>JAWWES010000011.1:9291720-9349192 GCA_035583135.1 Lophotriccus pileatus | reverse complement strand
CGGCCGGGCCGGGCACTGACACGAAAGAGCGAGCGCGCGCCCCTTCCGCCCCCTTTGCTCGCCCCGCGCCAGGCCCCGCCCCCGCCGCCCCCGCGCGGGCCCATCACCGCGCGCGCCGCGCCGCCCGGCCAATCACCGCCCCCCGCCCCTCGAGCCCCTCCGCCAATGGCCGGCGCTCTGCCATCGGCCAACGGGAGGGCTCGTTACAGCCGCGGGGCGGGGGGCGGGGGGCGCAGCGCCCGCCGGGGGGAATGGGCGCCGGCCATTGGGGGGGAGGCAGCGCGAGACCCGCGCGCTGATTGGGCGGCGGGCCGGCCAGCGGGGGCGTGGCCGAGGCCGCGGGAGAGCACGTGGCGGGCGCGGCCACGTGGTGCGGCAGGGCCGGGGTACCGGGGATCCCGAACCCCCGGGAACCCTCCGGGACCCTCCGCCCGCCCCGGCCTGCCCTGCCACAGCGCCGCGCCCGGGAACCCTGGAACCCCGCCCGAGCATACTTTCGCCTTTTTCTTTGGGGCTGGGGGTCTCCCCAGCGCTGCCTCTGCCGCCCCTGCTCCGCTCCCCCGCGGCATCGGGAGGGACTGAGCGCCCTCCAGCAGCTTGAAGAAGCATCCGCAGGAGCTGATCAGTGTACAGTTGCTGGGGTTGCAGTTGGCACAGGAGCATCCTGCAGCTGCCACTCTCCGCCTCTCCCATCAGGCAGAAAAGGCACAAAGCTGGAGAAAAAATAAGCCCGTGCTTGCCCGATGAATGGTTTTGAATTCACTCTTTGAAAGAAGACACCAGGTTTCATCCCGTGGAGTTTTACCCCGGTTGTTGTAAAGTCAGGGTAGGATTGACCCCCCAGTGCTCCTGTTTAACTTGCCAGGGTGCTGGCAGGGCTGAGTGTTGCCTTGCCCCTGCCTATGTTCCTCTTGGACTGGTTTGTCCTCCTTTGCTGGGGCTTCACCACTACCTTACATCCCCTTACTTCAACCGTGTGTCCAGCCAGCTCCTGGGGTCTCCTGACTCAGGCATGTGTGACTATACCAGTTTGGCCTTCCAGGGCCTGCTTGAGAGAAGCCCCTGATTTGGGGAACACAAAATCCTAGTGAGACCTAAAGAGAGAAAATGCAGATTATCAAAGAATGCAAACCCACATGGTTCTGATGGCCTTGAGGGAATACCCCTGGATTGCTCAGTGCCACCTGAAAGCAAGTGACAGACACACTGTGGATGAACCAATATTACTGGGTCCTAGACTGTCCTAATGCCTCTTTCTCCTCTGCTGTGTGAGGAGAGGCAGTTTCCAGGCAGGCAGAGCCATATCTGAAGGCACCATCTCATAAAGAGGTGATGGGATCAGCCAGCCTGTCCAGGAGCAAGTCAGCTGGTGGAGAGCCTGCCACCATCAGCCAGTATGAGGAGGGAGGGAGCTGGAACAGAGGGGAGACAAACTGTGTCCCAGCCCTGGTCACATATGCAGGCAGATGGGATCCCAGCTGGGAAAACCCTTTGTGTAGGGCAGCTGGACTCTGCACACGAAATAACCACGCCTGGCTCATGTCCCACTGTGTGCTTTAGGAGCTGTCCCCAAGTGCCAAGGGGAAGCAGTGACACAGACCCAGGGTGGCCCAGGGTGTTGCAGAGTGAGGGAGATGGAGGACAGAGAGACCCGGAAGGCATTTTTATCTGTCTGAAGCAAGAACTGATTGCACTTTCCTTGCCATGCACGTAGTGCAGCAAAATCCCCTACTATGATTGTCTGTACAGCTCTGCTGCCAGTGCTGGGGCTGGCCTTGGCTCCTCCCCGTGCTGTGGGAGGGGTGGTTTGCCATGAGAAAGGGACAAGTGTTGCTGCAGCCAGGAGCAGTTTTGGCTGCTGGGACACTGCGTGTGTCTAATAATGCAGTGGTGGGATCAGTGGAGGGCTGGGCTGGCAGCTGGCCAATCTCAGTTCCCAGCCCTGGCAAGGGACATCTTGGTATGGCCGGTGCTCCAGCTCTTTTCCCAGCAGCGTACTGGAAGGTTGTCCTTGGCACTGGCATCTCTGAGGCTGCAGCAGGACCCAGTGTTCAGGGAAAGGAGCACAGCACCCCCGTGCTGAGGAGTGAGAACCAACTCTGCCCACAGTGCTGTGTTAATCCATGCACTGTGTTAATCCATGCACCACTGAACAGGTTTGGATACGGCCCGACCCTGCCAGCTGCTGTTGTGGCCATAAAGGGCCTGGGATGCTGCAGGGAGGAAGGTAGCCAGGGCACTGCAGATTCCAACACTTAGGCTGGGCCGTTCCCCGTATCCTACCTGTGGTCAGGACCTCCGGGCAGCCTTAGCAGGGGCCAGGAGGGTGCTGGAATGGAGCAAGGCCAGCCTTTTTTGGGGGACACGCCACATTGCAAGGCTGTCCCAGTGGCACAGCACAGCCCTGCTCCTCTGCAGGCACTGCCAGAAATTTCAGGGCCAAGGGAGGTCTGCAGAGCAGCATCAATGAAGTGTAATTTGGCCAAAAGAGCAGGTTTAACAGCTCTATTTGTGCAGTAAATATACTTTAGGTCCTTTTCTGGCTGTCTCTTGCTGCAACATGTCTGCAGCTTGGGAGCGTTGATCTAATTCCACAGTTAAAGGGAATTTACTGGTTTAATGGAGACCCCAGGAGGGATTTGCCATGGATTTGCAGTTTCTGGCACAGCAGAGACTCATCCCCTGTACTTCTCTGGAGCCTGGCAGCACTAGAGGCACCTTACCCAGCTGCTGCTGCCCAGGGCTGAGGGGAAGCTGGGCTACGAGGCAAAACAAGCTCCCCAAAAGCCATGAAAAATGGGTGACCAGCCCGGGGGGGTGGTCCCCATAGGAACCACAGGTGGGGGGAGTGAGTGTCCCCAAACGTCCCGTTCAACCAGTGCCTGGTCGCGGCTGCCTGTTTCCACTAGATGGTGACAAAAGGCTGCAGCGCCTGTCCCGGGTGGGAGCGTGTGGAATTACCCGGCCCTCCGAAACAGCCTCCGTGGGCACAGCTGAGCGGGACATCCCGTCCTGCCTACTTTATCACTCCCAGAAGATCTGGGGACGTGGAGAAGGGTCTGAGATGCTCCCCTCGTTTGATGCCTACTGGTATAAGCGGCAGCCAAATGCAGTCAGGAGAGGAAAAGTGGCTGGTGAAGGCATTTGCTGCCAGAAAACTATCAGGGACCTCCATGCAAACACCCTGCGTGTGCTCAGAGAGATGAAACAAGCTAATGTGTCCGAGTTCCCCATCCCCAGCCTTCCTTCAAGGCAAGGGAAGCTCAGCGGCTGCGTGGTCTGAGCAGTAGCCCGATGTGGGTAAGGCATGGCAAAGGTACCACCAAATAAGCAAATTTACCCATCTCAGGTCTAGGTGCTGCTTAAAGCCTCTTGAGTGTCCCCACGTCCCACTGGCAAAACCTCTTCCCCTGTCACCGGTGCTCACCTCACCCCACTGTGCTGCTCCCCTGCCAGCAGGTGCCACAGATGATGGATGGTAACTCAGCAGGGCCAGGCACTCAGGGCTTGTCCTCTTTCTTCCCAACCGCACAGCTCGCTTCAGATACCTGTCAGGTGGAGAAAACTATCCCCAGGCCTTGATTAATGCAGGTCATCAAATGAGATGGGCCTGTGTGGTACTCTAATTAAGTCTTTTCTTCATTATCCCCCTGTCTGTGCCAAGAGGAGAGCCCTCGAGGCTGATGAGTATGAAGTGGGCGCAGGGCTCGCTGTGACAAATGGCATTTAATTTGAGTGGCCGCAGACCAGCACACGTCCTGTGCCTTGAAATGGGCAGCTCGGGACACATTAGGCTGCAGGAATGACAGTCCCTGGCAGAGAGTGAGATTTCTTCTCTGGGGACCATCGTTTCTTGAGGTGGGATGCTGAAGGGACTGATGGGCCCCTGGAACTAGATGTGCCAATTGTCACTCTAGCAGATGCTGGGTGATTACCCAGCACATCCCTGGGCCATTTCCTGGGGTTCGTGAACAAGGAAACACCCTGGTGACTCACACAGGGAGTTTCATACCTGCTGCACTTGGTCTACCCCTGACCTCAGAGTATTCCTCAAAGTGGTCTTTTCTGGTACCCTTCAGAGAGAAAGGGCTTTTCTATTTCCAGAAGGAGCCAATTCCCCTAAGATATCCAGTTCGTCTCCCTAACACCCCTTTCCTGGAGCTGGCAGCAGGATCTTGCTGCCTGCCTGTGAGCCCCCAGCAAGCCCCTGCAGACACGCAGAGCCTCCAGGCCAGGAGGGACTCCCCTCTGGCTCTGCTCAGTGGGAGGAAAAAGTGCAGCCCTGGAAAAAAGGTTGCGAGGGAGAGAGATGGGACTGAAGCAAAGAGGACTTGCAGTAGGTGTGAGATAAAGAGGAGGAACCAGGATAGGGAGATGTAGAGCAATTTGGGTGGTGAGAGGAAGGCTTGGGAACACTCTTCTCTCTCCACTGGACTGGAGAAAGTTGGAGTGGAGAAAGTCGGTGAGATGGGAATAGGCAGGTGTTTTGAAGCAATGCATGCAAATGCCTGTATAACCCAGGGCAAGTCAGTCTGGAGAGCAGCTCCAGGTGATCCCAGTTCAGCAGTCCCAGGCCAGCAGCCAGCTCACCTTCCAGCCCTGTGCAACTGCACATTTCCCTGCACTGCCCTGCAGTGCTTGGGAGGGCTTTCCAGGACCTTTGTGGAGACAGCCCAGAGGGGGAAGCTCCTCCTTGCACAGGCATTTCTGTACCTCCTATTCATCTCCCAGAGCTGGAGCAGTAGGGAACAGGATCTGGACAAGCACTGGGTGCCCAGGGATGACTGTCAAGGCATTCAAGTAAAACATCTGCACCCTGCCTGTGGCTCAGCACATCTGCCCCTTAGCACAGCTCCACGGAGCAGTGACCTGGGGCCTTGCCTCAGCTCGCTCACATTTTACCTGCTGGAAGCTTTCTCTACTCCCAGGTCTGTGTTGGGCTATTTCCATTTCACAGCAGCTCCCAGGCACAGGGCCAGCAGGAGGCAGACACTCTGCCTGGAACAAAACCAAACCAGGCAAATTTTTTTCTTATTTTCCTTCTCAGTCAAAAAAATTCAATCTTTGTTGAGTCCAAACTGGAAAAGCAGGAGTTTCTCTCCACTCCCATTGTTTTTGTGTTTGTATCTCAGGGGATGAGCTCATCCTTGCCTTGGGAGCCACATGCACCCATCACTCAGCAAAGGCAGGGCTTCCCCTTACCTCTAGAACCAGAACAGAGCCAAATGCCACCAGGGAGAGCAGAGCCACACACACACACGTGTCCCCAGTATAACGTGGCCTAGTCTCTGCCAGGGAGCAAGAGCCAAAACTGCCCTCGAAAACAGGCACCAGTGCCAGTGGAAAACATGCCAGGTGGCTTCTTTAGCTTAGTGGGAAATATTCTATCATTCCCCCAGGGAGCTGCTGTGCTGTGTTCTCCCAGCTAAAGTTGCCCACTGAGCCCCATCCATGCAGTTTGCAAAGCTCCTTCCTCAACTTGCCAGTGGGAGGGACCAGCCACCCTGAGGGCTCTCGTGGCTTCATCGAGACATCCAGACACAAGCTGAGCTTTTTTTGGAGAGGGTCACTTTGCACTTGACTGGGCCTGCAGAGCTCAAGCAAGCTGTGCAGGTGTGGAGCTGTAGAGACCACCTGAGAAAGTCAGAGCTCAGGAGTCATCCTCTGAGCCCATCCAGATTTCACCCCCCATCTGCCCCAGCCTCTCCTCCACAGCAAACTCCATCAAAAGGGAGGGCTAAAAGTACTGTCCCAGCCCAGACCACTCTTGGGCTGTTTGTGCCTCATCCCAGCAGTACATTGGGCTGTTTCACTTACCAGCTCTCACTGCAGAAATTCCCACTGACAGGATGTAAGTTAAAACCACTGCTTTCAAACTTCCTACGACCACAGTTAAAAATAAGACTCAGAGAAATAATATCCCCACTTGTTGGTGCTGTCAGACCTGAAACCTGGTCTTGAACGACTCAGTGGTGTCTCATTAAGCTGGGCAAGCATGTGATCATGATATGTGCATCCTGGGAGGGAGGTGGGAATATGGTTTCTTGGGGAAAAGTCCTCTCCTTCCCATCCCTTACAAGGCAACAGCTCATCTCCCTGCATATGAAATGGCAGAGGAAGCTTGAAGCAAACTGAAAATTACACTGCATCTCTCCTGCTTAGTTTTAATTGTAGAGCAAAGAAAGAAGCCCATTGATTCATCCCGCTGGGTAATTAAATGCTTAATGCTATTGACTATAAAGACATTATGGTTCAGCAGCCCAACACTAATGCATTAATAATCGCTTATATCATGGCAAGGAAGGGGCACGAGCTGCTCCAGAGGAACATGATAGTTACACGGGATGGGAGCTCGCAGTGAAACCTTAGGGACTGAATGAATTAGTGCTGTGACAACCTGCAGGAGCGAGAGCTTATCCTGGGGAACAGGGAAGGCCTAGAAGGGCCATGGAGAAGGCAGGCAGCCCCTACCCCAGGGAAGCTCCCCCCGACCATGGTAGTGGGGATGGGAATCCGGGCTCCAACCATCAGTGTTGCCCCCAGCACAGCTCTAGGATCTTGTCAGCCATGGGATCTGGAAGATAACTCTGAGCAGTACAACCCATTTATAACAAGCCATGGCAAAGGCATGAGAAGGTCTGCCCACCTCCTGCTAGGCTCCATATTCCCAATAATTAGCTGTCTGCTTTAGTATATTTATTATGCAGATGATAGATGATGTGGAGCACAGGGCAGAGCCTGCACAGTGCCTGGGATTAAGGACATCAGGATGGGGCTGAGTGAGCACTGCTTCAGGCTGGAGAGAGTGATTTGCTTGCTGGGAAGAGCAGTGGCGACCCTCCGAACGTGGTGTGCCAGCGGTACTGTGCACTTTCCAAGGGGTTCTCACCCAGTGACGGATGGGGATTGCTGTGGTGGCTGCACAGCATCACCCCCTGCGGGGACCTCAGAGCCCACATGGCAGGAATCCCATGTCCCATGGCCAGGCAGGATGCTTAGGACCATTTACAGAAGGTGGAGGAAGGAAGGACCTGCAGCTGCACAGAAGGAGGGGATCCTTCTCAAGACCATCCCCTGCTGAGTTTTTTCCCACCTACCCACGAGTGAGGCATTGCCTCTCCACAGCACTGGGTAACCCCAGCACCTCACCTGGAGCCTAAAAAGCCACGAGAGGCACAATTTCCACCTAAGCTCTCAAACCCTTGTCAG
This sequence comes from Lophotriccus pileatus, assembly GCA_035583135.1. Taxonomy (NCBI): domain Eukaryota; kingdom Metazoa; phylum Chordata; class Aves; order Passeriformes; family Tyrannidae; genus Lophotriccus; species Lophotriccus pileatus. Next base: position 9,341,983 of record JAWWES010000011.1, on the reverse strand, counting down.
CAACCCCCTGCCCAGTGATAAAGGGAGCCCAAGCAGCCCTTCCTGACCTCCACCGTGAAAACAAAAAGAACTTGCAATTTTCTTTGAGCAAAACCAAGTAGAGATCATGCTGTCAAACCCTTATTTGATTTGTTTTTCTGGTGGCTCTGCACCATTTGCCTTCATTACTTTCTCTGCCCTGCCATAGTCCAATAATGTAACAGCTGCCCCATAAAAGGTCCATGAATATAATTTACAAGTAGTTGGCACTTTCTGTCTTGCCTGTGAGGATGGGCTCCCTGGGTATGCTGTTGATTGGAAAAAGTATGGTTTTTTACAGTCCTTCTCAGTGGGGTAAGTAACCTCTGAGCACTGTTTATAGCCTGATTTATCTTCGTGAAATTGCAATTCTTCCAAACATTTGATTCATGGCTTGAAATTGAACCTCTTTAAGTATATTTCTCTACAGAGTTAAAAAAAAAAAAGTCTGTAAAGAAAGAGAAGGTGCTTTCCTACAGCCCCAGGGATGAGGAAAAGGGTCTCTCTGGCTTTTTGGAAATGGCTGAAGGTAGAGACTGAGCTGGTAGAGGAGGAGAACTGGTGCTCCCAGTGTCCCACCTCCCCAGGTAAGGCAGCCCTGACTGTGTGAGCTGCTGCATTTACTCTAGAAAAGGCTTTCTGAAATTAAAGTTAGCCTAAATACACCTATGTTTGTACATATGTGTGTATAACAGCCTCGCTAAGGGTTTGTTGGGATTAGGAAAGAAACAGGGCAAGGGAAGCACGTTACTGTGCCTCCCTTTGCTCTGATGCTTCAGGATGTTCCTGTGCAGTGGTGGGCAGAGGTCAGGGTCTGTGCCCTGGAGCAGTGCTTGCTCTGCACCCTTTTTTGGGAGCAGAATGAATCATCACTGCTATGGGTGCCAAACCCAGCGCCCTTTGGGCTCTGAGCCTCATGGCCTCATGCCTAAACTTGCTGAGATTGCTGCAGATGTGCCTTTAGGCTGAGGAGCGTCCAAACTAGTCCTACCACCTCACCGGGGCTCATCCTGTGCCTGCATCCTCACCCTGGCTCAGGGCATCACTCCCAGGGAAGCTGAGCTGCTCCACACAAAACGCCTCCTGCTGCAGGGCCTACATCACCCAGACCTTGAAGGTGATAAAACATCCCCAGTGGACGAGCCACAGCCTTTGAGGGAGCAAACCTGTCTGCAAAAGGAGGTTGCACTGGGAGAAAGGTCTGGAAGGAAAATTTTAATGGAAAACCTACAGAGGTGCCAAGTTTCTCTATTTTAATGGGTTTTCCTTGGCCTTCAGTTTTAAGTGGTTCTACCACACTGCAGGTGAAGAGAGAAGAGACAGGAAGTTTCTGTTCAGGACTAGCCCGACCCCTCATAAACACCTGCTGCAGCAGTGCAGGGGTTAACACAGAGCCTGGTTTCACCATCAGTCTTTTGCCAAAGCCTTGGCCAAAACCGGGATGGGGCTATTGAAAAGATCCCGCAGATTGGCCAAGTATAGGGGGCCAACAGTTGTTCTTACCTCTGACAAAGGCGGAGGAGACAAGTACATCCCCTGGTCCCTCCCCCAGACACCGGCTTTGCTGGAAAACTATCTAAAGGCAAACCTTAATGAGCCTAAAAGAGCACTGAGCTGTACTTGCACTGTCATTCCTGCAGGATTAGTACAGTGCAGCACAGCCTGAGCTTCACCTTCTTGGTATTGAAAGGTGCATTTAGCACCTATCTCAGTTCCAAGGATGTGTAGTTTCCTACTGTAACCCAGTGGCTTTTGGAATAGGGATTAAGCTCTGTTACACCTCCCAGCTACATCTGCACAGAACAATCACCAGAGAGATAAGAATCCTATTTTAGGAGGAAAAACCTTTAAATGCTTCTATTGCCTCACTCACCCACCCCACTGGGTGCAAACGGGTGCTTTTCATTGCAATTATCACAGTTTACTCTGTTTTCTTTCTTTTAGCTTTTTGCTGCTGTTCAATGATCCATCACACACACAATCAGTAGAAATGCCTGGTCTACGTCCCTCCTTCCATGGCAGAGGGTTGAAGAAGTCCTCACCCAGCCCTCATCTTGCAGGGCTCCCAGCTCGCACAGATGATGCTTTAGCAAGGCACTTGCTGCTGTTGTGTTTCAGGCTCCTGCCAGATGGACTCACCGCCTGTCAGCCAGGATTGCCACAGAAAAATAGGAATGAAACCCAGCTCAAGCCATTTGCTTTCCCATCTGTGCAAGGAGGTTGTTTAAATCAGTCCCATCAGAGAGATTTGGAGCTGAGGCCAGGATAAGTTTGGACAAGTGAAGAGCTGCAGAGAGATGTGAATCTCCCTTTAGTCAGAGCAGAAATCACTTGAAAACACCAGAGCAGTGAAGAGCTCCCACCACGATGCAAATACAAGGCAGTACCTGAAAAAAAGGCGTCTTGAGCCTGGTGCTGCTAACAGGCTCCCAGGATGGCCTGGGGCTGTAGGTGTGGGAGAAAAGAGCAAAGCAGGCAGCAATATCCTCCTGTTCCTTATTAGTACAGCGGTGAGGCTTGATGGGTCTCCTAAATTATAATGTCTTCCTTGTCATTAACTTGATTTCTTTCTGGTGACAGCAGCAGCAAATTGGTCCCAGCTGTTCTGAGCAAGGGATGACAAATTAAAAGGAATTAAACTGAGCCAAGTGCTGGAGGGGCTGGTGTGCAGAGGAGGGGGTGCTGTGGGCCACTGATAACTGGGCGGGGCAGGGCAGGTGGAGAGGGAGCTGCAGTAATGGGAGTAGTGGCAGATGCCACGAAGGGACAAGTGGTGCCAGGGCTCACGCAGGTGTCTGCCACAGTGATGTCTCAAGGGACATCCTTGTGTGTGCTGAGACCACAGCCATGCAGGAGGACACATGGGGACTGATGGGTTGTGGGACCTAGCCCAGCCAAGGGAGACAGGGAACCTGTAGGAACGCTTTTTGAGGTGGAAGTTGCCTGAAAGCAACAGGACCAACACTCCAAAAGCCTGCCCTGAGAAAACAGGACCTTGTCCACCATTTGCCATAAAGCTGCAGCACCCCAGGGATTCTCCCCCTCCCCTGGGAGCATCCCCTGGCTGGGAATGAAGGGCTGTGCTGCTGAGTTTCTTTACAAGCCTACACAAGCAAGTGTCAGGCAGCAAAGAGTTTCTAGCAACTGTCCTGGAAGAGGTCAGGCACAGGAGCTGAGGAAAAACAGATTTATGTCTGTATCTTTATTTTCTGCTGCCCATTGGCAGCTCCTGTCCCTGCAGGCACCTGCCTGCACTGCCAGGGAATGGAGAGGGGCTTGCCTGGGGAAGCCGCTCAGTCAGTCTCTGCCAAATACCCACTGTGAACCTGTGTTCTCACCTCCTGGCAGCCTCAGGCTGATTGCTGTGTGAAATACAGCTTTTGGCCTGGCTTTCAGCCCCAGGGCCAGCTGGGACCATCCTGTGCCTGATGCTAGCTCCGGGGGCGGAAGGGGATGTCTCATGCTCAGTCTCGGCATCATTAATGTGAGATGGTCTGTAATGTGAGACAGTCACTCCTGCCACCAAAGAAAGATAATAAGAAAGACGTATTTGGCCTCCAAGTGCTTCTCAGACAGCTTTCTGCAATGTGCCACATTAAATAGTCCTGAACTGAGAAGACAAACTCGCCCTGGCTGCCGTGATAAGCACAAAGAGTGATAAACCCACGTAATTAAAGTCTGCTGTTATAATAACATTGCAGCAGAGACAGCTGGGGTCTAGCTCTGAGCCTGGGTCCATATCTTGGGTTTTCACTTGTTTTCATTCAAACTCATTTGGAGGGATTCAGCCCAGGTACTGCCAGCTGCCAGGAGAGAAGGGAAGATGCCATCTGGGCATGGTGGAATGGAGGAGCAAGGGCTGTTGTTCCCTTCCTGATTCTGTGACACAGACAGGTCCTTAGCAGAAGCAAACACCCTCACAACCACATCTGAAGAGGAGCTGACATTATAGAAAAGCACCCAATCCATGAGGAGGCATTTCGCCTTGAGGGACTCCACCACCACCCTCAGGGATCTGCTCAGGGAAAATAGAGACTGGTCAGAGACCAGTTTCACTGGTTATAAATATACATATAACACTAATAAAAGTTAGCTTTCTCCATTCTGGTTATCCCAGTCTTACTTTTCGTACTGGAATTTATTCCATCCCAATGAGTCTGGAGAGCTGGTGCCCCCTCATCCTTCACATCCCACACAGGGGACCAGGGCAGACTCCTGGGACACATATGCTTGGGACCCTAAGTATGGCTTGCGTGGGTTGTGGGGAAGTGCTCTTCAGGGCTTTTATCCTCCAGATCAATCTCAGGGTCTTCTACTTGCATTCCCTAAGCCCTGAGGACCTGTTCAGGGACAATATTAAGGGACAATGTGGGGCCTGGGGGCTGAGCCAAATCCCCCCCCAGTCCTGCCAGCAATCACAACCAGTCATTAGCAGTCCCCATCAGCCTCAGAGCTCTGCCATGCAGCAAGCTTTAATCCACTTACTGCCCTGCTAATTATGCATCACTTTCATTTCTTAACCAAAGTGTCCCCATGAACAAAATTAAGCATCACACAGGCTCCTCTGACATAAATTCTGTCACCTTTAGCAACAACACAGTCACGACGGGAGAAGGTGTGGGCCAACCAGGCAGCCTCTTCTCTTCTAACCCACTGAGGTGGGGTGTTAACACTGCCCCAGGTGATGTTTGTGAGGTACCCCATGGCTTTAATGTGTTGTCCCTGCTAGACTGGACTGTGCGTTGAACCTCTGTCCTTCTCCTCACCCTGCCATGAGGACAGTGGGATTTCAGACACGGAATAACACCCAGACCTTCACTTCTTAGGGATGTCTTTTCTTCCTCTAGCCCTAGTGCGTTCCCTCCCTGCATGGCTAAGGTAGGGAGAGGTACAGGGATGCCATCCCTTCCCCTGCACGTGGCCTGGTTTCTCCAGGGCTGTTGGGTTTGCTGTGACGTGGAGAAGGCCATCCCATGTGCAGGTGACAGTCACACTGCACCGCAGCTGAGTCAGCCTGAGCACCCAGAACTGCACCTGAGCTCCTCCATCCAAGCCCTTGGGTGGGCTGTGCTCCCCACACCGCCTCTTCCCAGCCTCCCCACAGCATGAGGCTGCCTGAAAGCTGTTTTCTGTCAGAGTCCTGGCTCTTTGGGAAGCAGGAGGAAGATGGGCTGCCTCTGGCATGGGGCTAAAAGCTGAGCCCAGGGGTGTCCCTGAGGAGCAGAATCAAATTCTACATATCAAATCAAATCTACAGAATCAAATTCAACACTGGGTGTTGGACTAGATGGCATTCAAAGGTCCCCTCCAACCTGAACTATTCCACGAGTCTATGATCCCTCACTGTCTGTTTGTCCCCCTAGGTGTTGGCTTTTCGCCACCACCACGATCCTGGAATTCAAGAGAAATAAATGAAATATGGTTCAAAAAGCCACCTAAGCTCAAACCCAGCACATCCGTGTGGTTTCCTGACATCTGCATTTTCCTGCTTCCCTGCTCCCCTGCTCCCCTCACAAAGGCTGGGATCTTGGTGGGAAAGGCTGCTGTGCCACATCCATGGCTGGGCAGCCCAAATCCCCCCCCCTGCCCAGCCCCAGACAGGGACTGCTTCCCCATATCATGGCTGTGCAAAGGAAGTGAAAACCAATTCTTTTCTTGAAGCCATTTTCCCTTGAAAAGGGGTGGCAAAAAATCTGCTGGCACACTCAGGAGCCATCTATCATGGCTACAAATATACAAGGCAATGGCTGTAAAACTTGAGTTTGGCTCTGTAAAGGAAAAAAAAAAAAAAACCACCCCATGCCTGTTGCAAACAACCACAGCACAAAAAAAAAGCCTTACAAGGCTGGGGCAGCCGCACAGATGGATTGCTTTTTAATCCCCAACAAAGCTATGGTGATAAATCTTTTCACTGAAGGCTCTGGAGATACTGTGTCGCTCAGGGTGTGCGGCAGCTCGGGGGGAAAACAACTCCATGAGCTGCTGGGAGAGAGGGAGTCTCCTGGGAGCGGGGCCAGAGGTGATGGAGGAGGACGGGTGCTCACTGTGGGGGTGCTGAGTGGACACGGGGGGGGCAGGAGCGCTCCCTGCAGCCGGGAACAGGTGGTTAGGCAGGAGCTGGACAGAAGCTGCTGTAAGTCTGGGAGGACAGATGAGACAGAGACACATTTTGGGGGACGGCTCTTCGGAAACCAGTGGTGGTGGCGTGGAGCCCAGCTTGGCCACGTGCTCCATATTGCAGGGACAGAGAGATGCTTCTCCCAGCTCCAAGCAAAGACATGGAGAAACGGCATCCACACAATCCCTGCAGCTCCTGGCCCCTCGATGTACCACTGCTCTGTCCCCTCTGGGCTGCCTTGCGTCCTTAAATGTTTGTTCTCCCATGCATTGTTTTGGGATGCCCCTTCCCTGCAACCATCCTGAAACGTCAGTCATTCCCCCTGGCCAGTTACATATGTGGAGCAGTGGGAACAACTTACCCACCCCTTGCTTCTGCCTTCCCCTTTCCTGCAGGGCTTTTTGCTTCTATATCACCTCCCTGGCAGGAATAATCCCTCTAATTTATACTGGGAAGGCAGCAGGGACTAGGCTGACCCTGAGGGCTTGAGGCATTTGGGAGCTTTGTCCTTAGTGCTAACAGGCTCCATAATTCTGTTCCTGGGGTCTGCAATGAGCCTGAGGCTGGCAGGAGCCATCAACCACTGCTTTCCTGGTGATGGAGAGGTGTAAAACCCTCCCCATGAAACAATTCTCCCTGAGGAGATCAGTTCTTTTCATTAGGTTACATGCCCTGACTGCAGATTTTACCATTAATTAAGGGATTAAAGGACTTGCCTGGGAGCCTTTGATTCCAGCATCTCCTGAGAGTCTGGCTGGCACGTGGTAACCAGGAACGTCTCCAAACACTGTCACCAAATCACAGCCAGGGGAGCAAAGTTTGCCCTCACATCTCCACCCAGGAGGTGTCACCAGCTGTGCTGCAACTGCAGCTTTGCCAAGTTGTTGGGATAGTTTTCAGGGTGATCCTGGCCCAGCTGTGTGTGGAGGGAGTGGGTAGTGGGGCAGCCCTCAGCATCACTGCCCAATATGCCAGGACCTGAGCAGAAAATTCCTCTCCCACATCTCAGATAGGGGAATTTAGGGTAGCCAAGGAGGATGGGGAGTCCCAGGTCAGGGGATAGCAGGACAGCTGGGAACAAAAGGCTGGATGAAGGCAAAGCCAGTGTCTCGTATTTCTGGCTCCTCTAAACTCTACTCCAGCCGTGCTGAGACCCAGAACATCCTAAAAAAAACCTGGGAACACACACACTGTCCTCTGGCACTGACAAGTAGCTTGAGCTGGAGCAACCACAGCTGCATCCTTGCACAGCCTGGCTGCTCATGAGCAGGGGAACACATTCTCCCAACTTGCAGCACAAGGGACCCCAAAGCCTCACAAGGGCACCTGTCTGTTGCTGCATAATAAAATACTATTGACTGCCTATTAAAAAGCCATTCCCTGGAGATTACTGGCTGGGGAAGTGGCTGGGTGAAGTGAGATGGGGCAATAATGGCCATCAAGGAGGCATCAGTCACATCCACCCATGTAACAGGAACAAGAGTCTTCACATGGCTGCCAGGGTGCTGTCCCCTGCCAGGACCATCAGCAACAGCAGACAGAGAGGGATGTCAGTGCCCTTGGCCACACTGACATCCTCCAGAGACAGGCTGCGAGCAGTCAGCAGGACTGAAGTGCACAGTTACTGTAGCCCAGCGCCCATCCTCATTCAGCAGCACCCAGCAGGACCCACAAGGGCTGAGGAAGGGCTTTGCCATGGGGATGGGAAGCAGAGGGGAGCCATCTGCACTGCCCCTGAGCCAGGGACTGAGTGAATGGGGGCAGGAGGGAGTTTGCAAGCTTGAAATCCTGCCCATTCTTATTCACTGGCCTGGCCACAGTCCTGTGTGATGTGCTCAGAAGGGGCTGGAAGCAGAGCAGCAGCTGCCAGTGCTCTGCCCGGGGCTTGCTCCTGCAGTATTTCTGCTCAGGTCCCCTCAGGGTCCATGCTGCCCAGAGGCAAAGCCATGGGATGCTGAGCCAAGGGAGCCTCCACAGCTGACCAGGGGGAATTGGGGCTGGGGAAATAATGCAAAGCAAGAGCTCAAGCTGCTTGGACAGTCCCTCAGCTGCTGTTTCAGATCCTCAATATTTCATCCTGCGGGAGGACCTGCTGTGCACCAGGAAGTCAGCAGCATTGATCTCAGACGGGAAATCGATGGGTCCTTCCAGCCCGGGAGAGCATGACCAGCCAGCCCATGCTCCCTGGCATTTCCATGACATTTTATGAGCCCTGTGTCTGGGGACAGACTGATGGCCACTGCTCCAGAGGCAGCTGTCCCTCTGCAAAGGGCCCAGCCCCAGCTCAGCCTGAGTACCCCGGAGACCAGGAGGGGTCCGTGCATCCCACTTATGCCCTCCCTGCCGTGTCCTGAATGTGCCTGGACCCGCAGACCCACAGAGGCAGCAGAGCCCTCAGGGAGATCTGGTGAAACACTGTGGTGCCCATTACCCTGGTGCCCACCACCCTGGCACATGGCCAGCTCCAGGAGCATGGCCCAGGTTCAGTCCCATGCTGGGAGCAGCTCTGGGTCTTGGGGGACATAATCAGGGCACAAATCAAGCCAATGACTCTTTTTAATTCTCAGTGAGGCTCAACCCGTGCACAGCAGGGATGGAGGAGGGCTCCCCACATTCCCCAGGGGTTCAGGGGGCCATGGTGGGCAGAGGAAGAAGAGGGTGGCACCCGTGATCAGAGAGGGGAGCATATTTGTGGGGCACAAGGAGAGGCATGGAGCTGTGCCTTGGCACTAGAGGCAGTCTGGGGCTCCCTTTGTCCTGTATTTCCCCCCCCACAAGACTCCAGCTTTGAAGAGAGCAGCCATACTCCTTCCCTTGCCCTCAAAGGGCTGGGAATGCAGGGTGGGAGAAAGGCTGGGAGCTGTACCATCACCCTGTAGCTGGACACCAGCTAACTCCACTGAAGTGATGTGCCACAAAATCAGTCATGTTGGTGCCAGAGAGCCCTGAGGACATCTTGAGAGAGAAGGCACCCACAGACTGTTTTTTTCCCATACAAACCTCTCCCACCTCCATGGGTCTCACCCCCCGTACAAGCACCTCTCAGGGTACCCATCCAGCCCTGTGTCCCAAAACAGCCCGGGGTGCCTGACACCCCCAATACCAGCCCCTGCAGGTTCACCCCACTGGGCTGGGAGGGCTGGGATGTTTTTGGGGCTTGCCTGCATATCCCTGATATGGAAGTCAACTGTCCCCACACCACAAGGGATGCCTTGGCCAGCCCTAGTGCTGAGCACAGTGGGTGCAATGCATCCAGGGCACAGCATGGCCATTGCCACCATGTCCCTGGAGCAGCGCTGCCGATACAACCAGCCTTTGCATCCCAGTGGGATGAGCCCAGAGAGCCAGAGACCCCTCCATTACTCCTGCCCCGCTCCCCACCACGGGATGAGTGCCACAGTCAGATGGATGCTGGTGGCGAGGAAAGCTGGTCCCAGTCCTTCCGTGTCTTGCCCCTCTTCAGCAGAGGGACACTGTGTGGGTGCTGGTCTGTCCCCTCTCCATCTCCTCCAGCTCGTACTCCTCGGCGTCGGAGAGGGGCAGCCCGTTGGTGCCGGGCACGGGCTCGCACTCGGTGCTGCGGGTGGTGGTGCGGGTGACGCTGGGCGAGTATTTCCGTGACCACGGCGGGCGGTGGCCGGGGCGGCACATCACCTCCTTGAACATCTCCCGGAAGCGGCTGGACATCAGGTTGTAGAGGATGGGGTTGGCAGCCGAGCTCAGGTAGAAGAAGACGCCTGAGATGATGTGGACGTACTGGAACATGTGGAGCATGTTGCTGGTCCAGGTGGAGACAAAACTCCAGACGAGGCGGTCGGTGTGGAAGGGAGCCCAGCAGATCCCGAACACCACCACCAGCACGACTGTGGGGACATGAGGAGCCAGTGTTACTGGGGGGATGGGGTTTACCAACCACTCTAGAGACCTCCAGTCCATGGCCAAGCACTTCCCCGTTTCAGCTTTGGCCATAGCAAAGAACAACTAAAAATGCAAGAGAGAGAAGAGGAGAGTGGAAAGGTCCCTCCAGTGCCTTTTGGACTTGTCATGGAGGGGCAGGGAGGTCTGGACAGGATCTTCCTCCCACCATCTCCTGCCAAGGCTGCTCCAAGTGTTCCTGTGCCACACATCACCATTCCTCATTGGCAGGCAGCAACTCTGCCACAGCCCCAGGGCCAGGCAGCACAGCTGGGGGACTCCCCTACTGGCATTCAGCCCCCAGGAACCTGCCACCTTCACCAGCAAAGTCCAAGGAGCAAGAGCTATTTGCAATCTTTCCTTGTACTCTTTTCATTTTTTTTTTATAATCCAGCTCTGCTGATGGAAAGAAGAGGGGGTGATATATAGGTAGTGCTGGGGTCCCCTGCTCTGCCATACCCCTGCCACAATGCACCTCTGTGGCATGCAGGGACAGGTCCCACTTTGCCCCCTCCCAGACCTGGTGCCAGGGGAAGCAGAGTCACCACTTGTCTGGGATGTGGTGGGGAAGCAGCTCTGGCCCTGTTGTTGGACCGGGCTGGGCAACCTGCCATTGCTGCGCCATCACGGGACTGGGAGCACGCAGAGGTCAGCATGCTGGGGAGAGACAGCTACCCACAGCCAGCCAGCTCCCACTGCTGGGAAGGGGGCCAGAGGCTGTGGGGACCATGCTGGAGAGAGGATCAAGAGCACAGAGCAGGGGCACAGAGGATTCTCCAGTTCAGCCTTGGGTCATTGCCCCGGTACAGTCACAGAGGTCATGGAGCTGGACAGAAATGGTCTCCCCTCTGGGAAATCCCATCATTGCCACCAGCATGTGAGGTCTGGGCTGGGGCAAGGGGAGCAGGTTCTCCCATCCCAACCCACCTTCTTTCCCTTTCTCACCCAGCACTTTCCTTGAGGAGGGGAGTTCTCATGGCTGGGAAGGAGTTGTCACAAGTAATCCCTGTGCCAGACTGGAACCACCAGATCTGCCGTTACTTTGACACTCCACAAGCCAGAGCCACAGCCTTCCTCCAGGATGACCCAGCCTCAGTTTCCCCCCAGCACCCTCACAACACAGCTGTGGGAGATACTCCCTGGATCTGCCAATCCCCAGCATTGACTCACACAGCATTTTTGTGACCTGCCTCCTCTTGACTTTCTTCTGTCGCTGGCTGTTGCGGCAGTTGCGGCTGCTGCTGCTCTTGGCTCCCAAGGCTTCCAGCATCTTTTCTTTCTTGAGCTGCAGGCCGATAAGGAGGTAGAGGACACTGATGGTCCCCATGGGCAAGAAGAAGAAGATGATGGTGGTGATCTGGATGATGAGGTTGTAGGTCAAGCGTGGCTTCACCAGGGTGCAGATCTCTGAATCAGGCACTCGCCCCCGGCCTGGCACGTAGAGCGGCTGCAGCCCATGGAGGCTGGTGTTGGGAATGGAGCAGACGACTGACAAGACCCAGATGGTGACAATGACCTTCTTGGCGTGGTTCCTGGTCACCACGTACTTGGCTTTGAGCGGGTGCACCACAGCGATGTAGCGCTCCACGCTCAGGGCTGTGACGTTGAGGATGGAGGCGAAGCAAACGGCCTCGAAGAGCAGCGTCTTGAAATAGCAGCCGCTGGCGCCCAGCAGGAAGGGGTAGTTGCTCCACATGTCGTACAGCTCCAGCGGCATCCCCAGCAGCAGCACCAGCAGGTCGGACACAGCCAGGCTGAACAGGTAGTAGTTGGTGGGTGTCCTCATGAAGCGGTGCCGGAGGATGACGATGCAGGTGAGTGTGTTGCCCACGGCCCCCACCGAGAAGATCAGCAGGTAGATGACGCACACTGGGACAAAGAAGCTGGACTGTCGAGGTCCCAGGTACTTATCCCGCAGCTGCTCCTCCGTCAGGTTGGCATCCTTGGGGTCAAACAAGGTCTCTGGCTGAGTCCTATTGCTGAGATCAGGACTGATGGGCTCCACAGAAAAGTCTTGCTGGGACAGGGGAAACTCAGAACTGGAGCAGTTGACGTAAGGATTCATGGCTGCAGAGAGACAGGGAGCTTTGTGGGATGCTTTCCCAACCCCTTTGCTAACCCTGCTCCCACCGTCCCTCCCCCCATTGGTGTCAGGGTGCCAGGATGCTGCTGATCACCACTGCTCTGCACCCTTGTGCCCATCCTACCCCAGCCACACCCTTTCCTTTGGCAAAAATCTCAAAGGAAAATCTCCACCTCAGCTCCCTCCAGGCTTCCCAACTGCTTCTTTCCCCATTTCCCATCTACAAACAACCCTGGCAGCTCCTCAGCCCACCTTAGCCCTTCACCCCATCATCAGGGAAATGTCAGCAGGGCTCTGGAAGCAGAGCAGGACACAGCCCCAAAAGCCAAACCCAAAAATCACTCCCGGATCCAATTCTACCAGCTATGCAGAGGGGCTGGCAGGGTGACCAAAAAACAGCTGAGGGAAAATTGATTTTCCAACCTGAGAAGGACTTATGGCTTGTTGAGAAGCTCCAGTTGAAGGCTGAGGTCCCAACACCCCTGTGCCGGACAGGGTCAGGCCAGGGAGGGAGTGTGGGAGGGGATGGAGACTTCACTGCCTTAAGAGGCAGGCTAAAGAAATCTTGCGCCTGCTCTCCCCTCGGAGCTCGACTCAGAGAAGCCGCCTGCCCTTATTCACCTTCTCCCTCTTGTCCTCTGTGAGCTGAGAGTCTGGTGTGTGAGCTGGGGGTGTGCTGGGGCTTCCTTTTCCACCGCTGGCTGCGTAAATCCCGGTGCCGAGACCCCTGTTCCTGACAGGGGCTGGCTCCTCATCTGCAACGCAGCACTGCCGAAAAGATGCTCCTCAGAGAGAGAGGAAATAAGGTTAAAGTAATAAACTCCATTGACTCCGAGAGTCCCAGGGGAGGGCGGCGCAGGCAGGCGTCTCCAGCCCCGCCAGGAGCCTTCGCAACGCCGGCATTTGTCATTTGCGTGGCCCCGGTGGTGAGTAAAGCATCGATCAGCCCCGCTGCCGCCCTGGCACGGCCGGGCACGGGGGCCTGTGCAAGCACCCAGTTGTCCGGGCTCATCTCGGGGACATGCAGATGGACCCAGCGGCTTCTCGGCGCGGCCCCACTTCCAGATGTGCAACCCCTGGGTCACCCGAATCACGTCCCCGTGGAGCAGGTGACTCCAGCCGGCTCCTGTCACACTTCGGTGCGAGGAAGTTGCTGCACTCGCAGCATCGCCCCTTGCTCCGCGTCCGGCTCAGCTCCCTCCCCGTTCCCAGTGTCCGTCTGCGCTCCAGCCTGTCCTCCGCGCGGGCACCCCGTCCTTTGGCAGCCCCCGGCCGCAAGGAGCGCTCCCGCTTTGCCGCCCCGCACACCCTCGCACAGATCTGCGCACACAGAGGTACTCACGCGTTCCTGAGCCCCACGGGCGCGTGTCGAGGCTGCGTGTCCCCGCTCCACTCGCGGCTCCTCTCTCCTCCACGTGCTGCACCTGCCCGAGACCCTCCTGGAGCCGGCGGAGCCCACGGGCTCCCGCTCCGCCTGGGGCGGCGAAGAGCTGTCGGCTGCGGGGCGGGGGCTCCGCGTCCCGGGCTCTCCAGCCCGCCCCGACCCCCCGGAGGTGGGGAGGAGGCGGGGGGTGGGTGAGGGCGGGGGTAAGAGGGGAGGTGGCTGCGAATCGGTCCGGCGCTCCATGCGTCGGCTGCGGGCACTGCCACCCCGCGGGACGGGACGGGCAGGTGCCCGTGGGCACAGGCACATGCATCGGTCCCTTCATCCCCTCCGAGGGTGGCAGGGTGCAGGTGGACCCGGTTTCCCCCAAGGATGACACCCTAAAGGGCTTTGGTATCCCGGGACCGCCCTCATTCAGCATATCACACTCTGCACAGAGGCTGAACTGGGCAGGATGGAGCCGAAAGAAACCTCCGGCGGGGCTAGATTCGAGCAGGCAGTGTGAGGACCTTGTACAGGGAGCATGGAGAGATGTTCACTCCCTGCTCCCACCTGGGCTGAGCCCCAGCACAGCTCATTACACTGCTGAGCCTGGCACCTGCAGCCAGGACGTGAGGAACTACCTGGATCCTGTGGCCTCCAGCACCAGGACACTGCCCCTGGGGTGCTGCACTCCCAAATCCTCCTCCTGATGCCAGAGCACAGAGCAGATGGGAGCAGCACCACTCACCCCTCGATGCTTTTGCTTAAAGAAATTTCAGAGCAGGCAAGGGATGACAGGGCAAGACCATCAAAGCGCTGGGTTGGCTTGGTAACCTTAAGCTGGCCCTACCTCTGCTCACAGCAGCAAACAGGCATCAAGCAGAGGGAGCTGGCAGAGCAAACACACCGAAGGCTGGAGGAGTCCAGGGCTGCCCTGAGACATGACTTTCCTCGGGAAATCATCTTTTTCCCCAGAGGAAAGGAATTGCTGAAGCCAAAGGGCTGGAGGGTAAGTGAGTGTAAACAAGACATTACTCAAGGGAAGAAATAAACAAGCTGGAAATAGTGTCTGAAACACTAAGGGGAGGGAGAGGGAGAAGAGTTGCTGCCTGCTCCTATGGAAGCAATGAAGGAACTGAAACTTCATCCCCTTTGGGGAAATGGAGACACAGTAAAATGGGTTTATGGCACAGTGCTGGTGACACCTGGGACGGGACAAAGGGACAGCAGCCAGATGATGCTGGCAGGGACTAAGCAGGACTGCCTCAGCAGATACCATTTCCCATGACAGTGCCAGGGAAGTGGCATGTTGCAGGTCACAGTCTGTGTGTGGCAAAGTCAGAAGCAGGAGCTGATAAGGCACGAATTTTTGTCCCTGCCTCCAGATTGTGCACAGGCTGTTTTCCCTGGGGAATGCCTGAAGCAGGGGACGGATCTGTGCCAGTGCAGAGACAGGCTGTGCTGTACCGCTGAGGCACAAGGGGCCTGAGCACAAGCCCACTTCAGGGATTGCGACAGGGAAAGAAGCATTCCTGGAAATCTCTCTCCCTTCCATCCCTCATCTGTCCCCTCTGTTTTCTGGCCACCCTGATGAGGATGGTAACACCTTGATGAGCCAGCTCCCAGCACAGTCCCAGCTGTTCCCCAAGCTCTGTGCAGTTACACAGCCATCTCCCCATCCTTGGGGCAGTTCCCTGGATGCAGCCACAACGCCTCCCACCCCTGTCTCGTCCCTCATCCCCGCCCGAGCTTTGCTGCAGGGCAGCCCCTGGGGAGCCCCCTGAGCTTTGCACCTCTGTCCTTGTCCCTTTAGGGACACTCACGGCTCATTTGTCCTGCACTCCCAGGAGCATTAGGAGATATCTGCTGAGACTGAGATGTTTGGAGATTGCTTGGGTTGGAGCAAAGCAATGGAGACACAGCTGAGCTCTTGACAAACTTCAGCATTTGTTTTCCTAAAGTCTCCTTTCCTAGCTGAGGACAGCAGGCACGTAGGAAGGATGGTGAGCAAGGAGCAGACAGAGCTTGGTTCACTCAGAGCTGAACCACAGGTTTACCCATCATGCCTCCCCAGGTTGTCAGATCCTGACTTCCAGGTGGTGACAGACCTCTCTGTCCCACTTACAACCCAAATCCAGCTCTCCCAGCCCCAGTTTTCCTGGGACACCAGAACCACCAGACATGGGCCCCTTCTCCCTTTGCCTCCATCACTTGCATCAGCCTGCTCAACAGCTGGGGGCCTTGACAGCTGCTCCTCCCCTACCTTCTGTCATCTCTTTGAGAAGTGTTGGTAGCTCTCAGGGGCTGACTGCACATCACTTCTTTGCCTTGGATCTGTGTTTCTTGCTACACCCCACCTCTGAGGCCCCACACATCTAATGTGATGATCCATTCAGAATGATCCACTGTCTTTTTCAATTTTCAGATAAACCAAATGACCAGGAGGTGACAACCCCTCTTTCACTTCTGCTCCCCCAGTGCTTACAGGAGGGTGAACTGCACATGGGAGCATGATCCCTCAACCTATTTCCCTTATCAGGTATTTTATTATATTAATCCTGCCTGGGGAGGTAACAAGGGGGATGACCAGCAGCACAGCAAAACCTGCTCCTCCACACGATCTGTCAAGCACATCCCAGCCATCTCCATGGCCAGAGTATCTCTGGGTTAGGCTAAAATTTCAGAAGCAAGTAAACAAGATGGGGCACAGTGCATAACTCCAACCCCAATCTTCCTCCCATCTTCTTGCTCCTGCTCCCTGATGTAGATCCATCCCTCCCAGTGAACCAGCCAGTGTGGAGGCCGTCCCTTCTGGTAGCTGGGTCCCTCCATGAGTGGGTTAAGGCTGGTGCACAGAAGTTGGGAAAGCACAGCTCTGCAGCATTGCCAAGAGAATTAAGAGGCCAAAAAGGAAGACAAACAGCAGTTTTGAAGCTTGAGAGGCACAGCCCTAATAACCAAGTGCATCCACTCCTAGCTCTTTTCAAGAGTGCATCACAGTAATTGCAGGGCAGCCCAACACAGCCTTTTAGAGCTGTCTGTGCTCCGTCCCTGCTTCTTCCCCCGCTTTGTAGTTTTAATTAACAATCTCTGGTCCTGAGCACAAAAAGCCACCAAGCCACAGAGTGACACTGCATCCAGGAGGAAAACTGAGGCATGAACAGTTGCTTGTCCCCTCAGTGCCATCCTGCAGCAGGCAAGAGCCCCTGGGGTGCATCCTTCTACTACAGAAGCAAGAGGATGAGCAGCCCCTTCTCAGGGTATTGCTGCAACAAATTTTCCAGGGCAGGGATAGCCAGCAGAGACAGAACAGTCATGAAGATTTTGGACAAGAATGAACCCTCTCTCCCTGGAGAGCAGGCAAATCTCTTGGCCATGGGGATGTACAAGGGGCTTCTCTCCCTGCTGGGAGCTGCCTACGCAAAGTTGCCCCTCTTGGTCACCTGGAGATGACTTGTCTAGAGGATGCATTTCACAGAGAAGGAGGATGCTTATTTCAGTCCTCAAGGCCAGGAAGGGCCACTCAGACCCACAGGGCACTGAACAGAGATGGATCTGGGTAATTTTGCACACACATAGACAGGGGTGAAGGTAGGGTATTGGGGTGGCCTTTTCAAACCAGCCCTGCTGTCATTTACGCAGCAGAGGACCCCTCCTTCCCCTGTCTCTGTGGGACACCTCCTGTAGTAATCTTTTGACCTTCTTTTGTCCTATGCATTTCAAGTCACTAACTCTCCAGAGGCCTTTTTCCACTGTATAAAACCTGTTCCCACTCCCAGAATCTCATCTCAGCATTTTTACTTCCTCATCCCCTCACGCACAGCCTAAGCAGATGACATCTTTGTCTCTCCCAGTAGTGGCAGCTTTTTCTAAATCTCCTTCTCTGAGCTGGTCATAAATTTGCCAGCACCTTTCAGGGTGCAGGCATCCAGCAAAGGAACCAGAAAGGAGTCCTTGCTTCCCTGGGACAGGTAACCACATCCCTATGGGATGCAGGACTGGTACCCTGCTCACAGCCTGGGGTTTCTCCCTGCAGCAACCTCTGGACCTAAAGACCCACAGCTCCCCTGAGAAATAGGCATTTCTCCTCCACTCCATCTAGGCTAAAAGGAGAAGGAATGAGGGAAGGCAAATAAAAAAGAAAAAAAAGAGAGAAAGAAAGGACCTTTTCAATGTCCACTGGGGTAAAAGCAATCAGCTCTCTAAGGAACAGCAAAATTGGCCTCTGCTCCATGGCATGTGTCCCCCAGATCTGCTGGGGGGACAGGAAAGTCAGGCACTCTGTGAGCAGGTATTCAGGTCCCTTTGGGAACCAAAATTTTGCTGATCAGGGCTGGCACAGACTTGAAGTGCTTTTTCATCTGGCAGGAGCACTGGGCTCTTGCAGGTCCGCATCAGGCCGAGTCGCCCAGTGGTGCTGCCTTGGCTGTGCTCCCTGCACAGTGATGGAGTGGGATGAGGGCTGGCTGCAGCCGGGGCACCCTAACAAGAAGCTGCATGGTCCCAACACTGTGCCCTCCATCCAGCACGAGGCTGGGGACCATGTTTTTCTACTGAGGTCAGAGTGAATCATCCAAGATCAGAAAAGGATCAGATTATTTCACCCCAAGCTGTGGATGTGTCTGTCAGCCAGGGCTTAACTAATAACACACTGTTTTCCTGCCTCCCCCTTGCCACCTCCTTCAGCTCCTGTCTGATGCTGCTCCATGGCACATGCAGGTCAGCAGAGCCAGCACTGGCATCGCAACCAGCAATGGAGATGGCATTTTGTACCTGCAGAGGAGAGATGCAGCTGCAATAAGAGAGGTCTTGTAGCACTCAGCCCCACACTCAGGACACAGCTACCACTGTGTTTTCCTTAACCTGGAAAATTCCATGGAGGAGGAGAGGCAGCCCACAGCAGGTCCCAGGGCTGCAGCAGAGTACTCTGCTGGCCCCAGAGGCAGCAACAAGCTGTGATGGAAATCCCTTGTTTTGGCTGAAATCTGCCCTATGACAAAGATTGTGGCACACTCAGTGGGCAGGAGGGACTTGGCACCTGGCCAGACCAGCTCTTCCCTTGCTCAGTAGCACAGCCAAGACAAGAAACACCCAAAGGAGCATTTTGCCAGCTGGAAACATCCTGGCCAACGCATAACAAGCTTGGGACCACCTCATCTCCAGCAAGACAATCTCTGAAACACATTTAAATGGAGCATGGGTCCAGGGCAGTTTCCCAAGCATCAAGAAGTTACTTTATGGACTTTGTTACTTTCCAAGTCTCTTCCTTTTTCAGTTATCAGAGATATGCAGCTACATGGTATAGCACAGAGATGGCTCTCTCCATTCCCCTTGGTTCAGAGCCACTTTGCTCTCGCAGGTTGATTTAAGGTGCCTCCCAGATCTCCCAGGATTGATTGCCAAGACTTTTGTTACCTCTCCCACTGGGCCATGGTAGATATTAATTCCCTGCCTATGCACAGCTCTCAGCACCCAATTCATAAGTCTTTAAATGGGCCTGGGAAGAGGCTTTCAGCTGGAAGGAAAAACAGCTGCTCAAGCTCTGCAAAACCTCATTTGCAAAGAATAGCAGGCAAGGAAATGACATTTCTATGATGGGATCCATTTACCATGTAGTGACTCACTCTCCAAGTCAAAATAAAACTCTACAGTCAGAAAAAACCCTCATCACCTACAACATCATCTCAACAAAACATAAGCATGGCAGCAAATAGACTTGCAGGATAGAGAAAGGGAAAGTCAACACAGGACCTGCAGCACTTGCCCTGGAAGTAACTTGCAAATGAGGATCCCCCCGGTCTGACATGGGGCAGGGCTGAGGGACAGGACCATGGTGATGGCAGGGATGAGGTCTGCTGTGAGTGCCTTGTTCCTCATGCTGACACCTCTAGACACCAATTTAATCATCACATTAACGATAGTGGAATTTTCCTTATTGCTTTGTTCCTTTGCAGTATGACAGCTGGTGACTGGGGAGGGTGGGAGTATCTTGCACTGGTTACTGGTGCATTTACTGGTTCACTGGGAGAACAAAGAGCTGAGGGTAGGACAGTGGCTGCTTTGAAGAGAAGGGCAGGGAGCCCTCCCTACATCTGCAGCATCCTCCCCCAGGGCATAGGAAAAGTTACATGGGGCAGATGGGAGAGGTGAGAAAGCTTTGGAGAGGGTCACACTAACCTGTCACCTGAAGTGTCACACCTACAGCATTTCAACCAAGTATGGACCCTACAATGGTACAGTGGAGGGGATCTCCTGGAAGAGCTGGGCTCAGGGCTCCTCGTGAGGCCCCTGCACCTCCCTATCCAGCTGGCAAGCCAAAGGTGCTGCCAGCCCTCCATACAGACTGTCCCACATGCCACATTCAAAGCCCTTTTCACAGAGCCACACGCTCTGACTGCCAGGCATGGGATAAGATGCTGTCCCCAAACCTTCCCTGGGCAAGAAGTACCCCACTCTGCTCCATGTCCTGGGACAGAACTTCTCTCTACACCTCACTTTCCAGGTACAGATAAACTTCAGAGCTGGACTTTTTCAGTCTTGTTCTGCATTCAGAAGAAATTCAACTTAAAGAAAAAAAAAAAGAAAAAAAGCAGGACACATGCACAGAATTTAATTTTTTTCTATCAGAAAGTTTATGCTTCAGCCAGAGAGAATTAAAACTAAAAGCACATCATGAGCTCTCAGGGATAGCAACATGGCAACTTCAGCATCAGTGAAAGTCTCCTGAAATGCCATGGCCTGGGCTTTTCAGAAGACTCACTTGCACTTGCACTTCCCAGGGCTGTTGGCATCACCTCACCTGCTCCAGCAGCAAGCAGAGGTCATGGAGGTGGGCAGGCAGGAGTTGCCTCTGTTGATGGCCCCCAGGGGTGACAGCTCACTGTGTTTCAGTCAGCTGATCATCTCTCTGAGATGAAATTGCTGCTTCCCATGGTTTGCCCACTCCACCAAAGTAATCAATGCTGCAACACACCTTCTTTAGCCCAAAGCCACAACCCCACTTCTTCCTCCTTCTCCTTACTGCCTCTGCAGTTCTCACCAGCCCCTCTGTCACTTCATTTGTACAAGATGGGGCACAGGGAGAAGATCCAGGCTGTGTCTACCATGACCATGAAGTGCATCCTAACTGTACCTGAGGACTCTGGCAAACTCAACCACTCAGCGTGGCACAGGGTGGGCTGAACAAGAAGCCACAGAGCCAAGTCACATCAGCTTAATTAGGGTGTGACACGCACAGTGGGGCATAAAGCCAGAGATGGAGGCAGAGGCACTAACAGGTTAAGCAGACACATGCAGAACGGCAGGTCCAAATAACACCCACCCTGGGGGACCACATCAAGACACCAAAGTCATCTTGCCATTAGTTGAGATCTTGGGGACACCCAGAAGATGAAAGAAGATTAGGGATGATATTTCTCTCAGAGTGAAGGGATAGATATGAGAGACTCTTAGTGTGATTTTTACACTCAGAAAGAAACTAGAATGAATAATCAAACATCCTACCTTCAAGGACTGAGGATAATCCCAAACCCACATCTCACAAGCACGGCTGATCCAGCCAGTCAAATTTCCCCCTCCAGCAGGATGACGGTTGGTGGGGGAAAGCCTCCAGGCTGGCGCAGTCTCACTGCAGGAAAATTCCCAGTGCTGTCTGGTACAATATGCTCCCAAGCCTGGGAATAGGCTCTGGGGTGGCTGTACACACACCTACTTCTGCTCAGACCCCATCACAGCTCTGCTGCCACCCCCTTTTTCAAACATGGAGACAACCACCCTATTAGCCTTCTTCCCGTAATAATCTTTCTGCCCTATTTGCCCTTTTATTGTCCTGAGACCACCCACCTCTTTGCCAGGCTGGGCAGCACCTGGGTAAGGGGGTGGGCTGGGTTAATCCTCCACTTGCCAGCCATCAGCCTAATGCCACCCTCACCAGCAAATCTACAGGAGAGGGTTGGGGACAGCTGTGCATCCACATGTTTCAACTGCCCTGTCTCACCCCATCCCACCAATCCACTCTCCCGTGTCTCAGTTTCCCTCTCTGTCCCTGCCTGCCAAGGCAGTTCTAAGGAAATCCCTGTTTTCTCCTCTCTTCCCTCCTTGAAGTGTTTCCCAGATGGGCAGGCACCTTTCCCCATCCCAGCTGTCTCACAAGGCTTGGGGCATGCACACCCTGCTTCCAGCATCTCTGGGACTGCCGGAAGGGCTTGGAGCACAAAATCAACCCATAATGGTCCCCCAGTGGCCTTGATGGGGTTTCCCAGCCAGGCTTGGTGGCCTCCCAGAAGTCTCTTGGCATCTGCTTGCTTCCATGCCCCAAAGTCCCCACGAGCTGAACATTTTCAGCCTCTCTGTCAGGAAGTCAGGATTAAATGCCAGGTCTGGCTGGGATTTCCTCTCCCCGGCTGTGCCAGACTGCTCTGGCAGCAGTGCTGCCTGGCAGCCTGGCACTGTCTGCCTGGATTTGGCCCAGATTCCATTTATTCCATGATTTTCCCTGGCCCAGAGCCTCTCTCATTCTTGGTGACACCACGGCAGCCTCCTGCTCTCATCCTCTGACATGCCCAAAATTTCCCTCGTGCAGGTGAGGGTCTGTGGCTCCCAGACCTGGCTGATGCAGACAGCAGCAGTTTTTAGTGGAAAGCAGGAATTTGGAGAGGACTTTAGTGCATTAGACGCACACAGTCAAAACGTGGCACCCAGTTCAGCCAGGACTGGTGTGAATCCTGTTCCACACGGCTGCCACTAATGATGGGCTTTAAATAAACAAGCAAATGCTGGGCAAAAGGGAGGGACTTTGACGTCACACAGCATTGCCTGCAGTATTTCTTCTCTAACTCTCCCTCCACCCATCTCCAGTCCCCATCTGGCAGGTTATTTCCATCCTGCTCCCTTTTCCCACCAATAATGTGTCCAACACTACCCAAACCTGGGGAACGACAAGGTGTGAATGGGAAAGCTTCTGGTGTGACGCCATGAGCTGCCATTCCAAGAGTTCCAAGAGCACCAGGAGCATCGTTTCAAACCCTCCCTTTCTGGTGCTTTATGTCTGCATTAATTTAGGCTATTTACATCCACTATAAAGTCACCAGAGCAGAGCTGCTGCATCCCCACTCTGGCTTTGGATGTGGTGCTGTGTGATGGTTTGACGTGGGGGAAATTCACTGGTCAGAGCAGGGATTTGGGGCCACCCCAAGGTGCGGGAAGCACCCTCTTTGCTGCCACAGCCGCTGTTTTCTGGCCTCAAATTTGCTGCACGGGGAGCTGGGCTGGAGGAGAGCTCTGGCAGGGGGGTACAGACCCTCGGGGCTGGGGCTGCGAGCCCGTGACAGAGACAGACACACGGATTTTCTCTCCCCGGGGTGTGTGGCGGCTGGAAGGAGGTTTCGTGGCATTTCCAAACCGCATGGATGGTCGACAGCTCCATCTGGCCTCCCGGGGCTGTGGCGTGTCCGTGCCCCCGACGCCGCGGTGATGGGCGGCCGAGACCGCGATTCGTGGCATTTTGGCTCCCTCTGGTGGGAACACGCGTGAGCTCCGGCGTGTCCCAGCCACGGGCCAGCACTGGCCACTCCACAGGGTGGCCTCGCTGGCGTGAGGCTCCCGGGCAGGGCAGGCATTCGCCCTCACCCCTGCGGTGGGCTGTAGGGGTGGGGGTCGCTCACAGCCCCCAGGGACCCCCTTGGCTGGGCACGGTGCTGGGGACACCCTGGGGACACACTGACCTGGCAACCCCCTGGGGAAAGGGAGGCCTGGCGCAGGTCTGGGCTTGTCCATGGGGAAGAGTTTGTTGGAAAATTGGGGAAGAAGGAATGTGAATTGAGGGGACAAGGGGCGTCAAATAGGGGGAGAGAGTTCTCATGTGGCAAAGAGCCTCTCTTGGGACTTGGGGGGCAGAGCAGTTCCCCCCCAGTCCTATCACATCTTTCCATGTCTGGCCACTTGTGGTCATTTATTACCCCCCTTTCCCTTGCCCAGGGGACTTGGGGGGTTCCTCAGCAGATCAGGAGGTGCTTCACCCCTTAATGTAGTCACAGTTTATGGGTGGCCAGGGCAGCTTGGGTACAGCAGTAGGGGTGATGGGGTGGGGAAGGAGGTGGCACAGCACCGGTGGCTGAGGGAAGACGCAGGCAGAGATTTTGGGAGACTTGGGGTGGTGGGAGTGGGACATAACCCCCCCGTGGTGTTCAGGACAGCCCAGGAAAGCAGCGCTGCCAAGCTCGGTCCTTCCACCAAGGAAAGGGACAAGGGGTTTGTGAAAGTGTTGTGTGTCCACACGATGGCACCAGACCTGGAGCGGTGTCCCAGCCGCTGGGGGGTGGCTGGCAGAATCCTGTCTCGGAGCCTTGGAGTTGTGTGATCCTGCATCTGGGAGAGATGATGGCTTGCTTGGCAGTGCTCCACTTGAGGATAAGCGCTGTGCAGCAGCTCCCTGAAAGCAGCTACTCTCACCATCCCTCCAGCTTTGGACGCTCCTGCTTTTGCCCCAGGTGTAAAAAAGAAGGGAGGTGTCTAAATCTTGATTCTTGTTTCTCTGCTTTATTCTCTGGTCTCATATTCTGTCACCTCTTTACAAGCCTCACCTGGCTCAGGTGTGCACAGAGCCACCATGCCTGGCACACACTCCCTGCAGCAGGGGCAGAGCCTCCCACCTCCCCACCCTCCAGACAAACCACAGCCCCCTCCCCTGGGAAGGAGGAAGGCAGCGGGTTGAGGAGATGGATGCAGAGGAGTGGAGACCAGAGGGACAGATCCTGTCCTTGAGCAGCTGGCAGGGCATCTGGGGGCTGCTCAAAGGAGACTGGCATTCCTTGCTTGGGGTCTAGCAGATGAGGGCTTTGACTGTCCTGTCCCACAATAGTCGGGGTGAGGAACAGAAGACAGGCTGGAGACACCACAAAAGGCTTGGAAGCCTAATTACTGCAATAATGGCAAGCCTATAAATCACCTGGATTAAACTACAGGCTATGTGAGAGTCCCAGTAGATCCTGCACCAGCAGGATTAGCCCCAAACCTCTCAGTGGGCACAGCCAGGCTCTTCTCTATCACCAGCGCAGCTTTGTGCTCTGGGCTGGCTGCTGCAGGCCAGGATTTCCCTGGCTACTCCACTGAACTCTTCCCAAGGATTACAGGATATCCTTCCTCTCCCTTCACTGCAGCCAGATTTTCCCCTGAGCCTCCCCCCAAAAGACAACCTGCATTAGTAGAGGATGAGGCCTCCAGCGGGGACTTTGGGGAGCCCAGGGTTTGCTCAGTGTCTCTCTTATGGAGCTGCCCCTTGGCCCACGTGCTTCAGCAGAGTCAGGGCTTTCCACTGCCCTCAGCTTGACCTGCTGCAAAGTTTGCACAGGCTCAGTGAGGAGCTTCCCTTGTTGGTCTCTGCAGTGGGCCCAGGGGTCCAACAGAGCAGCAATGCACAGGGCACTCCCTGTGCCATCGGGACTGGCATGTGTCCCAAACGGGGCTGTGAGCCCCTTCCACCCCCTGCTCCATCCCCCAGCCATAGCTCCAGCCAGACCCCTCATCTCCCTAACGTCAGCAGAAAACCTTTCCTTGCTCTCTCCACAGCTGCCCATTTCCCTGGGGAGTCACCCGGGCTCCCTGTCCCCATGTCCTCCCTTCCTCCCTCCGGAGTCCCGCAGCTCCCCAGCCCCAGCAAACTCAGCAGCTGTTTAAGCAGCAGCGAGCCAAGATCCCATCACAGTAAACAGCGTCTTGGTGCAGCCTCACTCTCCTCCGTCTGCCCGTTTCCATCTGCCAGCTCTTGTCCTACATCTCGACTGGCAGCGCCATGCGAGCGGAGTCTGCCCCTTCCCCGTCCCTCTGTCCTCTCTGTCCCTCCTGTGCAGGACAGACATTTGGCTCGAAGGTCTCCACAAGGCTTAGGAAATAACACAGAGGCTGAGGGCTCACCGGAGCAAAGGAAGACACTGCAGGACACCCGGTGTGGCCAAACCCAAGGTTTCAAGAAGAGGTGCTCAGCTATTAACCCTGGGAAACCCCTTTCCCACTCAGCATTCTTAAGGAGAAGGGTTCAGGCCACATATCCCAGCTTTCCCTGTCTCCCTCTATCCAACCAAGCTGGCTGCTGCCTGCCTGGCACAGCTCTAAGTAGCTTTGGCTAAATCCCCATCCGGAGGAAGCTGCTAATCCCTGTGGCTTCATGGCCAGCAGGATCACTGGAGCAGGCAGCAGGCTCAGGGGTAGCAGGGTGGAGGGATGGAGCAGGTCCCCAGGGAAAAGGGGCAGTGAGAGGTCATGCCCACAGGTCCCCTGCTGCCACCCCAGCTGAACAAAGCCACTGACTGTGATGGTGCCTGGCCTGGCCATGGTCCTAGAAACAGTGGCAGGACAGGAGCAGGGATTTGTGTCTCATAAGGAGCAGCTCCATTGCTTTCCATGGAGCAGATGTCAGGGTTTAGAAATAAATTGCCTCCACCAGGAATGCAAGCTGGAGAGATGTAAAATCCACAGCCTTTCAGCAGCTACGGGGACTGGAACTGGAGTGGAAAATGGGCTGCAGCGCCGAGATTTGGCCAAGCCCCCCCGATGGACCTCACTGCCCCGAGCCCACCCTGCCCACTCCCCATGGAGCCCAGCTCCACCGCTGCCCGTTTCCACGGGGAAGCACATTTCCCGTGGAACAAGAGGACGTTCCCGACGCAGGCAGCTTTTCCGCCAGGATTTCTAAAAATAATATCTCGAGACGAGCCGAAAAAAAAAAAAAAAAGCGTTATTTTGCTTTTTTCACTTCTTAAACGCGAAGCTTTTGCGGTTCCCCAGGGGGTACACCACCCTCCCCGCCTTCGTGCCCGCCCTCCGCTCGGGGGTAGGTAGGGGGACCGCCCCTGGGGCACTCCTCCGGTCCCGGGGGAGGCCCCACAAGTCCCCCCCCTCGTCTCATCGGCCCGTCGCCATAGCGACAGTGACCTCACACGGGGATGGGCGAGCGGGCCGGTCGCGTAGCAACATTCCTGGTGACATCAGGAGCCCGGTGCGGTTCCCACGGCAACCCGCGGGGCAGGGAGGGAGCTAGGGGCCGTTCGCGGGGGGACCCCGGGCCGGAGGGGCCGGGTCAGTGGCGGGCTACCCCCCCCCATCCGCAGCCAGCGTCTCGCCGGGAGCGCCCGAGCCCGGCGGGAAAAGGGTTAATGTGAATAAATCAGCATATCTTAGTGACGTCACCCCAGGATGCAGCCAGCGGCGTGGGGGGGTTGGGGGGAGATAGGGAAATGACCCCCCCGCCGAACCCCACGGGGGGCAAAAAGAAGTAACGTACCATCCCCCACCCCCAAAACTCTCCGCATGGCTCAGCCGCACCCCACCCCTGCCCGGGGGCACCAATCCCACCCCGGCTCCCCCCATGCTGGGCAGGGGACGGAGCTGATGCTCGGTGGGGGACACGGCAGCAGCGGCTCTTGATGGAGAAGCACGGAAAGGTTTAGGTTGGGTGCTCCCAGGGTACAGCCAGGTGAGTGCGTGTCCTGGGTGAAGCATCTGGAGCGAGATGCTTCCTGCCCCGCAGGCAAACCTGCGTGCACCTTTCATCCCTGGGAGATGCATCCTTCCCCCGACACACTGCAGGCACCCCTCACCCTGGCAAACGCTCCCAAACCTTGCACACCCTCTTCCTGTGGCCTCAAGTGAGGCCAGGGAAAAGGCCAGCTTTTCTGGACTCTGGATAAACCTCTCACCACCCTGGGCTACCAGTCCCCGAGTTGGGACGGTGAGGCAACGCTCAGAGGGGTGACTGGTGTCACCAGAGGCCTTTGCAGAAGTTAATCCCCGGTGAAGCATTGCCGGTGTCCCCGGTGGGATTAGCCACTAGATCGCACTCTTGCTTTATGCACGGGCGGGGGAGCTGGCAGGTACTTGGCAGCAGGGAGCGGCATGCTGGAGGCAGCCTGTTCACCCAAGCGCTACCCACCACGCAAGACGTAATTCCAAACGGGGTGCGCTGCAGCGGCTGGGACAGAGCCAGCTCCTCCGGCCCCGCCGGCAGCCAAAAATAACCACGGCGGGGTGACTTTCAGCAGGGAAGCGATCTGCATGGCTCTACGGCCAGGGTGCTGTGTGCTGAAATGCAGCTGCCTCCAGGGCAGCGACTGCTCATCCCTTGGGATGAAAGTGGCAAGGATTAGGGGGCGATTTTGGTGGGGAAAGAGGGCTGGACCTGTTTTGCATCTTGTCTGGACACAGTCCTGTCCGTTCAATAATCACCCCTTCCTGGGACAGCTGGCTCCACAGGAGAGCACCTACGTGCCAGCCACTCACCATCACTGGGAGAGGCTGGATTCATCCCCATGACCCAACGCGCGCTGCAAATTCCCCTCATGCATTTATTTCCCTCTCGGTCACTGTGACTCACGCTCTCCATCTGCCTGTTTACAGGCTGTTTTCCCAAGGTCCCTGCGGAGGCAACGACTGGTTGGGAAGAACTGGGCTATTTGCCCAGATGCTTGAGGGAAAGCCCCCAGAAGTCTGGGAGCAGGAGGGAAGGGGCAGGAGCTGGACGCCGGCACACTGGGCCCTCTCTGAAGGGACAGAGGCCACTGTGTGTCCCACAGCCCAGCTACTCCCACAGACTGGCTACACCCACAGACTGGCTACACCCAGGAGCCTGAGGCAATGCTGGGTCTGGCACCACCACCCTGCCTGGCACTGCTCTGGCAGCCGAGTGCCTGCAGGGCAGAGGTGGGTACCACCCACACCACTCCAGCTCCAAAAGGTCAAGCGTCACCAGCCTGGAAGTGGCACCCACACTGCTTCCCTTCATCTCCCATCAGTGGGTGTCTGGCGTGCCAAGCCCCCTTGAAGCAGGGATGGGGGAAGGCCCTCAACGGGATCACAGAGGGATGGAGGGCTTGATGGCAAGGGAAGGGCAGGACGATGGAGTCCCAAGGGCTGGCAGGTCCCCCTTGAAATAGCCCCAGAGGGAGGTTCCCAGTGTGAGCATCCCCTCCCTGCATCCTGGCCCTGCCTCCCTGGGGGTGCTGAGGCACAAGGGAGAGGGAGTGGTGAGGGGAGGAGGCTCTGCTTTGTGGTTTCACGGTGCATCTGTGTCCTTTGAATTCCCATGTGAATGTGGAGGTGGTAAAATGTCACCAGCTGGGCCGTGGGGAAGGGGGCTGGGTGCATAAAACCCCAACAAAGGGCAGGCATTGTCTGGGGAGAGGCGGCAGGGGGCCGGGCAGCCCCCGCCACCCCACAGCTCAGGTGCTGATGAAAAGGCAGCTTTATCCCCTCCCCACCAAGCTCCCTGGGGGAGGCAATGCAGATCCCTGGCATCTTGGGGCATGCTCCAAACAAATCCCCCTGGGATCCCTCCCAGGGGGAGGTAGAGGGGGGCACAGTGTGCCCCATCCCACTGACCCCACTCTGGACTGCTGGGGCTGCTCTCCCCCATCCAGCCTCCCATTCCCACATCCTGGCAAGCCTGACCCGCGTGGGTTGATGGGATGATCCCGCTCAGGCTTGAGAAGCAGCCCAGCCCCCCGCCCAGCTTCTCCGTTTCAGGGCCTTTTATGGCCATTGGCTCCGGCAGGGCAGCAGCCAGGGTGACTTCCCAGTTGGCCGGATTCCTGCCAGGCAGGGGAAAGGGACATTGGTGGAGTCACCCGGGGATGCCCTGGAGGCAGTTCACCCTCTGCAGTCCCAGGCACCAGCTCCCCCTGTGGAACAGCAGTGTTGTGGGGCACTGCATCCTGTACAATGCCAAGTTACTTTGTGCCTGCTGCCATGCACAGAGGTCGATGGATCAAGGGACACTCCCAAAGAGTTTGCAAAGGTGTTGTGAACTCCACAGGGTCCTGACTGGAGGACTGTAGCACAAAAAGTCCCCTCCCCCGCCATGGAGGAGGGCTGAAACCCCACCCTTGCTTTGGGGTGAGGTGCTGGAGAGCTGGTGGGCACAGGGTGGGTGGAGGAAGGCAAGGCCTCACCTCCATCCCTGGGCAGTCGAGCTCCTGTGCTCCACCCTGCAGCTGGCTGCACACAGACAGAGGCAAAGCAGTCCCCCAGCCCCGGGATGAAAGGTTTTGCTGCAAACATCACCCGTCATTTCCTCCTCTGTGGCGGGAGCTATGGAACAGGTTCTTCAGCAACCCCCTGGCACGGCAACAAGACAGGGAGAGGCCAGGAAAGGTGCCAGCTGAGACTTGGCACTGCCATCCAGAACCGCCCTGTATGCCGCCTGGAAAGAGGCACCCCAAACCCTGGCTGTGCCAGTGGAAAGCCAGGCTGGATGGGTGCTGGAGGGTGCTGTGTGGGGCACTAATCTCAGTCAAAACCCCCCAGGAGACAGCTGTAGGGGAAAACACAGATGTAGTGTGTTCACAGGATTGGGAACCAACCCAGCAGCTGAGCAAGGTGGCCATGGCTGCATCCTGTCCTGCTCAGTTGGTGGCAAGATCCCCCTCCCAGCTGTAAAACAGGGTCCCAAACAGGGTCCCCATCCCAGGCTGCTGAGGGCGAGAGGCAGATGTGTCGGCAGCTCCACAGCACATGTATCCCAGTGTGAGCCCAAGTGTGGGAGTTTACAGGGCTTTGACGCAGGAGATGTGTGATGGGAGAATTGTTGCCAGGCTCGGGGAAGGATCCAATCGCACCAGGGTGCTCTCAGCAGATTAAGGATTGGAAAGCTCTGGTAATTACTTTGCAGTACAAAAATAGGCCTGGCTTTATCCCTCGCCCTGATCTCCCACTCCTGCCTCTGCCTGCCCCACTTCTCCCCCCACACCCAAAGGTGAGCAGATGTAACCCACCCAGTGAGCACAGCAGGAGGGCACAACACAGCTGCTGGCCTGGTGCTGGCATTTCTGGATGGAGTGGGTATAAAACACGGAGAGGGGGTCCAGGATGGGGTGGTGACAGCAGCACAGCAATGGCATCTGGCTGGCACGTGCAAACCGTGCGGATCGCGAGGCTGGGAGAGGAGCCGGGGCACGCACAGAGGCGTCCCGGCATACTGCGAGGCATTGTGCCAGGGAGGGAAGGGCCCGGAGACATCAGCAGAGCAGATGTCTGGTCAGGAGAGGACTATGTCTGTAGGACCATCTGACACAAAGAGGGAACACGGCTCTGGTCATCACCACATGCTGGTGGCTCCGAGAGGACCCAAGAGAAGGCTTGGGTCACACAGAGTGTGGAGCATCATGGATTGACTTGGGGAAGTTCCCGGACCTCCCTCTTCCCTTTGCTGGGGTCTAGGAACATGTGGTGGTTGGAAACACAGGGACAAAGCATGTGGAAAACACTCCTGGACATGAAGTCCAGCCTGTCCTCTCACCTTCTCCCGCAGGCTGCAATAGTTCTGGCCAATCTGTGTCTCTCGGCAAAGTTAAAACACAGCCTCTCCTTCATCTCCATCCTTGCATCGTGCCACACTCCCTTGCCAGAGCCTGCCTGGCCAAGGCCAAAGGAAAAGGTGGTCCCTGCAACCTCCCTGCGAGGCACCCAGCACACAGGCAGCATTGCAGGCAGTGTTGCAGGCAGCATGGCAGGCAGTGTAGCACCCGGGAACCTGTAGTCTGCCAGCAAGCCCCAGCGTGTTCCATGCAGCCCGTTCAGCCCTGGGGGCTCCCACCCACCCCAGCTTGGCCGGGGAAGCGGCTCAGCTGCATCCAGAGGCTTCTGGATGTGGGGGATGGCAGCTGCCACCCCCATTCCAGGCCATGCAAACCTCGGGCTAGTGGAGCAGGGCTATAAATATCTCCTTTTGCGAGACCCGGTCACGCAGCAGAGATCACGTAAGGGGAAGCGCTGCCCTCCTGGTCTCCGAGCCTTGGTGCCTGCGCAGCACAGCCCCGTTGCCCGGAGTCCCCCCATCTCCAGGTTCACGGCAAGGGCACTGGAGTGCAGAGCCCAGAGGCGGCTGGTGGAGCACTGGGCGGATCGTGTGGGCAAGCACAGGCCGCATTTCTGTCACCAGAACAGAGAGTGGGCAATACCAGCCCAACGGATCCCCCATCTGCCTCCAGGCCACCCCCACTGCCACCCCCACCCTCCTTTACAAGTGCAACACCCCTAAACCCATCTCATACAGTGCCACAATCACCCCGTATAGCATCCCCCTCCCCCTACATATTCACCCCTCCCTGCTGCACTCTGGGCACTCTGCCCCTCCCCGACCCCTGTGCAAATCTCGCAGCCCCTCTATACCTTGAAACCCGCGGCTGGGCAAGCAGAACCCCTTCGCCCGTCGGGATGGCTGCGACCCCCGTTCCCTGCAGAGCCCCCAGCTCCGAGCAGCCCCCAGCCCGAGGAGGGGGGCGTGGGGGTGGGGAGGAACGCTGCCCCCACGCACCGTCTCCCCCAGCCCGGTTTGCAGACGAACAACCCTCCCCTCCCGCCGGTACTTTTCCATACGCACCCGCCTTGGTCCTTTGTTCTGTGCAAATCCCGGATCCGGCCCGCTCCCGGCACAGCGGTTGCAAATACCCCCTGGCCCACCCCGGATTTACCCGCCTGCACCCCCTGGGTGCCCCGTTGCCCTCGGAGGGGGCGCGGGTGACGGTACCGGGGGGGGGTGGGGGGCTGAGCTCCGGTCCGGCCGCTCCCGCCCGCTTGCCTGGCTGCGGCCGCTGCCTCCTTCGCCTCTGCCAGGAGCCGGGGCGCCGGAGCCGCCGGGGTGCGGAGCCGCCACGGGGCACCGGAGCCTCCCAGGGGTACCGGAGCCTCCGAGGCGTACCGGAGCCGCCCGGGGTACCGGCGGTGCCGAGCTGCCCGGGTGCGGAGCCGCCCGAAGGTACCGGAGCCGCCGCGGAGCCGGGGCCGCCCGGTACCGACCCACCGCGGTGCTCGGGTCGGCGGTGGGTCGGTCTCGGTGCCACCGCTCTCCTCCGCTCCTCCCCGCCCCGCGCCGCTGCCTCCCGCTCCCCCGGGCCGTCACCGCGGGGCCCGGCCGGGGGCACTGCGTGCTCCCCGCCCCGCTGTCGGGGAACGGGGACCAGGGCTGCAGCTGAGGAAGGACCCCGATTCCCCCCCCGCCCCTCAATCCTCGCTGCCGCGGCGGATCTCCCACCACACCCCCCCCCTTCGCTGCAGCTCTTCCCCCCCCCCTCCGCCCCAAATATCCTGCGAAGTCTGTCCCCTCTACAAATTCTGCTGTCTCCCGTATTCCCATTCTCCGCTCCCCAGCCTGTACCTACGTGCACTGCTCTGCTCTTAACAGACCTCTTTCTTCCACACGCCTTTCATTCTCTGCTTCCAGGGGCGCTGCTGGCAGGGTGCTCCCCAGTACTCTCCTTTACGGGGCTTAAATGACCCCCCCCGACACACACAGCCATGGATGTCCCAGCAGCAGCATTCAGTCCCACAGCAGAGACACAGCCCCATCCGTGTGTCTTCCCCCAGGGAAGTGGGGCTCCCTGCCCCTCCCGAAGCAGGTCTCACCTCCCTTTCCCCTCGCCATAGGGACCCCCACGACCATCTGTGCTGTGGGGAGAGGTTGCTCTGCCTGGCCTCTGCAGCTGGATCAAGCAGGACCCCAAGGTGAGAGTGGGGTGGGATGCTGAGGGGGGCATGGGGCAGGGGACAGGGGTGCAGAGCCACACCCTGTGCAAACCAAAGGGTCTCCCAGTGTGCAGTAAGGGATATGCTGGGACGGTTCCAAGGATGGGGGGAGCAGGAGGTACTTGAGGAGCAGAGCAAAGGAGTGACCAGTCCCTCCTGCTCAGCCTTGGGTGGGTTATTAATGGCCAGGTGCCATTGTGAGAGCAGTCTCCTGGTCCTGAGCTTCTCACATGGCGATGGAGGGGCACAGCCGACTGGCTGGGGAGGGATTCCAGTGGGGCTGCAGCAGTCCCAGATAAAGGCTATATCTCCTGTGAAATCCAAGCACCACCAGATGGGCTCATTGCTTGCCTTGGCTGTGCCCCCTACCCGGCAAAGCGCCCATGGGCAGCCACAGCCCACCCACGGATCCAACCTGTCTCTGGCCACCCCGCACCCAAGCCCAGATCTGGGTCACTGCTGCCCTGAGCTGCTGTGGATGAGCCATTCTGATCTGCTCTCCATGGTGGAGAAGGGAGAACTTGCCGGAAGGGAAGGACAGAAACCTGAGCTGCTCTGGCAGGGAAAAGGCAAGTTAACCCCCCCCCCCGCCTCCTGTTTTCGTGGGGAAATCTGCACAAATCCCGTGTTATCCTAGTGCTTTGGGGCTGGGGCAGTGCCCTGCTGCTGGCAGTGCCTGCACAGCCTGGCACAGCCCTCCCTGGCCGCCCAATTGCTGTGCTGAGACCACGCCAACTCGTTTCACCCAGGGCTAGCAATGACAGCTCCCTGCTGAGCACAGCTGGACCGGGAGGCTTAGCAGCCTTGTTGGCTTTGCCTGCTGGAATGAGCCGAGGAGGAGGGCTGGTGCCCTGGCAGGGAGGAGGGACTGTCACCAGTCTCCTGGTGACACTTGGCCAACTCATTGCATCCAGTCTCTGCCCTCCCTTTCCAGCTGCCTGGGCTTGAGACGGCCTGGATGGAGACGGCTGCCCTGTGAGCCATGCATCCCCCAGTACTTGTTAGGAGCAGGGAATGCTGTGGATGGGCAGGGGATAAGTGTGGCAGCTCTGGGCTGTTTTTGGGGTGGAAGAAGTTGGATGACAGCAGTGGGATGGAAGGTGGCACCATATCACAGTGAGCAGGAGGGAAACTGAGGCACAGCAGCTGTGCCCAGGGGTAGGTGGAAGGCCCCATCCAGCTCTCCAGAGGGCAGTGCCTGGGTGGAGTGGGCACAGCACTTCCCGGGAGGGCAGCAGAGCTGATGGAGACTAAGATAATGCTAAAAATACGGCAGCAGCTTTGTTGCTGCTGACAATAGTCCACAGTATTTTTAGCTGTTGTGGCATTAGCGACAAAGCGGTTTCTCCGGTCCCGCTGCTGTCCCATCCCACCCTCCATGTTGCCGGGCCCCCCAAGGCCCCCCGGGGCTGCTTCCCGGTGCTGTGGAAACTGTAACGTTAGAAACTAAACACAAACACCTCACTCGCTGCCACCCCCGGCTGAGTCACGGCACTGCCTGCTCCCCTCACCCTTGCCTCCCCCTCCGTCCCGCCCACCCCCTGTCCCAAAAGCAGTAGCTGGTGCCCCCAAGCCAGCCCTGCTCTTGCTTATGGGGTATTGCCTGTCCCAGGGCCAGGCTTGGGCTTGGCTTCACTCTCCCCCATCCCAACTTCAACAGCTGGGAATTTATGGAGAAAACTCTGCAGGGTGACATCGCTGTTCCCAACCCCACGACTTTGGCACAACCCCAATGCAGAGGCAGACTCTGAGCCGTGTCCAGTTTGCTAATATGGCCCACCCCAGCCCCCACCCCCAGCCCCCAGGGATAAAAACAGCTGGACAGGAGCAAGCAGAGGCAGAAAGAGCAATTCTGCATTCCCTTGGCAAGGGCCACTCTGGGGTGTGGTGCCTGGCCCCCTCATCCCATTGAAGGACAATGGGGTGTATGAGCAGGAGAAGGGGGTTTTGGGGTGACAGTGATGGTGGGACATGGGGAAATGAGGCACCTCTGCTTAGCCCTTGAGGGAGGTGTCAGTGAGGCTGCCAGACCCAGCATGTTGATGCCTTCACCTCGTCAGGGGACAAGGAATGAGTGGGACCCTCTCCCACCTCCCAGGGGCAGTGTCCCTCTGCTGTGCCGTCCCATCCCCCACGGGTTTTTAGGATGGTTTTTGAGGAGCTGGCAGGCTGCTGTAGGGCAAGTTGGGCTGCAGCCCCATGGTTGAGGCCCTGCACACTGGCATGTCTGCCCTCCCTCCACCACCCACATCCCAAAACTCCCGACACCCACGGGTGTTCGAGGGCCGGGAGAGCAGCTGCACCATCCCTTCCCTAAAATAAGGCTGTGGCCAGCAGGCTGGCTGGGGCGGGCGGCCACGACCGTGACTGTGTTGGGATGTTCTGGGGCTGAGGGCAGATCACGTCACGGGTATGAATTAATTAACGCTAAGCAGTTCTGGATGGTGTCCCAGGCCTTTTTTCTATTTTCATTTTAGCAAACTTCAAGCCTGCTTGGCGTCTGCTGTGTCCTGGGTCTGGTAGGGAAGCAGGGGTGGGAACACCCATGTGGCTGTCCTAGTGCATGCAGATGGTGGGGTGGCATCACGGGCACCTCACTGGCTCAGTGCCTCACTGCTCCCCAAAACGTGAGTGCTCCCACTGCCCTCAGGGCTTCCTGGCTTTGGAGGCCAGTGCAGCTGAAGGTGGTTTTCAGGACCCAATGCAGCCCCCACTTTACGCTGTGGGTTTTCTTAACTCCCCACCCTGCCTGCAAGAGCGCACACACGCTTCGTGCCTGGCTCACAGCCCTGAAAATTATCTTGGAAAGGGATTTTAAAATAAAAGTTGTAAACATCTTCAAATAGTACTTTTATTACCCAAAAATGGTGTGGGGATGAAGGACTGGGGCTGCAGGGTGCATGGTGTACCCAGTGCCTGGGATCCGAGGGGGGCTGGCCCCATGTGGGAGGTTTGGAGGAGTGTGTGTCCAGCTGTGTGTGCACACATGCCTGTCTGGGTGTAAAAGTGTAGCTGGGTGTGAGCAGTACAGCTGCTACACAGTGCAGGGGTCTGAGGGTGCTTGCTGCGAACAGGTCGGGACCATGCAGAGGGAGGGTCGTCCCTGCTGGGGCACACGGCACCGCTCAAGCTCAGTCTTCGGCCTCATTTTCCACTGATGAAACAGGCGCTTCTCCCTGCCAGGCCTCCAAGCCCCCAGTGAAAGAAAGAAGGGGTGCGGCGGCCGAAAGCATGCCCGTGCCTCATGCCTCCCGTGCAGGCGGCCAGAGAGGAGCCCTGTGCCAGCCAACCTCACTCAGCCCCCCCCGACACCTTTAAATTTAGCACTTCCGTCTCCAGTTGTGCGAGCCAGGCTGGCGGCCAAAACCTCTGCAGCCACACGCACCCCTTGGAGAGCGGCTGCCTGCCTTGGCAGGCTCCAGAGTCCTGGGAAATGCCCTGTCCTCGTTCCCCATGGCTGCCCCCCCAGCACTGCGATGTCCCACACCTGTGGCCACCCCAGCCCCTGTCCTGGGTAAGCGGGAACGGTTAACGACATGCCCAAGGTCCTCCAAGGGAAACTGTGACAGAGCTGAAAATGACCCCCCTGGCTCAAGGAGGGGCAGAAATAAAAGCCCTGCCCAGCTCTGCTCCCCTGGAGGGGCAGCGAATCCGGTGGGCAGGGAATTTGGCAGGCCTGCTGTGCACGTGTGCTCACCCTTTCAGTGCCGCTTGTCGGGCTGAAAATGGGAGAGCGCAGCACCTCTCACCTGCGTGCACGCACCACTGCCCACGTGTGTGTGCATGCTCACACACATGCCACACACGTGGGTCCAGCTGTCCCGCCGAGCCTGGCGCTCTCCCCATGCTCGTGTGTGCTGCCGTGGGCTCCCGTGCACCCACCTGCAGCTCTGCACACCCACGCGTGGGTGAGCACACGGGCAAACACGGAGGTGCGTGTCTGCACTTGGGGTCACGTGTGTGTATGTGTGTTCAGTGCACGTGTGTGCACACGCACACGTGTTATGGGCAGTGGGGTGCACACACGTGTGCGCACAAGCACGGGGGGGGCATTGCTGTGAGCGGGCGAGGGGACCATGTGGGTGGGCAGAACGCGTGTGGGCTGGCGTGTGCTGTGCCCAGGCACCACCAGATGGTGCCCTGCCTCCATGTCACCTCTTGCGGTGACACAAACCCACACCCTGCGCAGGGACATGGGGAGGTTCACGGGGGGACTTACCCTCTGTGGGGTGGTTACATTGCTCATGGGTGCTTGGACTCTCCAGCCAGGCAGAGCCCCCCACCACAGCCAGGGAAGAGTGACAGCCACAGTGACACCTGCCTATGCCAGCCCTCTCAGAGATGATCAGTGTGGTGGATCAGCACCTGGGTGGCACTGGAGGAGAGGACTTTGCTGCAGGGGGTGCCCTTCTGGCAGGGAAGTAGGCAGAGCTTGGGGAAGCTGCGGGGTCTGTACATGGTTTGAGTGGGTGGGCAGCTTCCCCCTCCTATATTGTGTCCAACCCTGACAGTCGCTTAGCCACATGTACCATTTTCTGGTGTCAGTGGACCCCAGCCTCCAGCGACTCCAAACCTTCCCAGAGTAGCAGTGCTCGACTCACACCCGCAGGCGTGGGCAGGGGCTGCAGCCCGACCCCATCTCACTTCCCCGAGGCTGAGACCTGAATAAACTTGCCACACGAGAGCGCAGCAGAGATGAAGGGGACTATTAACGGGGGGTGGCAGCCGCAGTTTCTGGTTCATGCCCCTCCCAGTTCCATGGGCTTCTGTCCCCACACCCCCTTCCCGTCTGCCCCATGTGCGTGGGTCCCTCCCAGTCGCCCCACCAGCTGCCTGCTGTGGGTGCTGCGTGCCCCAGGGAGCCGCCATCGGGCCGGGCGGGAGGCTCGGGGCCGCCCACCAGCCTCCCTGGTCCCGCAGCTCCTCCAAACCGGCTCGACCTGCCGAGGAGCCCAGACCTGCTGGGAGACCCAGGCGGGTCCACTCCCCACCGCCTGCCTCTGTCCCAAGAACGGCCCCATCCTAAAAGGCAGACATCAGGCGCGGCAGCGCCCCGCGTCCTCCTGACCGGGGCTGGGAGGGGGCTCCTCGCCCAGGGGGTGGCTCATTTTGGCCATGTCCCCCTTTCAGACAAAGAGCCCGGCACAAAGCCGCCCCTGTGCCCGGACTCACCGCGTATTCCTGCCCGCCGGAGCGCGGCTGCGTCCCGGGAGAGCCCGCGACACGCAGGAGCGGGAGTCCCGCTGGCCGGCGGCACCGGCGCGACAGCTGAGCTGAGCTGAGCTGAGCTGAGCTGAGCTGAGCTGAGCTGAGCTGAGCTGTGCTGAACCGAGCCCAGCCCAGCCCAGCCGAGCCGCCTCGACGCGCCGGCACCAGGCGCACCCCTGATGCCCCCCAAAAGCGGGACGGCCCCGCGGGCACGGGGATGCGGTGCGGGGCACGGGGACCCCCCACGCGTGTGCGGGCGGCGGGTCACACACAGAGCCTTGCGGTGAAGGGGCGGGCAAGGGGCGCTCGGCGAGGCCGCTCCGCACCCTCGATGCCCTCCGTGTTTTCCCTGCAGCCTTTTGTGTGCGCGGCGCCGTGCGCGGGGAGGGCGCCCGGCCTTCCCATTCCTCCTCCTCCCCCGATCCCGCCCCCCCGGCCGCCATTTCGCAGCGCCGGCGTCGCCCGCGCCCTCTCCACATCATGGAGGACCGGGAGGAACAAAGGGCTCCCATCCACCCCTGCCCCGCGGACGGGGCACGCGTGTCCCCCGCCCCACGGGCACCCCGCGCCCCACGGGGTTGTGTGTGACGAGCGCCTTATTTCAGGCCGGGCTCGAGTCCACGTGTGATGAGTTTGGTCCGGTCTCAGCCTGGTGGAAGCAGCACCGGGGTCGTGCTGCCGCCGCACCTCCCGCCCGCCCGGGTCCCATCCTGCCCAGGGATGTGTGCCGGGGAAGCGCGGAGAGGTGCTGCGTGTGCACAGGTGTGTGCGTGGCCGTGTGTGTGCACGCCTCTTGTGTGACAGGCTGTGCACGTGTGATGGCGCTCAGGGGAGAGCATGTGCGCTTGTGACGGGTGTGTGGGTGCCCGGTGACATGACAGCTGGCACACACAGCCGTGTGCTCGAGTGTGGCAGTGCACATGTTTGCACACATGGCACCGTGTGTGCTCACATGGCACCGTGTGCATGTGTGTGACAGCAGGGGCGTGTGAGTGTGCACATGTGAGCACATGAGCATCAGGGGAAGGTGTACGTGGGAGCCTGTGTGGCTTGGGGGATGTGTGTGTCAGTGTGCATGTGGGGGCACACACATCTGGCCCCCACACTGTGTATCCAGGCTGTGGCCTCCATTTCTTCCCCAGTGTGTGAGCACGGAATCGGTGTGAGGGTGCAGAGAGGAGTGTGCAGAGCTGTGTGTGTGTGTGTGTGCACACTCAAGAAGAAGCAGCTGATACAAGGACACCCCAGGCACGGTTTGGAGCACTGCAAAGGCTGTCCCCCACAGCCTCCCCAGGACAGCAGCCCTATCCCCCTGCCCGGGGGCAACCAGCAGGGGGCACTGTTTTAGGGGGGCAGCCAGTGTTGG
The DNA here is from genome assembly GCA_035583135.1 of Lophotriccus pileatus. Taxonomy (NCBI): domain Eukaryota; kingdom Metazoa; phylum Chordata; class Aves; order Passeriformes; family Tyrannidae; genus Lophotriccus; species Lophotriccus pileatus. The sequence continues at coordinate 9,302,400 of JAWWES010000011.1, read as the reverse complement.
TGCAGTGGCCCCATCCAGAGGGGAAGGTGCACGGTGGGGTTGCAGACCCGGGCCATGGGCAGGCTGGCCCAGTCCCCCCATGGGCCCTGGCAGTGGGATCCCCAGGCAGAGTGTTCCTGGTCTTCCTCCTCTTCCTTTCCCCTGGGACAGCCTGGTCCCAGCCGTTTTCCCCGTTGCTGATCACACTGAAACCAGCACCAGGGCTTGGGGGGGAGCCTGGGGTCCCCGCTCCCCCTTCCTGTCCCCTGGTGCCTGCAGGCATGGCGCTCCAGGAAGGAGTAAAGGAGGGAGTGGTGCACTGGAGGGCGTGCAGCTGGCCGGGAATGCAGGAGGCGGGTGGGATGCTGTTCCCTCTCCCTGCCCATCCTTCTCCACCACAGCCTGAGTACCCCCTACAAGAGCCTCATCCTGCCTCCTGAAGCCCTGCTACAGACACTGTTCCCGGTTCCTTCCCTCATATTCCACCTGGTTTTTATTCTGTCCCTGCTTCCAGGTTTGTCTTGTCCTGGCAGTGACAGCTATGTTTCTTCTGCCTCCCATTAAACACCAGTTGTTCCCAACACTCCCTGTCTTTGGGCACCGCTTATTCGTTAAGCTGGATGCAGCCAAAACATCTCCCCCCACATAGGGTTTGTATTGCCCCCCATTCCATGTACCTCTAAGGAGAAACTGATCCAAGCAGAGGTGCATGGCACAGCTCACCTGCAAATGCGGTGGAGCCTTCACCTGGGGCCATCCTTCACCTCACAGCCCGGACTTTTGCATACATAAGCCCCCAGCCCCTGCTGTGCCCCCAATTCTCTACCCCACAGTGCTCTTGCTGGGTGCCAAGCAGGGCTGGTGACCCACGCCTTCATCAGCTGAGGGTCCAGAATGCCCGGGCAGAGGACACAGCGGGTGTGCTGGTGCCACCCTGCCCTGCAGGAGCGGCCTGTGGTGAGCAGTACTCTGATCACGGCTCCCGTCCCCTCCCTGGCGCCTTCCAGCCACCAGCGTCAAGGCACTTTGCCGGCATTAAATATTCAGTTCCGTTCTCCATCCCCTCCCTGAGAAGGAGCTCAGCATTGCAATGAACCCACTGGCCTGCCCGTGCCCTGTGCTGACGGGATGTTTCTGGCTGGATGCTGCCCGCCAGCCTCCTGCAGAAACAGCTGGGAGCAGAGGAGAGGAGAGCCACATCCCCCAGCACATGGACAAGTAGTGGCCCTGGGGACCGGGGTCACCTTGCCCCCCGCCAGCTGCTCTCCCGTGAATCCTCCTGCTGCAATGCAGGGCTCAGCTCTCCCTGCATCTCTCCCTCAGGTTTGAATGTGTCCAGGAGCGGCTCCCTCTTCCGTACCTGCATTTCCCTCTACCCCCCAAGTACCAGCTGGCATGTTCACCCAGTTGCCTGCTGAGCTCAGATTAATACCCATCAGGCCCCAAACAAGGTCACACGAGGGCAGTGGGAGCCCCCTGCATGCTGCAGTGGGAGCAGGCTGGATGGTGGATGGCTGTGAGGCAGGACAGAGTGAGGGCAGTAGGGAGAAGCAGCTCTTGCAGTGGGGCAGGGACCATGTTCTGCTTCCTGGCTTGTCACAGGGTGACGATGGCAGCAGGGGTATTTTTCAGAGAGAAACAAATATTATAAGTGGGAGAGAGAAATGAATTCTGATTGAAGTCAGAAAGTGCCACACCAGGTCCCATCACCATAGCTGTCTTCAAACCCCTGAGAGAAAGCACCAGCTCAAGGGGCTTATTTTCTTTTTGCCTTTGCGTCCATTTTCAAGTGACCGTGAAGACCAGGAATGTGCTGTATGAGGTCAAAATGGGAGCCTGAGTCCTGCTCATGAGCCCAAAGCATGCAGGGGACTGGAACACCAGGTCACAGGAATGTCCCCACGGGATGTGCCCCACAAAATTGCTTACTGCAAGGCAGAAGTTCCCTGTTTGCAGCCGGAAGGGGAAACATCCAGAACAGCACCAGGCTGGGGGGCACGGCCAGGAAGATTTGGGACCCCCCACGAGGTCTGGGAGGAGCGGACGCAGGGCACGGCTGGATGAGCCCCGTCCCAGTCTGGCGGTTTGCAGGAGCCCCAGGAGCAGAGGCGAGCCACCCCTGCCATTCCTGCAGCGTGGCATCATCGCTGCGCACGATGCCGCTGGAGTAATTGCCGCTGGGCTGGGAGCCAGCGCAGCGCCTGCCCTCAGCCCCCCCGGCACAGGAGATAACTCAATCTGCCCCCTCCTGCCTCCACACAACGCGGGGAGGGGGCACCAAGCTCCTCAGGGGACTACCCTGCCATGGGGAGGTGAGTGGGGAGGGAGGCGATGGGGGGCACTGGGGCAGCCTCGAGGTGCTCAAAGGCCACTTCTTGCTTCCCCCTACCCTAATTTCAGGCATCTGCTTGGCAAAGCCTGAGGGCTTCCCGCTGCAAAGGCCATCGGAACATTTTAATAGTGTGCTTTTGCCTGGCTTCCTTCCTGGGAATAAACCACGTCCTGGTGATACGGAGCATTAAAAAAAAAAGAAAAAGGCAGCGTTAATGGTCAGTGGCCAAAACTGGGAGTGGGCAGAGCTGCAGCCACCCCCACCCCAGCTCAGCCTGCCCTGCTGGGGCTGGGGGGACACGACCTGCCAGAGCCCCGCCATGGGCCCACCCCCACTGCCGTTGCAAAACAGGATGCAATAAAACCCCATTTGGAGCCAGGGTGACAGTAGGGAAGGGCGGAGGGATGGCTGGCTCGTGCCGGGTGGCTGCTGCGGGCAGCACTCATGGCAGCTGTGCCATGGGCCGATGTGGCAGCCGCCTGCACCATGGAGTGGTGGTTTGGGGGGGCTGGAGCTCAGCACGTGGCTGCCCCGTCTCCCTGTGCCCAGCAGTCCTTGCTCACCCAGGAGTGAGGGGCACAGTCCCAGAGGAGTCACATCCCTGGAAGGGGAGCTTGGCCCCCATTGAGTGTCTCCCTGGAGCAGCTGCTGCAGCTTGAGGACAGCAAGGGGCACTTGTCCTGAGCCATCCCCAGGAGTCACATCTTCACCGAGCAGTGAGGGTGCTTTGAGATCCCAGACTCACCATTGCTATAGAGCCTGGGAGAGTTTTGTCCTTGCCTGCTCAACCTGAAGTTCTTCCCAAAGTGTATTTTAATTATTAAACTACTTTTTAGCCTGAATGAAGTGAAGGAAGAGTGTCCCACAGGGCACTGTGAGTTACCCACTTGTTGTCCCCAGTGCTGCCCCAAGCTCTGCTGAGTGTGGTATGGGCTGGAGTCCCCATCCCCACTGGCACCCCACTGCTGAGAGGAAACAGAAACACAGCGATAACACCAAGTCCAGAGGGGAAGTTTCTGGAAAACTGTGTCAGATAAGTCACTGTAACCTGTGTGCTTTCAACCTGAATACCAACCCGTGGATTTTTCTGTGGATTCTGGGCACTTGTGGCTTTTTTGGAGGGAAGACAGAGCAGGGGAGCTGTGGGATAAGCACATTTGGTGGCCGCTCGCTGCCTCTGGGTTGGTGGAACTTGGCTTCCTCCAGCAGCATCTCTGGGGTATGTGGAGTGGAGGCTGGGGCTGATAGGGGCTCAGGGGTCCAGGCTGTGACATCAGCACAGGGTTCAGAGCCCCACAACTGTAGAATGAGTGTGCCAGGGCTCAGCCCAGGTGAGCAGGCTGGCAGTCATGCCATCGGTCCCAGGGAGCTCCCACAGCACAATCGCTCAGGTGTGAACCCAGATCAAAGCCCTTCCTGCAGATGCGGTGTTGGGTGTGCCATATGTGGCTTTTCCACTGTCTAATAAGGGGTTGAGCTGTGGAGCAGCCCGCCTCTGTGCTGGAGGAAAGGAAAGCCTCTCTCTCCCTCCCTAGCTGCTCATTTTTGCCAGCCCTGGTGACCTCAGCATGTTTGCAGATTGCCGCCCCCCTGTCCACAGGGATGGAAATGTGGTCAAAGTTTATTAGAAGGGCGCCAGCTGCACACACACACATGTGTGTGTGTGTAGGCAAAGCGTGGCGGTGTGACCTTTGTTTTCTTAGGAAGCCACACTGAGAGGCAAGGCCAGGAGGGGAGGAAGCAAACAGGCAGGAAGGGGGGACTCAGTGGGTGTATTTTCAGTTGTGCTCTCCCTGCAGCACAGGAAGGTGACTGGGAAGGAGGGCACAGGGACAAATGGTGGCAGCAGGAGCCAGAGCCCAGAGAGCAGCACAGGGTCTAATCCTGTGCACCCCACGTTGGGACAGCAAAAACAGTCACCGTGTCCCACTGGAGCAACATCTTTTGCCAGTCTGTGGCCCTGTCACAGAGCCATCAGTACCTGGCCTGTCACACAAAGGTGCTTTCAGGATCATTATGGGATCTTTCTCCTGCAGAGAAGAGCCTGGGGATTGTGAACACCCCATCCTGCTGGGATGTCTATCTTCCTGGCACAAGGGCATTTACCCTCTCGTGCTTTGCCTGTGCCAGAGGAAATCTGTCTGTCAGAGTGCTTCCAGCAGGCACTGGAGCATAGATGTGGCAATTCAGCCCTTCAGCTGCCCTGACTAATTTTCTTCCCCATGCCAGGCCAGGCTGCAACTGGACTTGTCCCCTTCCAACATACCAGAGGCTGCTCTGAGGTCTGGGCCCTGCTCCTCTGTGTTAGGCAGGTGACATCCCACGTACTCACCTGTGGCTTGGTCTGCAGGAAGGAGGGATGCTGCCAAGCCGGTCACACCAGGGTGGTGTGCGTGGCGGTGGCCATCACTCAGAGCTGGGCCACCATGTCCCTCCCGTGGGGCTACGAAGTGGCAGAAGCCTCTGTATGCTCTGCTACGGGTGCTGGCCTCTCTTGCTCAAACATACACATTCCTCCTTTGTGGCAGGCCAAGCAATGTCTTTTGTATCTGACAGGAGGCAGGTGCCTCCAGCCTGGCCACTGCCATGTGAAATCACAGGGTCCCCACTATCTGATTCCCAGGGGACAGACACCGCCTGTGCCCACTGCTTGGGTCACCAGGGTGCAAAAAGTAGGGCAGAGTGTGGCAGTGCTGCTGTGATGGCACCTGGGATGTGTGGGGCTGTGGGGTTTCTCTGGCGAGCCTGGGCAGGCAAGGACATCATCCCTGCAGCTACCAAGGGGGTTGTGACAAAGGACACCGTGCAAGAAGACTGTCCTGGGACAGAGCAGAGGGAACCAGACCCTGCCCTCCTGGAGGATGGCAGTGTCTCCAAACCCACTGCTAACCCCCAGTACCCCAGGGATGTGCCAAAAGGAAGAAACCAGGGTGATTTTCAAGAAATCATGCCAGGGCCAAATCCTTGGATGTTTCATGCTTGCAGCCACAGTGCCCCTTTTCCAGCTACAGTGGAGTCCCCTCCATCAGGGCCCTGCAGCAGTTCCACTGTCCCTTGACGCAGTTATAAAGCCATGTGTGGAAGGACCCCAGGAACAGAGATGGAGCTGAGAACAGCCAGAATTGGTTCTTTCCCAAAACTGCACCCATTCTGTCCCACCACCAGCCACCCAACCAGCCACCATCCCACATCACTCCCAGCCCCTTCCCAGAACAGCTGTAGGTCCTGGATGTGATGGCAGAGGCTGCAGAGCCAGCGTGGAGACCATGACACTGTGCCATACGAGGGGAGCAACCAGGGGGATACTCATTGCCCAGCCCTGCCCAGCTGCAGGGACAAGGACCAGCCTGTGCCAAGGTGCCAGAGTGGTGCCATGCTGGAAGGACCCCGGCCAAGGCTCTCCACAGGGGATGTGTTGAGCTTCCACAGCATCTCAGAGCCAGGGAAGTCAGCCCTGGTGACTCAGAGGAAAGCAGAGAAATTCAGACTCCTCTGCCCTCCGACTGGTTTCCTGGCTCCTCTAAATTTGCATAACAGCCCCTGAGCTGCTCCCTGGGGCCACTGGGACCCCTGTAGCAGCCAGGCCCCTGTGGCAGCCACAGGTTTCTGTGGTCAGCCCCAGCTCTCGCTCTTGCTCATGCAAACAGCCGCACCAACGGCTCCCTGCACGTGGGGGCTGGCGAGTGCCTGCCCTTGGTTCCCAGCCAGGGCTCGTCCCCATCCCCAGTGCCGCGGGCGACTGCAAGCCCAGCTGGGGTGCCTTGCCCTGCGTGGGTGCTCAGCCACACTCCAGCCAGCAATCAGGGCAGCTGCATCCCTCTGTCAACAGGGATGAGGGAAGGTGGCTCCGTGGGGTGGCTGTGACCGATGTCTCCTCCATCCTCTCTCACACAAGGCCGGTGGCTTTGGCACAGAAGCGCCGCTCCGGCATCCAAGTTCACCAACGGTTTGCTGGGTGACTTCCCACAGTGCAAAGGTTGAGGCCTCTTCTGCTTCCCAGTCAAGCCTGACGCTTCCCCAACACTCCTGAGAACCCACCAGGAGCAAAGAGCACACCCAGGTGGGATGGCTAACCACTGCATACCTGACCCCTCTCTTGTTTCCCAGCTCCAGACAGAGTCATTAGCATGTCCCCTCCAAGCCCAGAGCAGGGGGCAGGGAATCAGAAACAAGGAGGAAAAGTGACAGCCGAGATCCAGCATCCGTGGTGCTGTTTGCTGGCTCCAACCACTACTGCTCAGGCCAGGAGAGAGCTTTCTGCTTCCAAGGACGTGGCACAGTCTGGGAGTGCAGCAGGGCTGTTGCCAAAGTGCCAAGGTGGGTCAGGTCTGAGCTGGGGGCTGGAGGGATGTAGCCAGGTCCCACTGCAGCAGGGCTGGCTGGGCACAGAGCAGGGCTGCAGTTGCTCCCAGAGCCACTGCTCGTGGTACTATCTGGTGACAAGGCAGCTGCAGGGACACCCCAGGCCAGGTCAGAGTCCCCCTAAAGCTGGTACCTGGACTGTAGGTCTGTTCAGGGCCAAACGTCAAAGGCTTTTGGAGAGGTCTGCCCATGGGCACTGGGACAGCCTGAAGGTGCCCATAATGGGGCATACCCCAGCCCGGGGCAGCAGCAACCCACAGCGCTGATCCCACCCCCTCGAGAGACCCTACAGTAACAGACTCCAGAGAGCCGCTCTGTGCTCACCCCACCCCCTCAAGCCGCCAGTGACACCCAGCTGTCCCCAATGAGCCCCGACATCTCCACCAGTGGGCAGCACCCCGGCTCCACCAGCAGCCCCCGTCACCCCAGCCTGCTCTGCCTAAGTGCCACCATCACGACACCCCCAGCCCCACCATCCCAAACCAGTGGGTGCGAGGGAGGGAAGAAGGAAGGCGGTTACAGGTGAAAAAAAAGTAAATAAATAATAAAAGCCAACCACCCCAGACGCGGCAAAACGGCGAGCGGGGCAAGCCGGCCTGCCAACGTTTATTGGGGTGCAGGGGAGGGGGATGAAATACCTGCCGAGGGGGATGCTCGGGTCCCGGGGCTGCCGATGCAGCGTGATCCAAGGCTCTTCCCGGCGGCGGTGGCGGCTGCCGGGGCACGGCACATCCCGGCACATCCCGGCACGGCACATCCCGGCACATCCCGGTCCGGAGCCCGGCGCACAAAGGGCTCCGCTTTTAAAGATGCAGCCGGGGTCCCCCTGCCCCGCAGGGCCCGGATTGGCGGGGCGGGCAGCGCTGCGGGGGAAGAAGGGAGGAGGGCAAGCAGGGGGGAGAAGAATTAAAAAAAAAAAAAAGGAAAGAAAAAAAAAAAAGAAAAAAGAAAGCAAACAAAAAAAGCAAACACCGAAGGGAGAAGTGGAAACCAGCCCCAAACACCGGAAAAACCAGTCCCGGGGATGCTCCGGGCACGACAGCGCCGACACCTCCCGCCTGCGGGGCTTGGGGGTGCTCTTGGGGGCCCCCGGTGCTGCGCGGAGGGGCCGGGCGGGAAAGGCTGGAAACCGCAAACCTCCTGTGGAAAAAACTTGCTACTGCCGGGCCTGGCGAGATGGGGGTGGGCGGGTGTTCACTCGTGTTGCGAGGGACTCCCGTCTCCAACTCCTTGCGGGCGCCTGGCCCCTCACCAGCCTCCAGCCTTCGCCTCGGAGATGTCCCGGCCCGCCCTGGTTCTATCCCGTGGTTGTAGCTGGGTGGGTGTTTTTGGAGGGGGGGGAAGGTGTCCGGGGAGCTGTGTTTTTCCAGCTCGTCGGCAGGGGGTATGCTTGTACCGAATAATCCATCTCTTTTGTCCGGGATGCTGGCCCCCATCCCTCGGGGCTGCGGGCAGGCGAGCTGCCAGACCCCGGGGGCCGGCGGGGGAACCTGCCCTTGCTGACACCAACACCGCCACAGCGGAGCTCAGCTGGGGCTGGGTGCACCCCACGGGGCGATGTGCGAGAGAACAACCCTCTTCACCCCGTTCCAGCCGTTGGAAGGTGCCTCCAGCCCCAGCAGAGCCGCCACAAAGGACACTGGGCAGGAGGGGAATATTTGGGATTCGGTGACCCTGATGGAGCACATTTAGCTTTTAGGGTGGTAGGACAGTCCTGGTACAGTCAGGGATGCTCATAGTGTGGCTGCATGTTTGGCCGAGGGTTATCTTGGCATCACAGGCTCTGGGCACGTGACTTACCCAGCTACAGAGAGGAAAACCTCTCTAAATCCCACCCTGATGGGAAAAGTTTCCAGACCCATCATGCTTCAGCCCTGGCACTTTAAGAGTTGTCCCAGGCTTGAGCCTGAATTGTTCCTGACCTGTTTTCTTTTAATAATTTCTGGGGTTTGCATGTGAGGCATCACCCCTTGGTGCTGGGTGCATCTTCTGTCAGAAGGAAAGCTACAGAGTCCACGTGCAAGTGGGAATTGTGTGCACACACGTGTGTGTGTGTGTGTGTGTGTGTTCACATACAGGTGCATGTAGGGCAGGGCAACTCCATGGCCCTGCTCAGACAGGGGATGGCTGCAGGAAGGCGGAGGCTCAGTGGGGAAGTGAGGGGTCCCAGCACAGGCAGGAGCGTGGGCACCACCAGGAGCACCAATCCCAAGCCCCTCATTTGCTTTGAATTTCTGTTTCCACCAGGCTTTGTTCATGGAGCCGAATGCTCCACCAGGGCCCCCAGCCCACCCTCTGTGCTCCACTGCTGAGCTCTGCTCACCTCCCTGGGCCCTGGGCAACAACGTGTTGGGACAGAGAGCCATGAGCTGTACAGTAATGACTTCCCTTGGTGTTAATTGGGCAGCCAAATTAACTCAGTGACTCCTCTCTCAGTACCGTGCTGCGTGGCTGCTGTCTCATGTCCTCATGAAGAATTTCCCCTGGCAATGCCAATGGAGATGGAGGTGGATGCTGTGGCCTTTCCCCTCTCTGCACATCTTCTGTTATCTTGTGGGTAGCTCTGCCTGAGCAGTTGATAGCCCCAGGGAGGGGGGGAAACTGAGGCAGAGAAACCCAGCTGGCACCAACAACCTGTGTCAAGCCTGCCCACATACCAGAAAAGAAAAGGTTTTAATTCAAAGCAGTGATCCAGGAGCCCTCAGCACTGCTCTTTCCCTCCAGCCCCTATACTGGCTTGCAGAGGGCTCACCCCTACACTGCAAGAGACCCACACCAAGGGCATGCTGACTCCTGGGGCTGCTGACAGAGGGGCAGACCCTTCAAGTTGGTGAGTCCACCTTGAAGATCAGTGAGAATACAGAAAAAAAATAAGGCTACATCATACACAGGCTATATCCAGGCTATGTTTCTTTGATTTTCTTTTTTTCTTTCTTACAGGGAACCTGACCTGGCCCTGGATTTTTGCTGTTACTTTGCAGGTAGGTAAAACCATAGAGGGATTGTGATCAGGCCAGCTTCAGAATTAACCCCAGAGCTGAACTGTCTGGGTTAGCAGTGCTCAGAGCTCCCCGACAGACAGTGCTAATGATGACACAGCATCGCCCTCAAGACTCGTTAAAACCCAGACTTTAACGAGATCACCGCGTATATAAAACCACACAGCCCTGCCACAGTGCCCGTGTGTGGAACCAGACCTGCTCAGAAGTGCATCTGAAAACCTTCTCCTGGCTATGGCAGGTCTCCAGGCTGCCAGCACTGGCACAAGTGGGAAGGGGCATGGTGGGTACTGGGGGTTCAAAGAGGGCTCTGCTCGGGTAGGGGTGCAAGCAGGGAAGGGCGGCACGTTGCTTTGGGATGCCCCATCCATTCCCAGGGCTCACCTCGCTGCTTAAACCTTCCCGAGGCCAGTGGAAGTCACTGCTCAGCTCACACCATGCACGTTAAGTTCACCCTTAGCCATGCATGGCCCAAAATGGGCTGGATCCCAGAGGAGACACATGCCACCAAATCCAGCTGCCTTTTCTCTCCTAAAGATAAATCTCCCACAACAGCCCAGGCAACAGGGATAAAACAAACACAAATACTAAGCAGGGAAATTTTGGCTGCTCGAACTTTTTGGCTGGAGCTGGCTGTAGCATCCTGGCAAAGCAAACACTCCCGCTAGCATTTGTTCCAGCTTTCCTGTGAAGCCCCCTCTTTTATTAAGCGGGGTCCTGGCAAGTTTGCTTTGCCGCCCATCAGAGCAGCCCTGCGGGGTCAGGCTGGCTGAGGGAGGGAGATGTGGAGCCAGGAAGGCCTGACCCCACCCCAGACCTTATTGCTTCTTTCAGCAAGAAGTGTAACAGCATCACAACCCTTTGGTGACATCAAGGGACTATTTGTCATCGGGAGAAATGCACAAGATGTCACTGGCAAGCGACAGGAGGAGAGCCAAAGGCTACAGCGAAGCACGAGGCAGGCAGAGCTCCAGCATCCCAGCACCACGTGTTGCTGGTGCTTGGGAT
>JAWWES010000011.1:9265822-9291620 GCA_035583135.1 Lophotriccus pileatus | reverse complement strand
GAGCCAAAGGCTACAGCGAAGCACGAGGCAGGCAGAGCTCCAGCATCCCAGCACCACGTGTTGCTGGTGCTTGGGATACTGCCCTCGTGGGCTTGGGCATGTGTCAGGTGAGGCTCTGCCTGCACACACTGACACACAAGCATGTGCAGCACCTCCATCGTGACACCATGGGTGAATCCAGGAGTCTGGCTGCTTATCCTCAGCCATGAGAGGGAACTAAACCAGAGCTGGCTGGATGATGGGAACACAGTGACCCACTGAGGAGCTGGGACAGGCATCGTGTTTAGGACAGGCTTCTCTGTAATACCAGCTTGGCTTTTCCTCTGCCTGCAGCAGCATCTTCCCAAGGATCTCAGCTTCACAGATACTGCACTGATGGAGTGGGATCCCTCCCCCTCAACATGCTGCAGCTGGGTGCTGGTTGGGGCATCCCTGGCTTGCAGCAAATTTCAATCAAGGATTCAAAAGCTAAAAAAGCTGTTTTGAAATCCTCCCAGGTCTGCTTAGGGCTTTTCAGTAAGACCCTGGACCAGTGTCCAACTCCACCCAGTGTACTGAGGGATTACAAGGCTAAGGCAGCCAGGAGATCAGTTTGGAGATGGTCTTTCCCATACACTCCTGGGACTGGGTTCAAGCAGCCATGGTGAAAATTCAATCGAAAGGGGTTAGCTTGAAGTCTGGGGTGGGAGATAAGGAAGGCAACATTCCATCCAGGATCTGGAGCCCAGGAGGGAGCTCAGCCACCATCCCATGTCATGCTCATCCCTAGTGCCTCCCATCCAGGATGACCTCCCTTCTCTGCCCTTAACCTGACAGCAGTCTTGCTGTATGAAGCGTGTGTGTTGTGTTCCAGGTGTGCATCCAGCTCTGGACACGAGATCTGGTCACTGCTCCTGTTTGTTCCACAGCATCACTCTTCTGTTATTTTTGAAGCAGCCCGTCTGGGTGAGGCCCCTCACCAGCCTCTCCATAATGTGCACACGTGTTCCTGTGCCTTCAGCAGCTTCTCCTGGGCTTTCCTCCTGCTCTACTTAATTAGGCACCGAGGGAGAGGGACAGTAACCAACAATTAGGTGAGCTGGAGAAGTGCCCTGGTTTTCTGGCCTCGCTGCTCTGAGCACCTTGGGAACTACTTTCCCCTGAGATAGGAGGAGAGGAAGAAAGCCAAGGCTCTTGGAAAGATGGAGCAAAGCAGCATCAGCTGGGAAGAGCAGGCAGCGGTGCGATGAGGCATGGGTGAGGTGAGGCCATGGGGTTTGCTCTGAATAGGTGGGGTTATAGGATTGTCATCAGACAGCATCATCTGGATGGAGAAATGTCCTCATGCAACACTGATACCCCAGGAAGCACTCAGGAGTACAGGCCAGTGCTGCTGCCAGAGCTTGGCTCTGCCCACTGGCACGGCCAGCTTATGTGGCTCTGATGTCCCAAGACCACTGGGCTCCCTTCCTTGGAGGTTGTGAGTTTTGTCCATTCATAACCGTTTTGTGATCCTCAGCAATCGCCTTCCCCATGGCCACAGTGGCATCCCAAGGGAGGGATTACCTCCTCTGCCAACTGTGTGCCTGGCCCAGTTGGAAACAGTTCTGAGCAGCCTCTGCCTCTCTTTCTGTTGCCAATTCAAGGCCTTAGAGCTAATCTCCAGCGTTGCCAAGAGATCAAGTCTTGGCCCTGCTGGTAATGGTGTGATCCCAAAATATTTCGGGAACAGAGAACTTGAGATGCTGAGCCAGATGCTGAGCTCCTGAAGAAGACAGGAGGGGACGGGGGATCTGACTGCATCCAGGTGAATTTGGAGGCTGTGGTTCAGCTGGTGAAGGTGGTGACTGTGCGGGTGACAGACAGAGATGACTGCTCCAAAGTGACCTGAAAATGCAATGGAAACCAGCTGAAGTGCAGCAGTCGAAGGCTTGGGAGCATCCAGCTGCTCTCCTCATGGGCTGGGACCTACCCAAAGGTGCTGTGGGAGCCCCACAAATGGGCTGCTGCAGAGGAGGAGAAGGATGCTTGGGCAATTAACAAGGATGACTGTAATCCTACTACCTGCATCCCACTGGAAGTCTAAATGGTCAGAGACCTTCTTGGTCCTGGCATCTCTGAAAGGTTCAGTGTTGGCCTTGTTAAGGCTAGAGCTGTTTCTATGTCTGGACCAAGAAATTCCTGCCAAGATGTTATTTGGCCAAAGTCCTGGAGGCAGGATAAATCACTCTGGATTTGCAAACCCCAGGCAAGTGGCTGTGTTTATGCTCAGACACACCCCCAGGAGCAACCATTCCTTATCTGCATCCACCTCTGCTTATCCCCCTTCCCTCAGGTTGTCTCAGCCCTTACTCCTGCTCCTGCCTCAGCTCCCTTAGCTTCAAATCCCATTAGGCTTCAGCAGCATCCTCTCAGAGGGATTTTCAGAAGGGTTGTGCCTCCCCCCTCAACTGGGGAACTCTGCTGAGTGACACAGCATCCAAGGAGTGAATGCAATACAAATCACCCATTTGTCTCCGGAGCAAATGGCCTGGCACTGGCAAGAGGCTGCTCTCTCGTCTACAAAGCAAAGCAGCTCCCCAGGGACAGATCCTGCCTTCTCTGTCTCCTGATGGAGCTGGTTGTGCATCGCCAGGTCCATGTTCCCCTCCAGATGAGGCCTCTGAATATGAATCTCCCATCCCTGCTACTACGGAGGGGAGAGTTATCCATTGCTGCTACCTCCTTCTGCCTCACAGAGAAACTTCTGGTGGGGTGGAATGTCCTGGATTTGCCAGATTTTCCACTGGAACCATGGTATGAAATTATCCACGGAGCTGGTCCCCTGCTTGGCCGTCCTTGCTGGCACCCCTGACTCCACTCATCCAACGGGTGTGAGTCTGAACTGCCACCAGCAAACAAGTGACAAGTGGCAGCGGGTCCAGCCGTGCAGAATGAGAAAGGCGCTGGGGGAAGGCTGGTGGAGAGGAGGAGAGGCCGTCCGGGTGAGACGCATCGATCGGAGGCATCCAATCCATTATTCATAACCAACCTGGGCTGCAGCTCAGGAGAAAGTGGTGAGCACGCACTTCTCCGTGGGAAATGCGCCTGCCCTGGGCTCCAGCTCATCAAACACCCTGGTAGGCAGTCACGATGTACCAGCTTTCTTTTGGCTCTTCATGCCCAGATCCGCTGATGTTCGTGGGACTAAGGCTGACCAGTGAGTCCCAGCACGTCACATTGTACCAGGGAATGTTTCTGTCCACAATTGCTCTCTCTAAGGGCAGAGCAGCTTCTCCTTGCTGTGACACCCCAGTCCTTGTCACAAATACACAGGGCTCCATCTTGGCCAGCAAATTAAGGGTGTTCTGCTTTCCATCCTGGACAAGGGCACAGCACTCAGCAGCAAGGGATGTGGGCTACATCTGACTTCTCCAAGAGAAGGTAACAGCAACAGAGAGAAAGGCGGGGGCACACAATGAGGGCATCTGCATGGCTTTGCATCAGGCATGATTCAGTCCCAGTCTGGATGAGTCCCCCTGGCTGATCGCATCTGGAAGACTTTGGGAGGATACTAAAAAAGGCATCCTCCTCCCAAAATTTCCAAAAAAGCAATGCACCTGGAGAGCCAATCTCTGGATGGCTGGGGTTTCTTTGAGAACCAGGTCCCCTTCCAGTGGGGTACAACATTCACAGGGGCTTCAGCCCAGCTGTCCAGGTGATCGTGGGCAGGCCAGTGAGGAACAGTGGTGTGACAGCAGGGTCACCCATGGGACCTGCTTCGACCACTGCAGGCATCCCTTGGGATGGGAGGCAGCTGGGCGTTCCATGGGACATCCGCTCACTGTGGCATTTGTCATGATGCCACCACACTGCGGAGGGACTGGGGCTGGGAAGAGATGCTGGGATCGGGTGTGCTCTGGTGCTTGGGGTGGGGGAGGTCCTAACAGGGCAAAATGAAGTTGTGAGAGGCATTACGACAGCCACACTCTACATTTTAAGGGGAGGTCCTGAAAGATGCCTGGGTCTGGGTTTTATACCCTTCTGCCCACAGCAGCAGACCCACAAGAGGGGGGTGCACACCCACCCCTCCAACCCCATGAGCATCCTCCATGATGCTGCTTCTCTTCCTGAACCCATTTCCTCCCCTTCCCCACACCCAGGGATGTGCTGCCTTGCCTCTCTGAAGGCTGCAAATAAACCCTCCTGGCCTGGGACACCAGCTTTCTCCCTGGAAACATCACTGCTGTAATTCCCAGCAGAGCCGAGGTCAGCTCCATATGGCCACGGGCTCCTTGCTGCCCCGCTCACAGCCTGCCCTGCCCCGCTGCCTCGCCGCTTCTCCCCGGTGCAATATGGTACCTCACTGCCCAGCGCCAGCGCTGGGGGATTAGCTCTTTTTTCTGTTGTTGTTGTTGCCTTATTAGCTGAACCTAACGAGGCAGTGTTTGTGCCGGCCCTTGAGGGCAGGTGGCCAGGATTTATGACTGCAGCGCTGCCGGGTGACCTGGAGTAGAAATGGGCATTCAAGCACAGAGGAAAAGAGAGCAGCACCCACATCCCTGGGGACGCCGGGAGGACTGGGACAGCTGCGATGCCCAGAGACCTTTGCCGATGCTGTGTTTGCACGGAGAGAGAGCAGCCTCCCGTGATCCGGGGGCATTCGCTGGCATCGCTCACGCCGGAGCTGGCAAGGACGCTGTGCCATGCTGAGAGAGCACCCGCATTGCGAGAGGCACAGCTGGCACGGGCACGGCGCGGCTCTGAAGGGGCATTTCACTGCTCAGACGGCCGCTGTGCATGAAAAGGGCATTGTAGGGGAGCGTGTGTGGCTGGGGAGCAGCTGGCGTTGGCAAAGCATTGCCGCGTTTTAAAGGGACACAAAGACCACTGCCTGCCTCCTCCCCCAAAGGGCGCTTTGGAGCTGAGTTGGGGGGTGCAGGAGAGGGTAGGACATTGCTAGGGGCGGGGGGAATCACTTCAGGGATGTGAGCACAAAGGGACAGCCACACAGGTTCTGCATGGGATTTGGGGCCAGATGGGTCCCTGTCACAAGCACCCAGTGGTGTAGCATGAACAGAGTGGGTGCTGCCTTGTGCCCTGTGATGCTTCCCACCAGGTGCCGTGGGATGCTGCACCCCCAGAGCAGTGACACCCAGATCTGCCCAGGAGTGAGGATTTACTAAAAGCTCCTACACTCACTTTCTTCTAAGCCAGCCATAGGGGACACCTGGCTGTTGTCCCTTGCAGAACGAGGGCATCTGCCCCCAGAGCTGCCTCCATCCCTGCTGCGCCCCTGCTGTGAACACCCCTCCCATGCCCTGCCTGGGGGTGCAGCATGCCCCCATACCTGTCTGCCTAGGCCTGGTTCACACCAAAAGATCACAGAAGTTTCGTCCTGAAACTGGTTTTTGAACGGGCTTGGCTCACCCAGCGTGAAGAGCAGGACGGGCAACGCTTTATTTCAGACGGCAGCATAAATCAGCCCCTGGCTGGTGTCGGGCTCTGCCAGACATTCCCCTGGGGAAGTGGAGGCAGCCGCAGGGGATGTTTCTCCAAGCCTGACTTTGCAGCTTGGGGCCTGAGTACAAACCCATGGCCACGTTCAGGTTCAAAAAAGGGACCAGAGACATGCAAGGGACATGCAGGACCCTCTGGCAGTGGAGGAGAGGAGCCAGCTGGATGCTGTGATGTCTCAGCTCAGTGCTGCCAGCTCTGCCAGAGCCAGTTTGCCAACACAGGGTGCATAAAGCAGTTTGGGAATGCTTGGAAGGAGGCACAACTCCCCCTGAGGAGGGACCCGAGCAAGACAGGGAGTGCAGGGAGAGTCTGGAGTCAGTGGGGTGCAAAGGAAGGAGCCACATGAGACAAAAAGCACTTGGAAAAGTCCTCGGCAGCCAAACCCACGAGCCCAGACATGCTGCAAAGCACCTCTCACTGGAAGCCACTGCTTGAAAAGAGCCTTTGAGGAAAAGCCGGGGAGCACAAACACGTTTCTCCTCCTTCCCCTGGGGGAGAAAGCTACCGCTGCACAGCAGGGTGCTGCACCCCACATGGAGGAGGACGCTAATGGGTGGGGGGAGCTTGTCACAGCATCCTCGGCTGGGAATGAGGGGCTGGGGTGAGCGTGAGAAGCGGGATCCAGACTTTCCAAGTGCAGGGAAGGGGGAGGAATCCTCCTCCCTGCCCACCCTTCCGTCGTAACGGGGCTGGCGGGAGGGAGGCGAAAGGTTTGGGGACAGCCGCCTGTCCGCCCCCGCCGCCCCCACCGCGCTCGCCCCGCTCCGGCAGTGCCGCTGTCCCGCGGCAGAGGGCGCCGCGTTCCACGCTTGGGATCGCGTCGTGGGGCGGGGGGCGGCCCGTTCCCAAAGCGCCGGGCAAATCCCACTGCCTCCCGAAACAGGGACCCCGGTCATTGCCCCGAGGGGCTGCATCCTTGCCCCGTGAAAGGCGAGGTAGTTTGAGCCTGCATCCCTGCTTCCCTGCATGCCTGCATCCCTGCATCCCTGCTTCCCTGCATCCCTGCATCCCTGGCCTGTGAAAGGTGAGGTGGTTTGTAGCCTGCATCCCTGCATCCCTGCCCCGTAAAGGGCAAGGCACTTGGCAGCCTGCATCCCTCCCTTGACCCCTGCCTCTCCAGCCTTTCGATTTCCTAAGGATCCCCCAGAGCTGAATGAGGCTCAGAGTGGCTCAAGAATGTCCTCTGGAGGAAATGGCTGTGATGTCCACATGGATGAAGAGACACCAAGGGGAGATGATAGAAGGTTAAACTACTATCCCAAGCGTCAAGGACAAGGTGAGGAGGGGAGACGGTTCCTGTCCCCTCCAACAGAAATTTGGGGCAGCAAATGGAGACTGAAGGCAGAGATGTGAAATGGGTGGTGTAAGTCACTCAAGGACTCCCTTCAGGACTCTCCACTGCAGTAAGAAAAATCCATGGAAGTCTGTTAGATACAAGTGTTCTGACAGCCCTGTGCTGACGGTGGTCAGAGGCTAGAGGACCACCTGGTCCATCCCATCCTGTGGTTCCTGCTCCTGCACTGCTCCCTGCACATCTGGCAGACATCCAGGCTGGCTACCATGGGGCAGTGGTAGAGATAGACCTCTGGGTCTACCTCTATTCCCTTCTTGCTCACTCTGGATTTCATCCTGCCAAGCCTCCCTCCCCATTAAAAGCTAATGTGATTTTCTGGGCTGTTTCCCCCCCCGCCTAAAAGACAGCAGTTGCTCCTACCCAAGAATACCTGTCCCATCTGGCTTCCAAGTTGCTCGTTTTCATTGCATGAGCAAAGGACCAAGAAATAGACCATAAAAATAACTGCCTGCAGCTGAACCTCTCTGGGAAGCCAGGATACACAAAGGAGGTGGATTTAGGGGAAGCCAGTAACATAGGATCTAGGCTATAAACCACCTCCTTCTGCTGCAGGGGCAGAGGCTGTGTTCATGCAGAGGAAGGATTGGTCCTGTAATTCAGGTGCTCTTGCAATTGGAGAGCGTGTCAGTGCTGGGAAACCCCCAAAGCTCATCGCCAGATTAAGAGTTATCTCCAGATTGTAGTGAGATGGATCGGCGTCCTGGCATGGTACCCTCCGTCCGTCCATCATCGCTGCTCCTGGTGCTGTCTGATGGGATCGGTCCCCGCTGCCTGAGGGAAGGAAACGCTGGGGAAGGAACCAAAACAAGCAGATGAGGAACTGGCACCGTGCCCTGGGACCCTGTCCTGATCCCGATGGCCTGAGCCCTGAGCTGATTACCAGCAGCCTGATCTCTCCTCTAATGCCACAGCCTGGTGCCCGTGCAGGGCTGCCCGGGGGGAGCCGGTGCACCTGGCTGCCTGCTTTTATGGATGCAGTTGTTTCCAGATTGGCTTTGCTGGCTTTGCATGGTGTTTCTCACCTTCTCTGGCAATGAAGTGCACAGGGCAGGGAGAGAGAAAGCTTCATGCTAAGCCACCCCCCACCCCCTGCCCGTGTGCCCAGGCAGCCTGGCAAGCCTCTGGCTGGCAGCCTGAAGGCCGGGAGTTACCAGCATTGCTCAGGAGTGAGAAAGGTCCCCTGGGGACAGCACTGGGGTGACAGAGGACACCATGGGAAAAGCCACTTTGCAGAAGGCAGTGCTTGGGAGGTCAATGGCCGGTGTCAGGGTGAGGGAGTGGGCACACCTGAACGCAGGCTGTGTATCCCCTCCAAACAAGAGACCACTCTGCTCTGTGATCCTCCCATCCCTCTTCAGGGGCTGGGACACAGAAAAGGTTTGTTGCTGTTTTTCTTGCAGGACTGTTGTCAGAAAACCTTGCCAGGCACGGTACTTTGCAAAAGCCCTTGGGGACACAGCAGAGAGGGTGGGGAGTGGTGAGAGATGTTCCTCCTGGGGCTGTTTGGCTCCAAAGCAGAAGGATCCCACAGAGGGCCAAGCAGAACCCCCCATCATGTGGGCTCTGGTGCCCCAAGCTGCTGCCTCTGTTTGCAGAAGACAGCCCCCAGCCCTGGGGCTGCTGGCCTCTCCTGACAAGCCAAGGCACACTGAGCCTGGCCAGGCTGGGATCTGAATCACAGCAGCCTCCTCGCTGCCTGACACAGGGAGAGTGGAGGATGCTGCTCTGCTCCTCTCTGTGCTCCCCTGGTCTCCCTGAGCTGCCAGGAGATGCTCTGGGCTTTCCCTTTCCTGAGTCTTTATCCCCCCAGCTGACTGCCTGCAGCTCCAGATGAGAGAACCTTGGCCTCTTGGCTGCAGGGCTGTGAAGTTCCCACACATACTTTGGAGCCTGGGGCTGAGTGTTTTGTCCTGGCAATTACGCCTTTTTCTTGTGCCTTTTCTTTCCCCACAGTCTGGCCAGGTAGGTTTTAAACACTACACACACATCATGCTCCCTATGACACGAGGTGCCCATGGCATCTGGTCCAGCACAGAGACAGCCCAGGGACCTCATAGATTTGAGTCCTTCTGGGCACAGACAAGTGTTGCCACAGGCATTTGGAGAAGAAAGATTATAGTTTGGAGAAAGAGAAAGTCTGGGGTAAAAAGTAAACTGAGTCACTTAACTAGCCCAGGAGCTGTAGGACTCACTGTGGATTCTCCTGGAAGAAAGGATAGGGAGATGTAGTTGGGAGGCCGGGTGGAATTTAACATACACCAGAATGGTGAACAACCTATTGGGTTTTTCAGAGAAATTACACCAGGGTGAAGACCATCCTGAAGGTCTGACATATCCACGAGTTAAAAAACAAGAAATGAAGGCTGCTGAAACTGTAGGCAATAATCTGACATGAAAGGAACCACACAGGACACAAAATAACGTGACTTCAGACCTCGTTGTGACAGATACAGATGAATTAATTGCTGGGCTGGAAGGCAGTGGTTGCCTGGGGAGTAGCCAACATGACCTGATTCTGCTTGTTCTTAGCAAAAAAGGGCAGTTCTGGCTCATTTAAATGTGGTGCTCCATAGGGTTAATTTTTCCAAAGCTGAGAGAAAGTAGGAGAGGAATTCAGGTTGGGAGGAATAATTTAGAAAAAATGTGAGAAAATATTGTGAGCTCTTCAGAAAGAGTTTTTGATAGCTGGTAGGTCACGGCGCAAACAGGGAGGAAACGGATTTGGCTCCAAGCCCATTCTGATTCACTGGTGAATTGGAAACCAAAGAGCTACTGATCACAACTGGAGGGGAGTGAAGACACTAAAAATCAGTCAATAAAATGGAAACTGAAGATACTGATTAGGAAAGCTAAAGAAAGAAGGACCAAAATCCATATTGGGCAGGGGTGGGGACAACAGAAGAGACGTGCAGGTAGATGGAGAAGGAAAGAAGTGACAGCATTGATACAGTGTCCACTTAACATCGTGGAGATGATAAAACTGATAGTGATATGTAAAAGTCGTTGTACTCAGTAAGTAATTGCAGGAGGGGGATATACATATCAGATGAGATATCATACAGACCACTGGAATCCTGGAAAGGTATTAGAGCAAACACAAGAGTAAACTCACAAACCCAAAAGAGTCCTTAGAGAGCTGGCAGAGGTGTCCTGCCCTACTAATCTTTATTTGCAAGAAGATCAGAGACATGCTAATGTTTTGCCAGAATTTCTAAAAAAGGCAAATGAGATCAGTGGATAAATCAGACCTGTTAACCTGGCATCATGCAAAAGAGTGGGAGAGAATCTGAGCATTAACCACCACAGAGCTAACAGGCAAGGGCATAAATAATGAATTGCCCTCTTTCTGTGGCAACAATGTTTGGGACACAAAAATGTTCATGGGTTTGGTAAGTGAAGGTCACTGTGTGACCACGTGGTTCTTGTGAACATTTTGACTGAGAACTCTGTGATACAACATGATAAAGTATTTCCTACAGGAGCCAGCTATAAATGAGCCTCAGGAATAGATGACCCCTGTTGATATACAGGAACCTTCCCCATGGAAAGGTGGATGCTCCTGAATCCTTCTCACGGTTGATAGCGCTGGCACATGGCAGAAGGACAGGCAGTGAGATAAGGACATCACAGTCCTGGCTCAGTGGTTTGTTCCTTTGGTGAACTCAACCCATTCAAACAAAACATCTTAGCAAGTCAAATGCAAGGAGGAAGGAACAAATTGTGGACTTCAGTTACCGAGTGGGAGGATGGAAAGGTTCAGAGCAACCAACTCAACCAGACCTCCTACTGCGATATGGGAGTACCAGGAGTAGCACAGTTTTTGGATATTTAGAGAGTAATGGCATGGCTGATGCAAGTCCTGCCTATGATTTTCAGTTTTGTTTTGTCTTGTATTTAATGTGGAAGAAACACTGGAGAAGAGGTAGAAAAGAATCACTGCAAGGAAGCCCGAGCATGGGAGAGAACGAGAGCACACATGCCTAGTCTGGTTATCTAAATGGAGCAGAGATTAAGAGGTGTATGAGTGCTTTCCTAAGGCCACAGGAAAACTAATTTCAGTTGTTGTAGGTAACACCGAACATTTACAGAGGAGAAACCAACAAGACATAAACTCCTCAGCCTGCTGCCGACATGAGGGACGCGTTCTAACAAAGTTAAACCTCCAGCCTTTTCTCATCGTGTTCCCAATCTCTCTGGCTTGGCAGAAGAAAGATCCACCACAGGTGTCGGAGACCTCACCCTGGGAAACAAAACCCTCAGACACGCCCTTTGATCCCCTACAGCAATCCAAACGTACATATTCATCTCAGCATACCCCAAGCAGGTATCCCACAGCACATACCTGGGATACCTACCTCTGCTGGCTAACATCACACTCCTATCAGTTCCGCATTAGTCAAACCATTAGGGGCACTTAATGTGTCGTTATCGGTGCTTGATCTCACAAGGGTCTTAAAGAAGGTGGTGTTCCTACAGCCTGACTTCGTTAACGTCTTATGAGACTGGGCAATGCTAAAATATCCTTATTGCTCCTTCTACACTCATTTTAATCTAGCACCTTTACACATCAAAAGACTTATCGTTTTATTGCTCCATTAACAGGATTGTCCACCTTCATCTTCATCCCAAGTCCTATGACCCCTTCCTTTATACTAACTGACAAAATCCTTTACTGGGAATTAGAGTTTTTTAAGTTAAAACCCTCTCAGGAGCCCAATTACCTCCATTTCAGTGCTAAATGCTTTAATATAGGCAACAAACCAATGGCTAAATTCCAAAGCCAGGGTAAACCCACATTAGAAACGATCAGGCTTCCTCAACAAGAAGCATGATTAATCACCAGAACCAAACAGCTAATGAGAGACCGGGGCTATGGGTTTATCTCCAGATCAAGACAGTTCCCTCCTGGAAGAGGTCTTTGATTTGGCATCCGTCATAGGAGTAAGTGGGCAAAATACAATGGCCTGTGGTGTAAAGGAAGCCACATGGGAGGGGTGGCCATTCTTTCTGGTCTGATCCTCCCAAATGCACTGCACCTCGACCTACTTCACTGCAGGTGAGCAAATGGGCTCCCTGAAATCACAGTTGGGGAGACAGCTCATCCAGCCCTCCCTCCTCTCTGCCTTCGAGGGATCCCTTGATATGCAGTGTAAAGCAGTGAAGGGCAGAGAGCCAAAGTGTGGCTAAGCCCAGCCCAGAGTCACCAAAGGCCTGGGAGCCTCTCTGATACATAAATCTTTGACACGTGTCTGGAACTGTCACCAACCCAAAAGACTGAACAGGGCCTTCCTTGGAGGTCGCAACTTGGGGAACTTGTTCCTACTCAAAATCCTCTCCCCAAGCCTGAGGCTGAGCCCACACATCATGGTAGTTGAGGGAAGTCCCGTTAGATTGGCACTACTCAGGTGCCTTATGGCAGCTGTGCCAGGATTGTCCTCTCACAAGCGACCCGACAAGTTCTCTGATGATGTTATATTAACTGAGAGGAAGCTCTGAACACAGAGTGCCTCCTTTTCCTTGTTACTTGATGGAAGGCCACTAACACAGTGGGATGGGTGAAAGGTGGGAGGATGAACTGTGCACTGAGGGCAGTTCTCCACCCTGCTTGATGATAGTGGGCATCCCAGTAATAGATGGTAAATTAGGGGTGGTAAAATCTCACCTTCAGTTATCACCATGATGCATCCCTCATGAACCTTTGCTCCAGCTGGAAGACTTCCATCTTATCCCTCTGGACATGGTCACATCCTTGCCATCTCCTCCCTTTTTCACCACCATTTCTGGCTGCCCCACAGCAGTATCCCGGGCATGAGCACTTTTGCTCTGGGGAGACAGCCGTGAGCAAACAGCTTTGCCACATTTACCTCCAGCAACACATGCAAAGCACATGAAAGTGCAAAAACTTGCCCTATGCTTCCCATGCCAGTATCTCTGTTTGGAGGCCACAGGGGTTGATGAGGGCGAATGCTTTGAATTTGTTATGGGAATTATTGTTACATATTGGAAATGGACACAACACCCTTGATTTCAAAAAGATGGACTTTTGACATCCCTACTGATGTGAGTTCAAGCTTTCCTTGTCTTTGGGTGCTCCATGGTATGAAGCTGTGGTAGAGCCTGAAAGCCAGAGTTCAGACCATTATCTGTTCCTTTGACCAAAAACATTTGAGGCCAACCATAACACTCCTCAGGAGACAGCCCAATACACTGCAACCCACTTCTCCAAGAGGGACAGGCTGCTCCCAAACTCCCTGCAACCTCCTGTGTTTCTGGGGTCACTCATTTCTTGCTGCATGCACACAGAGCAAGGGTTAGCTGCTGGGAAGTGTGGGCAGACGTGGACTATCAAAACACAGCTCTTTTCCATGGACTGGCCACTCCTGGGGAACACACGGGAGGGGCAACCAAGGCCACAGCACCCTGGGGAGGGTCTCTCAGACCCACTGGACTGCTGAGAAGGGGAACCTGGATAGGAGTGGGTGTGCAAGGTGGGGGTGGGTCAATCTGCAGTGCTTGGGAGCATAGCTGCCCCGTGTGCTTGAAGCTGCAGTCCCACACACTTAATCAGCACCAAATGTGCATAAAGTGAGCAGAGGGAAAACTTCTGTCAGGCAACAGCAGGGACTGCCGCTGCGGAAACAATCAGAAAACCCCTTCCCCTTAAAGTTTACTACTTTTACTACTCGGCTGGCCTGGAAGCCTTTATTGCTCCCGACAAAGCCGTGACTTTGCTCTAGAGCCAACTAGTGGGAAGCAACAGAAAACCTGCGTGCATGTCTATAAGCCTGTGTGCACCTTTGTGTCTGCATTCCTCCGTGTGTGGGTGCCCGTGTGTGTGCGCATGCCAAGGGCGTGAGCGGGGCTTTGGGTGGAGCGGGAGCGCACCTCGCCCTCCCGGGTGCTGGCGTGGGGAGCCAGGCAGGGGGCTGTGCCGCTGGCTGCAGGCTCCCTCCTGCTGCTGGGAGGCTCGGGGGGGAAGTTCAGCAGTTCTGCAAACAGAGGCCTCTCTCAGAAATGCCGGCAGCCACTTCAGGGACAGGTTTTCAGAGTAGCTTAGTGCCCTGTTGCAGAGCTGGAAGGAAGCAAGTGGCTTCAGCAGGGAACCTGTCACCTCGAGTCCCCCTCCAGGCTCTTTGGAGGGTTTGTCCTCATAGCATGCCCCCACTATGCCACACACCTACCTGTGCAACTCAGAAACACCACTAGAGCTCTTTAGAGAGCCCTGGTGGGGCTGTTTGTGATGGCATTTGCATACAGATGCGGGTCCTGTGGGTGTGAAGTGGCTCAGTGGGGCAGCGTCAGTGCTTTTGATCTCCAGTGAGCCCCAGTCAGGATCTACGTCTCCCAACAACAGGGAGGTGTAAAAGGTGCTGAGGCTATCTGGGAAGGACATTATCTTTGTTGACATGGATGGCAAAGCTCCCCCAGCTCCAGAAGAGCCACCAGCAGCCATGGCAGCCAGAGTATCATGGCCATCCTCCTCCATGCTCCAGCTGCCAGACCTCTGCCAGCACCACGACAGGTGCCTGGTGGCTCTTGGCTGACGGGTCACTCCTGCAACTTCAGACCTCATAGGAGTCAAACCATGCATCCCATACTCTTTGTGGGAGACTCAAACCTGGAGCATCCTGTGGGGCTGCACTGCTTGATGGGCATTTCTGCTTGGCTCCCATCCTCCGGGTGCTTCTCCCAGGACTGACACCAACCTGCTTGTGCCCATGGCAGGTGGAGGCACTTGCCCACATTTCATCTGCTGGTCCAGGCTGGCAAGAGAATGCTGAAACCTGACCTCCTCTGCTGCTCGTGGCCCTCCCATGGCCTGCAGTGTCTGGGAGCCGTGGCAGGCATGCCTGACACACCACACAGCATTTCTGCAGGCAAGCAGGCCTTTGAGAGGCCAGGATAATGGCTAATAGTGCTGTTTTCCTCTGCTCTGCTTTCCTTCAAGTGAATTACCAGGGTCTTGCTGGGCATTATCCTGCCATTACCCAGCGCTCTGGGGAGCTGCCAGTGATTTACTTAACAGCAAACAACACAAAGAGCCGGACACGGCGGGAGCTACGCAACCGAACAAGCTGGGGAACGTGCAAGTGGAAGAAAAATGCTGTAACGGCAGCCAGGGTGCAGGGATCCGGCCAGGGCTGCCAGCCAGAGGTGGGCACGAGGATGTCCCCGGGAGCTGCCCTCTGTCTGCACGTGGAGTGATGGAGCTGTTCCTCCCAAGGGTAGATTTTGTCCATGGCATAGCTGAATGCAATGGAAATGTCAAAGGGTGGTGGCCCCATGGTTCTGTGCCTGGCCAGCCAGGGGGTAGCCCTGGCACAAGAGGAAAATCCAGTCCTCCCTGCTCCTGGAGAGCCATGGAATTCAGGGATGGTTGGAAAGCTGTGAGTGGGTTGGCAGCAGAGCCAGGAGTGACTATCTGTTCTACACCAGAATCCACCCAGTGCCTTCACAGGGGGTCCAGCAGGGACAGAGTCCTGACCTCCCCCACTGATTCTTCGCATCTTCCAGACTTTGTCCTTTCACCTTTTATTGTCCCATGGCTAAGCATGGCCCTCGAACACTGATGGCCTAGCTTGTCCTAGACACACTACAGCCTGTGACAGCCTCGGCTCCAGCAGATCAGCACAGTGCAAGTCTGCCATGGGCTGCTCCCTCCTCCCTCTGGGAACTGCCCTTTGCACACAAAAGGGTGCGGACACCCCCGCAGACACGTGCCTTCCATATGTGTCCCCACCACTTGTGCTGTACCCTCCCCACAGGCTCTCATGTTTGCCATGTCTCCCCTCTCCTGGCACAGGCTGCCCCTGCAGAGCCACCATGTGCTCCCTCCCCAGCGCTGTGCACCCCCAAATCCCCACACAGACCCCTTGTCCTCCTGCCCTGAGCACAGCTCTGCGCACACACACTCTCCTCTTGACACTTCACAGGCGCTGGGCGAAGGAGGGGCTCCTCAAGTGCTAGAAAGTTGTTCCTACTCTGCGCTGGGAGCAACCACATTACTCACGAGTCCCTTTTTAGTGCGGGTATGTGTTTCCCCCTTCCATCTCCAGTCCATTAGCTACTATGGAAACAACATGTCATTGCCCGGAGGTGGAGTTCAGCCACAGCCAAAACAGCCGCGGATAAATTCCAGCACCCAAATTCACATCCTGGGGCAAAGCCCTGTGCAGTTCAGCCGGGAAACGGGAGCAGAGTCCCGGCTGTGTTAAGGAGCAGACCTCAGTTCAGGCGTACTGGCTGTGGGATGTGGGGGGTGCAGGAAGCACTGGTGGGCACCTCATTGTCCCCCATTGCTGGGGAAGTCTGGGGTGATTTACTCTTCTGCAGCCTGACCCAGGGCATGCAAGTGGAGATAAACAGCAGATCCACGGGACCTTGGCCGCCTCATCTCTGCTCTGTCCTGCAGCACCTACTGCCCAGCCTGTGACAGCTCTCAGCTGTGGATTTTGGCTGTCACAAAGTGTCCAGCCTGAACGGTTTGCAGGGGACAAAAAATGGGAGTCCCCATTGCACCAGGGCAGCCAAAGTTGTTGAGCTAAGCAGCTGCAGGTGAGCAGGGGAGAGGGGGACACTGTGGGGTGCCCCCCTGCAAACTGTCCCCATACCCTGGGTCACACGGATCTGGGGAGGGACCATAAGTGTCCCAAAGCCTGCCTGGTCCCTGCGTGGGAGATGCACCCATGGCGGGACAGGAGCTGTAGGGACCCAAGGGAGTTGCAGGTGGAGTGTGTCTGCTCCTTGTCATACCCCTACGGAAGGAGGAGGGCAGGCAGGGACAGTGGCATGTCCTGCCTAGAGGCTTTCATAGCAAGCCTGGTTCCAGTCTCCCCTTTGAGATGGGAAATACTGGAGACAGGAAGCAAAGCCCTTGGAAGGAGGAAATTTCCTTTGTGTCAGCCAGCAGTCCATGATGGACCAACATTGCCCAGTTGCCTGCCACTGTCCGTAGGCACCCTCCCAGCCTGGAATGCCCAGCTGCCATGTCCCACTCCAGTGGCTTTGCCACCCTGGGGTGCCAGAACCTGAGGACAGCACTATCACACACGGTAGGGAATAATTACCCCAGCACCTCCAACAGCTCACCTAGAGACAGACACCAGAGCCAGCTCTGCCTGTAGCTCGGACACCTCCTCCCTTCCTCAGCTTCTTCAGGAGATGGAGCAGGAAAACCTGTTAGTCCCCGGAGCAGCCTGGGAGTGATCCACTTGCTTCTGAGTTGGAGCAGTGACCTGCATAAGTGCCTGCCTGGATCAGGGCCAGTGAGAGTAAACTCTGGCCATGAGGTTCCTTTGGAGGAGGGAGGGAGCAGGGATGCCTTTCCAAAGCAGGCAAAGAAACTGCCTGTCAGCAAGGCTTCTCCACAAAGAGGTGAGCTCTGTCTCTGAAAAATAATGGAACAAACATTGTGAGAAAGGAAAAAATAATGCAAATTTCTAGAGCAGGAATTTTCAACCTGTTCTGCTTTGCTGATCTCCAAAAATATCCCACCAGAGATGCAAGTTCCTTTGTAGCAAACTCACGCCACCTGGCAAGACGCTTCCTGGCCTCAGTTACTCTTCCTTAAAAGCAGCCACAGAGCCATGGGGATCCCCCAGCCACGAAAGCTGCAGCTCTCGAAAGCACTGGAAACACAAACCACGTGGTTTGTTTACCCACATGGGAGCCCCATGAAGCAGATTGCAGCCCCAAAACCCTGGGGCACAGTGTTGCAAGAATGATGCTTGCCCCACACCCACTAAGAAAGGGCATGAGGGCAAAGCTGGAAAAAGCTGTGTTGCACCCCTAGGGATGAGCAGCACTGGGAACACTGAAGCTTCACAGCCGTGCTTCAAACATGGTGCTTGGTGTGGATTCTCTGGTGACTAATAAAAGGCCTGAGTTTGCAGTGTCCACTCTCTTGGGGGGGGACTACTGAGTATCCCCCATCTGCTTAGCCACTTGTTTCCAGGACATTTACAAGAAGATCTAGGATCATCCCGTCACATCATTGTCAAATTTGTTTAAAAATGGTCCCATGGATTTGCAGTAATTAGAAAGGAATGGGCAGCAAATCACATCATCATCCAGGATCTGAGAAATGCCCCCAAGAAAATCCCTTCCCAGGCAGAGACCTTCCCTGTATTCCCACCCTGGGGTTAGGAGTGTGAACACAGACCCATCAGCTCTGCAGCTGAGCTGTGTGGCACAGGGGACATATCCCACAGGGATGGCATTTCCCCCCATAGCCTCTTTGCCTCTGCCTTGAGTCACTCTGATGTAAGCAGCATCCTTACAACACACCTCCTGGATCAGACAAGCCCCCTCTCAAGTCTGTAGAGCCATGAGACGAGTTGGCCAAACAATCTGATTGAAAATCAACCTCACTCTAAGAAAATAAAAGAAAAAGGCAGAATTTGTTTTCATCCTTGACTCTTCCTTAATCCAACTGTGGTTGCACAAGGAGCGAGCGAAGCCGCTCACCGGCAGAGCTGGACGGCTCCTTTGGCAGCAGCACAGATTTCGATCGGCTTGAAGCAATCATAAAACTGCAGCCTGAACTTCCAGTGACTCACCCGGAGAAGGGAAACTTCCTGGCTTGTGTGTTTGAGCATTTCTGGAAAAACTGCTATATTTGGCATGGAAAATAGGAAGGATTCCTCCAGTTGCTTGAAACGGGAGCAGCAGCAATGAGTCAATGGGCAGTTTTAAGAGCATTGAACAAGGGCGCTCTCTAAATTCCTCATTGCGATTCTCCACGTTGGGTGTTTTGCCCACAGCAGGCTCAACAGTGCCGGTGCACAGGATGGTCCAGGCTCCACCAGGAAGATCCACGATTTTACTATTGACTATGGACATTACAGTCTGCTCCCCATCTGTTTACCAACAAATACTGCTCCTAAAGGTATGGCATTGTGCTTATCGCTACACGTTGACCCAGCGTGAAAAATCTGCCAATTTATATTTTCATGACATCAGTAGCTAGAAATGCAGTTCTTGCCAGCTTCAAACACTCTCAACTGTTTCATCTGGTATGCTGAGGGAAAAAAATGAAGGAACTGCTCTTCTGAAAATTACTGAAGTTGGTGGTGGTGGGGGGGAACTATTTTGAGGGTTTGAAATGGGTTCTTCTGTCCTTTTTTTTTTTCAATAGTTGTCCAAATGGTTATTCAAACAGCTTGTTCATTAAACTCCTGAGCTGGTAAATGATCTGATTTTTAGATCACAGTGTTATTACCTAAAGGAAAAAAAAAAGATATCAATGAATCCCAAGAAAAAAAAAATCAACAGCTTTTCATGAAAAATCTGTTAAAAAGAGAGAGAGAGATAGGGCAGCAAACATTTTCCATTGGGTGAAATGCCAACAGGCTCCTGGTTAGCGTATATTAAATTAAATATTCAATTTGTTCATGCACCGCTTTTATTGGTGGATTAAATATCGACGAATATGTCTAATGCAGAGAGATGCTTCATGCTGCAGCCTGGCAGATCCTGCCAGCTCTGGATCAGTGCTTTGGGTGGAAAACCTCTTCCTCCTGCAAGGCTGATGCCTGGCATCCATGGCCATTGCATGGGGGGCTGCCCCTCTCAGCCTATGACCCCCAATGCCCAGTGTGGCTGTGCCAGCAGGGAGTGACCAGCACTTCTGCTGTGATGCTGAGGGCAGGGAGCAGGAAAGAGGCTGTCACCCAATCCCACAGAGGCTTTGGAGCCAAGTGACCTCCAGAACAGGCAGTGGGACCATTGGATCTAACTTCTTCCGATTTCTATGCTGAATTTATCCAGTTTCTTTTTGCCTGTAAATTTTTAAGCCATTCTCCATGCTCGCACAGCAAGAAGGCCACAGCTCAGCCATGGCAGAAGGGCTCTCCCTTTCACTGGAGTGGAGCCTGATGTTTTCTGGTGGCCCCACGCTCTTGTACAGCACCCACCTTGATTTGGCAGACTTCTTTCCTCCTCCCTGCTCAGCCTGCTCTTTCTGACAGAGCTGCTCAGTGGGAACCATCCCATGCAGGAGGGTTTCAGCCTGGAAGCAGCGGCCTCTTTCCCCTGGCTCCTCCCTGCCTGGCTGGAAGGTGGCCAGTCCCTCCAGAGCTCCAGCAGTGCGGGGGGTTTGCTGGGAGGCGAGGCGAGTGGAGGAGCACTCCCACCCCTGGCAGCCGATATCTTCAGCCCACCAGAAGCCCTGGGCAGGAATGAGACACTTTGGCATCATATCAGAGGGAAGGGTCTTGTCCAGAGCTCTGCTTTGCCTCTCGAATGCTGCCCCTGGAGATTCAGTATCTGCTTGAGACTTCTGGTCCATCAATTATTTAATTCCCTCCAGCCATGTGGTCTCCAGCCCCGAGTGCTCGTCTCCTCTGAGCGCACAAGGCTGCCTGTGGGGGAGCGGGGTTGGGCAGGGGGATGCAGAGCTGGGGCTGGGCAGAGAACCCCCACCAGGAAGCAGAATAGAGGCACAGGGGACAGGTCCCACCAGCCGAAGTGTTGAGCTGAGTGCTTCAGCTGGCATTTTCTTTCCCAGCCACACATCGGCTGGAGAAATTGGTTCTTCTTCCGACATCGGGGGATGACCCCGAGGAAACCACCTCCCTGCTCTGTGCCTTGCTCTCCCCACCTGTAAAATGGGGCCAAGGATTTCACAACCAGTGTGAGCTCTGGGCATCCCAAACATGTGTGTGAGACAGTGTTTTGCAATAAACAAGAGCGTGGATCTTGCCCCTGCTTCCAGGGCCTGCACCACCATGGATGTGTCTCTAGCGGATCGTGTAAGGTTGGTAGTCCCTGTTTGCTGCTGCTGCTGCCCATGCTGCCTTGAGCTAAAGCAGCATGGAACGGCACGGCACGGCACGGCACAGCGGGTGCTGCTGGGTAGGCAGGACAAGCCGTGACACGAGGGCAGGCAGGCGGCTGGAGCTGGGTAGGTGTGTCGCTGTTACCCAATAAATAACTCAAGCCCTAAAGCAGCCCATTGTAATTACAGGGGCCCCGCGCAGATTGAAAACGAAGAAGAAGGAGGGAAAAAAGGAAATCAAGGTTCAGTCTTCCCCAGGAGGTAGCGCTCCACGGGGAAAGAGATAGAGGGGAGCGGTGATTTATATCTCTCCAGAGGAATTCTCCTTTCCAGGGCTGCCCCAGGCACTGCCAGGTTCAGCTGAGTTTCTCATCTGAATATGCATGAGCCAGTAATTAATTCTCTCTGATACTGATCCAGATTTGGGGTTGGTTTTGTGAGTGTGTGCGTGCACGCTGTGTGTCCATCTTCTCCCAGGTGTGCCAGCACAGCAAGGAGGGATAAGAAGAAGGAGCAGTGGCTCTCCACACAGTTGTCCCTGCAGGATGACAGCCATGGACACCCCATGGCTGGCTTGGGGCAGGAAAGTGGCCCTGGTTGGGTGGAGACTCCTGTGGGGTGGCTCTGGGTGGTGTCTTGCTGGGGACAGTGGGAGGAAAGGGGGACAGAGAGCAGGGCAGGTTTGGGGTCATGTGCCTGGGGCTGGCTACAACAAGTGCCAATCCCTGCCCAAACACGCACCCGGCCTTGGGCACGTGCAGGGGGTGTTCTCCCTCCTCCAGCAGACATTGCAAAGATGTTGTGTTTGCAAAGTGCTGGGAAGAGGAAGGGAGGGAAGAGAATCTGGACTTGCCTCCTCCCTCCCGCCTTCTTCTCTCTCTCCTTTCAAATATCTCCCGCGCATCACTTCTAGCAGTGGGATGGGAGCCCTGAGGAGTGAAACTGTGTCTCTGGCCCAAGGCCCAGGCTTGGGGCAGTGTGTGGGTGTGTAATTGCCCTGTGATGGGCCCTTCCCCTAATGCGTGACTTGTACTCACAACCAGCCTTCAAAACAAGGGAAAACCAGAAAACTTTAATAAAAGAGAAACAACTGTTGTCCAGTTTCATCAAGCCCATGCCCTGGAGTACAGGTCTCTTCTCTCTGCCTCTTGGGCAGGTTGTCCCAATGGCCTCCTCACCCTTCCCTTGAGAAAATGCAATAATCAGCCTTGCTGCCTTTAAACTCGGCCATGGGGCCTCTCACGGGTGAGCCGAGGTTGTCCCAACACACAGGCAGAGAAGGACAGGGATTTGAGTGCTGCCTTCTGGGCCATGGCATCAATGGTACTGGTCCTTGGCAGCCAGGGGGAGATGCTGGACCCACTCCTGCTGTTGTGGGCTCCCTGGAACAGTCAGCATCCCAAACTGGAGGCTTCCCTGGTCCCCCTCTGCCATATCCCCACCCTGCCCATAGCCAGCACCAGAATTAGGAGCAGTGTTGGGGTGTATTACTGCTCTCCAGACAGCCCTGGCTCCTGCCAGCACCCATCCAAGGGAGGCAGGAAGAGGCTCCCTTGCCACTATCTCTCAGTCAGCCAGTACAGTGGCTTCCTGGAGTCACAGTGAGCATCTCAGACATCAAGTGACCACGGTGTCATTGCCTGCTGAGGTCAGGGAACCCAGAGAGGTCACACTGACTTTCCTGCATCCTCCAGTCACAGGGGATAACCCAGCTAGAACACTGTCCTCACCCTGGGGCTCCACACAGGTGCCCAAGGGGGATGCCAGTGGGACTGTGCCACGTCCTGCCCATCACGTCCCCCTCTGGGTGCTGGCAGTGGGGTGCAGAGCAGCCAGACTCCCTACATCCCTCTGAGGGATCCCTGCATTGTCTCCAGGCTCAGGGAGCAGCAGGCTGGGAACGGCCGGTGAGTCAGAGCGCTGTGTTGTAATGCGGGGGGCAGAGCGCGTGTCGGAGCAGGGATGGCCGTGAGCTGCAGTGCGGGGCCCGCCTGGGCCTTTTGCAATCTTCTGGGGAAAGGCGAAGTCGATGTCTCCATCCCTTAATTAAAGTGCGCCACAGGGCCCCGCTCCCGCCTGTTTACGTGGTTCATGGGGATGGATGGAGGAGCAGCAGCCTGGGACACGGGGAGGAGGGCGGCCTCCTCAGCCCTTTCCTGAGCTGGGGTGGCTGGTGCTGTCCAAGTGCAGTCTCTGCCTCCTGCAGTGAGCTCTCAGCCGTGGCCCCACAGACTCACAAAGACGCTTTTTGGGCCCATGAGCCGCCACTAGTTCTCTACAAACCTCCCTTCCTATGAGCACTCATGAAGCACTCCTCCAGAGCCAACGTCCATCAAGCCCCGGCCCCTGCGTGCAACCCTTGCCCATCGAGGAACAGAAGGTGACACAGTCAGGATGTCATCTCTGACGGCTTCACATCCCGCATCACCAGCCTGACCTAGAAACACTACCACGTCTCGTGCGCCGGAGCCCGGGGATGCTGCAGGCTCATCCCTCTGTTTTTTCCAGAGCAGCTGAGTGACAGTCGCCCCTCCCTTGCCTCTCTGAAGAGCGTAATGAGAATTTCCTCCGAGGAGCAGCTTGCCGCGATGAAATAATCGCCCGAGCAGCATGATCTTCGCCGGGGATTAGAGAGGCTGCTACTTGCTGAGCCAGGGAAACGGCCGGCGAGGAGGGAAAACTCCTACTGCCTCCTCCAGCACCTCGGCTCCTTTTCCAAAGCGATCGCCTGCCGCAGACGGAGCGAGGTCCCAGGCAGAGCTCAGCCCTGGAAACTTCTGTCCCCGATGCTCGGGCACTTCCACAAAGTCCCCTTCCACCCTCCTCCTCCTCTCTCCGCTCCCTCCGAAGCCGCTCCCCAACCCCGGCCGCCGGGAGGGGTGGGGAAGAGGTAAAGCAGCAGCTGCCTTTTACAGGCAACAGTTTTTGTTGTTGTTTCTTTTTGGACTGCTGAGGCATGAAGCGCCGAGCTGAGCCTGCTTCTCTCTGCCTTACGCGCAGGGGCACTCGCCAGCCGGGTTATCCCGCTGCTCGGAGGGACGGCAGCGAGGGCTATACATGGATTTCCGACGCGGAGTGGTTTAAGGCAGTTTTGCTTCCACTCCAAGCTTGGTTGTTTTTTTTCCCTCCCTTCCGTCCCCCCCCACCCTCCCGCCCCCTGTCCTCTGTGAGATCCTGGTGTGACTATCCCTTGAGGATTCCTAGATTCCAAATTTTCTTCCTGAAATATCCCACATCTCATTTTCTTTTTTTAACTCTTCCTGAAACGTGGGAACCCCAAGCTCAAAGAAACATCCCCAGTTTGAGGAGGAGGCACGCATTAAAGCCAAGTTATAACAGAAGTGGTTTTTTTCTTTCGGGCTGGGCTTGGGTGTTCTTTTTTTTTTTTTTTTTCCTCTTTCGGACGCATTTCGAGACTCGCCGCCCGCCAGCCCCAGCTGGGCTGTGGCAGAGGGCGCTCTTGACTCCAGCCCTGCAAGCAACCTGCCCCAAACCCACAGAGTCCTGTCTCCGGGAATAGCAGCTGCCCTTGTCTCGAACACTCCAAGCGAGAGGCGTAGCCAGCAGCGACCAGAAATCCCGGTTTCCACAGCCCTCTCCTTCCCCTGAGCGCATGGAGAGGCTCTCGCCCTGCTCCCGCCCAGGTCAGAGCGGGACATCCAACGTGAGAAATCCATCGTCCCCAAAAGGTCCCAGCGTGAGAAATCCATCGTCCCCAAAAGGTCCCCACGTGGGAAATCCATCGTCCCTAAAAAGTCCCTCCTGACAAAACACCGGCGGTGCCCCTCAGCCGTGAGCAGGGCAGGGCTGAGCCGACCGATCCAAGGCCAGAGTTGCTCGTGGGGTCGCAGCCCCTGGGGCCGGGGGTCGGCGGGGGCAGGGGCCGGGGTCAGCCCGAGGGTCAGGGGGCACCACGAGGGCTCAGCCGCCGCGTTGCTTCCCTCTCCCGCCACAGCCCCGCGGCCCCGACCCCCGCGCCCACACCGCCATCCCCTCAGGGCTGCTCCCACACTGAGCAGGACGCGAAGGCTGAGGGGAAAAGCACTCCGTGGCGTGCCCAGGCAAACCCCAGCCTGTTTGCGGTGCTACTGTGCTTCGTGGGAGGGACATTTTGCCCTGGGAGCGGGGCCCCGTCTCTGTGTCCACCCGCCGCGTGCATGAGGGGATGGGGCAGGGGATGGCGGCGCCATGACGCCTCGTGCCGCGACGCCCGGTGCCAGGCGGTGCGGGGGCTGCCATGGCTCCTCCTCAGCTCTCCTGAAGCTTTGCGGGAATCAACCCCGGGGCCGCCCGCCTACCCCCACCTGCGAGCACCGCAACCTTGCCCGCGGTAGCCGCCCCGGGGCGCCGGCCGGCCAACCCCGACTCCGCTCCAGGGCTCCGCCTCCGGGTTTTCAAAACCGCTTCGCCATGGACAGACAGGCGCCTCAGCCAGTTAGAAGCCGCAAAGCGTCAGCACAGCGTTCGCCCTGCTCTGCCGGCCAACCCGCGCCGCGCGATCGCTATATCCCGCCCTCCGAGGACAAGTTCGGCCTCGACCCGGCGGCCATGTTGAGTGTGGCAGCCGCGCTTCTCCGTCCGGGGGGCGCTTTTTCGGACCCTTTCGGCCCTTCTTTCGCGCCTCCCGCACCGGGGGCCGTTCACGCGCGGCGTTGCCTCGCCCGCGAGCCCGTTGCGGGCGGCGGAGCGGCTACCGAGGGGTGGAACAGCCGTGTGGTTGCCCCGCGAAGGGCTGTCGGCGCCATCTTGAGTGTGGCAGAGCTCCCTCACTCGCGGCGCCGATGCCCCGTTACCCCGCGGCGGGGGGGCTTCGGGGGCAGAATTGCCCCGGTGACCGCGGGCGGTGGGAGCGCGGCCGTGTTTTAAGAGGAGACTGCGGAAGGGGAGCGCAGGGAAGCTCCTGGTGCGCCCCAAACCCTGAGCTCGCGCAAGGCGGGGGCACTTGAGGCGGCTTGGGTTCGTGTTTTTTTCCCTTTTTTTTTTCTTTTTTTTTTTTTTTTACTGTAAAATAAGCAAACCGGGTGGGAATCCCGCATTTCTGCGCGGCGGGCTGGGCGGGCCGCCCCTCCCCGCTCCCCCCGGGGGCGGCCGCCGTTGTTGTTGTGGCCAAAGTTTCCGCGGGGCGCCGAAAACACGGCGCGGTGAGGCGCGGGGTGGGGGGTTAGCGGGGTACCGGGAGGACGGGGCTG
>JAWWES010000011.1:9053076-9265150 GCA_035583135.1 Lophotriccus pileatus | reverse complement strand
TTTGCCGATTTTTTTTTTTGGTAATTTTTTTTTTTGGTCCCCTGCCCGTCCCGCCCCCTCCTCCCCCCCCTTCCCCCTCCGTCCCCCGCGTTGAAGTTGGCGGCGCGGCGCGGTGCGGAGCCGGCGCCGCCGTGCTCGCCGTGCGGGGCTGCCAGCGCCGTTCCTTTGTCTACAGCGTGCGGGAAACGTGCTCGCCGCCCTCGCCGGTACTGCTGAGCTCCGCCGCGCCGCGTCCCGCTCGCTCTAGCATTCCCGGGGAACACCAGCCGGCCGTCCCGCCGTGGAGGGGCTCGGAGAGCCCGGGGGGGGACATGCACGGCTGTGCCTCGGCACCCGGCAGCGCTCGCTCATTCAATCTGCGGTGCGGGAGCTTGACAGCCCCGTCAAACTTGGGTCCCGCTCGGCCCCGTTTTGCGGGGGGGCGCGGGGGGAAGCGCTCCGGAACACGCACCGGAGGGATTGGGGGGGGGACGGTCACTGTGTCACTGTTGTGGAGTTGCTGCCGAAAAGAGGGGGGGAGCGGTTGCTATTTCGGAGTTGCACCCGGTTGATGCGGGAGGGGCGATTGCGATGTCGGTGTTACCCCCGGGGGAAGCGGGGCAGTTGCTATTTCGGCGCTGCCCCCCGGAAGGGGCGGGGGGGCAGTTGCTGGACTGCCCCGAATGGGGGGTTGCTATTTCGGAGTCGCCCTCAGAGGTGGGGCGGGTGGAGGGTGTGCGCCGGAGCTGGC
This sequence comes from Lophotriccus pileatus, assembly GCA_035583135.1. Taxonomy (NCBI): domain Eukaryota; kingdom Metazoa; phylum Chordata; class Aves; order Passeriformes; family Tyrannidae; genus Lophotriccus; species Lophotriccus pileatus. Next base: position 9,264,420 of record JAWWES010000011.1, on the reverse strand, counting down.
CCGGGGGTCCGTTGCTATTTTCGGAGTTGCCCCGACGGGGGCACCCCCACGGTGGAGATGCGGCGGGGCTAGGGGCACTGGCCCGAGCTCCTCGCAGCGGGATAACTTTGCGGCTCGGTGCCGGAGGTGAGGGGAAGCGGCTGGGGAGCGCCGGTACCGGGAGGGAGAGGCTCTCCCGGGAGTCCCCGCTGCGGCTCCCGGCGCATGCCTTTGTCTGTGAGCGGCGGCGGAGCGTCCCCCGGGGGGACCGCGATCCCCGAGCGGCCGCCGTGCGCCCCGCCGAGCCCGGGGCCGCGGATGGGAAAGTTGCGAGGAGACCCGACCCGGTCCGGTGCGTGGGAAGGCGGCGGGGGACGTGCCCGGTGGCCTCCTCACCCCGCGCCCCGGCCGGCCCCGGGTCGCGCCGCTCCCGGGGGAAGCGCAGTTGGAGGGGGAGGGGGAAACACAACGGGAGGATGATTTAGAAGAAACAGCCAACAAAACGCAGTTTCTGGCAGATTTCGTTTTCACTTCTGTTTCCCGCTCCCGCAGCCGTGCCCCCATCCCGCCTGCCCTGCCTCCGCTCCGGGGCCGCTGCTCGGTCTCCGCCGCCTCCGGCTTTCCCGCTGCCGGGAAGCGGCGAGGCGGGTCGATCCCCATCCTTCCCTGGGGGGAACTGGGCCAAGTTCGCGGTTAACCTTCCGCTGCCCTTTACCGCGTGCGGGAAGGGAGCCTCGTTCCAGGCTCGCCCTCCCGGGAGCGGACGGGGGTCCGCGCCGCGGAGCGGGCGGGCGGAGGCGCGCACGGCGGGCAAGGTGACCCCCCCCTCCTTCTTCCCCGAGAGGCGCGGAGTCACCGGAGCCGTCCGCCCTCGTCCCGCCTCGCCGTCCGGAGCGCTCCGGGGAGGCGGGGATGGGGCCCGGGGGGTCCCGCCCCGCCCCGGCGCCGCCCCCGGCCGGTGCCGCGGGGCGCCCACCACGTGCGGCCCTGGGCGCCGGAGTCCGCCCCCGCCGGGACTACAGCTCCCGGCAGCCCGCGGGGCGCCGCGCTGGCCGCCGGCCAAACAGCGGGGCGCGCAGAGTGGCGCGCGGTTTGAACGGCGGCCGCGCGCGTGGCGGCGCAGGGGCGCCCCCTGCCGGCGGGAGGCGCGGGCTGCGGCGGGTCCCGGCTCCCGCCCTTCCCACCGGGATCCTGCCGGGAGCAGGGCCGCGTACAAGGTGCAGCTCGCCGGAGCGGCGGTGTGCGGCTCCACAGCGCTGCTATTCCACAGACAAACAGCCTCGCCACACCTATAATTAGAGGCTGTGTCCCAGTGTTGGCGCTGAAGCAGCCCTGCTGCTGTACCGGCTCCCGGTTTGGAGGCTCCTGCTCACATCTGTTTGTGTTGGACTTGGACTGGGAAAGGGAGAAGCTGTGGTGCTCTCTGCAACCCTGTTGCTAGCACAGACTTCATGACCTGGCATCGTAATAGTGGTTAAACTGAGAGGTTTTTCAGTGGTGCAGGAAAGGTCAGGGCTGGAGATCTGTCCAGCTAAAATGTCCAAGAGTGAGTTGTTCCTTCACTGGGAGAATTGCTTACATTCTGTTAGCAACTCCTTTTAAAAAAGAAGCATCGGGTACAGATATGGAAACTCTGACTGCTTGATTTGCTCTGTGTTTAACTTGGGAAATGCTTTGCCTCTCTCGTGCCTGTGTGACTGGTGTGAGGCAGCGGCTGCAATGCTACGGTGCGTGAGAGGAAAAATGGTTGTGATCAGGCTCGGAGGAATAGGGGAGCTGGAGCTACTGACAGTGTAAAACTGATGGAACTGGGCAGCACGGAGGAGATGGCCTGGGATTCCTATGTGAGCAGTGAAAGGAAGAGAGAGCTTCTGTGTCAGACTCCTAGGGTGGTTTGCTTAGGTGAGGTTCAATCAACAAGTGTTGTCACCCCAAAGCTTTCTTCCAGAGAAAGTCTTTGCTCAGCTGGCAGCCTGGCTGTCTCTGGTTAACAGCATCTGTGCGATTAAGTACCCTGGTGGTACTTAAAATGCCTGCATTGCCTTCTCTGAGCGGCCTGCAGGGGAGTAGAAACCCTCCCAGAACCAGAGTGGTGTTCACAGTAGAGCCAGGGCTGGTGTTCCCACGAGGCAGTGGCTCTGAGGGAGTGAAAGTGCCCGCTCGCTCTCCGTGGGCGGCGCGGCCGCCGCAAAGGGCAGGCGGGAGGGGGTGAAGCCACCACGGAGGAGCTGGGAGCTCCCAGCAACTTCTAAACACCTCGTGGCCGCTGCCACAGCCGGCGGTGGCTGTGCTGCTGGCCCTGGGGAAGGGCCTCTGCTTTCCTTGGCTGGGGTAGCACTCCTTTGAAGCATCTCACTCCAGCTGATGGAGGAACAGAAGGGGAGGAGGATGCAAGCAGAGATGCCAGTGTTAAATCCAAGTGTTCTTTATGCGGGAACATAAAGTTGGATCCTCTCAGCCTGTTTGCTGAGCGACTTGGCATGACATTTTGACAGTGATCAATAGTAAAAACACACAAGCTCCCGCTCTCCTCTCTCTGCTTGATGTGGAGGTTTGAACCAAACTAGCCAGGCACCGCTCTTGGAGCGGTGTAAAAATAGACTTCTTCCCCCACCCCATCCTGTTACACTTAGAGCTGTGAGCTGGATGCTGGAGCCTCCTCTCTGCCGCTGCGAGAAAGACCAGGCATGTCATATTTGCCGTGTGCTTTTCCCCAGGCAGGGCAGAGACCACAGCCCCTGCTAATGAGTCCCTGGGATTTGTTCTTGCAGCAAAGGTACCGAGCAGCCAGGGCTGCCTGCAGCCCCGGGGCGGTGGAGCCCGTCCCTTGGACAGGGCTGCCGGCTCTCCATGGCATTGCAGGAGCTTGCGTGGACTGTGCTAAGATGGGCAATCAGCCAGCTCTGCTGCTGTTGAGCATATGCAGGCGGCCAGCTCTGTCTGTTTGGGAGCTCAGAGGTGAAACAGAGCAGTCTCTTTTTTAGATAGCTGCTCTCTGGCAAGGCTCACTTGAATTGAGATTCGCCCCCATGTTTTCCCGTTCCCAAGGAGGAGCCAGAACGTGGCGACCAAATCACAGAACAAATCGGTGTGAAGAGAAACCAGCTCCTGCGCTCGCTCTCAGACTGTGTTTTTCACACCTGATCTGCAGCTTCTCTGACCCAGGCAACTGGAATCGGGGTGACTTCTCTGCTTTTCTGCTCCTTCCAGGATCTAAAAGAGAAGAAGGAAGTTGTTGAAGAAACAGAAAATGGCAGAGATGCACCGGCCAACGGCAATGCTGTGAGTATGGCTGCAATCTGCAGGGAGAGGCAGACCTTACACCAATGCCTTTTCATTTTCCTCTCGCTTCCTACTTTTGCTGCAAGCTTATTCCCAGCCCTGCTCAGGAGACCCCTTCAAATGGCAGCACTGAGCCCTGCAGAGCCCTCAAGCCTTTGGTGCTTCACGTTACACAGACACTCCCCAGCCTGTGGGGAGTTCATATGTGTGCAGAAGGGAAGGGCTGGGCTTGGATCCCCTCCCTGACAGCCCTGTGAGGCTTTCGAGTGCCACCTCCTCCCTAGGGACTGTTAAAAAAAAAAAAAAAAAAAAGAATCCCTTGTATTTACAATGTTACCACCAGTTGAGTGGGGGAATCACATTGTGTACAAGTAAACCGGTTGGCTTCCTATTTTTGATGTGCTGGGGAAAATTCAGTGTGCCATATTTCAGTGTGTCACAAGACCCTCTGTAGTCTTTGTCTCAAATCTGCAGCCCCAAGTTTTACTATAGGCTTGATCCTTCGTGCCGGGGCTGTCTGGGTCGAGTGGAGGCAAGCAGGAGGGGGGGCACGCGACTGGGGCTCTGGTGGGCTGGTGCTTTGCTTTCAGCAGGAAAGGTGGGAACACGCACTTGTGCTGAACATCTCTTCCCCCTTCTCCCTTCCCCGGTACATTTTTTTAAGTGATGTTTTGTCTTGCCAAGGAGAACGAGGAAAACGGAGAGCAGGAGGCTGACAACGAAGTAGACGAAGAGGAAGAGGAAGGTGGTGAGGAAGAGGACGAGGAGGAAGAGGGTGATGGTAACTTTTCTTTGTTCCCCCTGCCCCCACCTACGGCTGTGTCCTGGCCTGGACAGCAGGCTCCCAGGAAGCGGAGGCGAGCAGGGAGCAGCATCTCCCCCTCGCGGCTGCGGCAGGCGGCTCCAGCAAGCCAGGCTCGCTCCTTCCTCACTTGCCTAGAGTGCTGGGAGTGAAGTCAGCCTTGAATCCCTTCCAGCAGGTTGAGGGCAGATTCCTCCCTCCCTCCCTCCTCTGGCCAGACGGCACCGCACCGCGGCGCTGAATAAGCGCATTAGCCCTTCCGTGCGAGTTGTAAAATCTGCCCTTGACTCCGGTGATTGCAGCGGCTGCTGCAGGTGTGAGCCCTGGCCAGTGGACAGCCCTTGGTGGCTGTGCCTTCCCCAGGCACAGGGGATAGCTCACCATCCTTGTGCATGGAGCAGTGTACTGAAAGGGTTATGTGGCCCCCTCTCCCAGCCCTTTTCTGGGCTGTATGCTGTGTGGAAACGGGCAGAGGAACCTGTGGCTCTTCCCTGCTGCTCCAGCGGGAGTAGACAGGGTTGCTTTGGACCTTCCCTGCCTGCAATGTCCCATGTTCCTTGCCTTCCCCTGCTTCCTGACCTGACCCAGCCTGGAAGTGGGTTTTAGCAGCAGCAACCAGAAATCCAGCAGTGACTTGCCGAATCACTTCTCACCCTCCCTGCTATTATTTTTTTCCCAAGATCTGCTTGGATGAATAACGTTGTTTATTTTTATCGCTCGTTAAGGCTGTGAGAAAACCATTCTTGTTGTGCTGAAATGTACTCAGGGCCCCTGATTAGCTGTTAGTAGGTTAATCTCCTGTGAATTTTTTGTTTACGTGCTGACCTACTAACCTGATGGTTAGTTTTAGGAGACAGGGACAGGGCTAGAGATTCAATGACCATTAGACCAGTGCCTATTCAGACAGTGTGAGCAGGGAAAGCTGCCTCCTTTGGGGTGGCACTCTCACAGCAGCCTGCTGTGCGCTGTGGTAGGAATTGATTCACTGGGAAAAAATGGGAATCGTGACCCTCCTCATACTTGAGGTTTTAACCCTTGGGGACAGAGTGCAGTGCCATTATGTGCTGTCCTGAGCCCATTTACCCCCAACCCTGCTTTGGGGGTGGAAGAGACAGGGAATACTTGCCTCTTCCCCACTCCCCTTGGGCAGGAGCAGGGAGGATGCGTGTGCTGCAGGCGCATGTGTGGGGTGGAAGTGTTGCTTGGATACTGCTGTGACAAGCTTGGGGAGCTTGGGTCCCGCAGTGCCAGCCCTGCTTTTCCCAGCTCACCGAGCACAGGCATGATTTGGCACAGAGTGCCTGGAGATGCTAATGCCTTGCAGGGATCCGGCACGGGCTCTGACCGCTGGCATGGGCTCTGTCTGTCCACGCTTGCTGCCCTTGGGTGATCCCTGCTTGAGAGCTGCACCTGAGCGCTGCAGGAGAGAGATTTAAAGGCAGCAAGTACAGCTTGCATCAGCTTTTTTAGCCAAGACTTGCAGCCAAACTCCTGGAGTTTGACAGCAGAGGAGAGCTTGAGGGTATATTTTCCTCGCCCATCTCTCCATCCCATCTCATTATTTACTTTGCTTAAAGCAGCTCAAAGAACTAAAAATGCTCCCAATCAGCTTGGCACTGTCACCTGACCTGCTGGCTGGCCCCGTGCATGTGATGGCTGCCGGGGTGTTGATCCATTGCTGGGAGCTAATCTTGGTCCTTCCCGCCACATGGGCCACGCCACGGCTGGGCACACTCCGGGGAGAGGAGAGGGGAAGGGAGGATGGGCTGACCTTAATCCCCCCCGGCTGTCCATACGTGTGGCTCGTGGCAGTGGTTTAAAGCCAGCTTACTGGCCTTAACGCTCTAAGTTTTAGTAGGGTCTCCTGTTACACAAGAGACTCGTCTCGGCAGCTGAGAAGTTGTTCTGCCTCTGGTCTTGCCCCAGAGCCCCCAAAACTGGCCTAAGGTGACTGACTCAGTCATTCTGATCCACTGGCCTATTTGAGCTCAAAGTGGGTCAAAGCCCAAAGCTGCTCATCCTCCTGGCTGGCTGTAAGATAAGTTGGAAGCATTTGTTTGCTGTTCTGATAATTAGAAAGTGTTCTGACTCAGAACTAATGCGTTCTGGCTCTCTTAACTCATTAAAGATGGACTAATAGCTGCGAAGGGAAGCAGAAGTAATCTGGAGTGGTTAGGCAGAACAGCGACTAGAAAGTTTTTTTCCTCTCCCTTTTTTTTTTTCCCCTTTTTTGCCGTGATTTCGGTGCTCATGGTAGGTGGTGGTTTTGCCATCACATTATCTGTGTTACAAACACCGTGTCAGCCAGACTTGATGCTGCCAATTCTTTATTTCCCCTTTGGTGGGTCAAGTCAGTTGGGGGATGCCAGGAAAGCCACTGTGTCCTCTGTCACCTGCTGTCCTGAACAGAGGCTGTGCCAGCTGGGGAGATGGGACATGGCATTGCAGTGTGGGGCTGAGCCAGGATTAAATCCAGGTGGGAGGTGTATGGTAGTGAAACTCTCCCAGAGGATCTCACATTTCTCCCTTGCTCCTCTGTGCAGGTGAGGAAGAGGACGGTGACGATGATGACGAAGCTGAGGGAGCCACAGGCAAACGGGCAGCTGAGGATGATGAGGTAAGAGTAGGCAGCCCCTCAGAGCCACCCATGTCCCCAGAGGGCTTAAAAGTTGTCAGTGGGGCTGGAGGGGCCGGGCTGGCTCTGGAGCTGGGCTGCCCTACCTGTGCGCTCCCTGTGTCTCTGGGGACACAGCCCAATTCCATGTATTCATACACTGGCCTGGTTAGTGGGGTGTCTGCCCCTGCTGAATGGAGCTGCTGGCCCTGGGTTGGGGAGTCCCTGAGTGCTCGTGGCAGGCTGGGACAAGGGTGGGGGGGTTCAGGGTTTTCCGAAGCTGGCTGTGAGAGAGGGTTTTGCCTGAGCTGGGGGAAACACTCTGACCTTGTCCTTGAGGCAGGAGTGGGATCCAGACCCCTCACTCCCTGCCCTGGTGTGGCTCTCACCATCCCTTCTTCTGATGGCTTTGCTTTCCCTCCAGGATGACGATGTCGATCCCAAGAAGCAGAAAACCGACGAAGATGACTAGGAAGCAAATTTATTATTATTTTTTTTTTTTTAAATAAGGAGGAAAACAAACCAACAAAAAAAGGCCAGCGCGTCCTCTTCACCCTCGGGTCCCCCCCTTGGGACTCCTGTTGCAACCCCCCTTTTCCCACACACGCCCCCTCTTCCTCCCCCCTCCGCCGTGGTCATCCTCACCAAGTAGAGTGAACCCCGTCCCCGGCCCCCCGGCGCGGCGCTGCCACTCAACGAACATGAAAAGATTCGCCCGTTAGCGGGGAGAGAAAAAACCCCCTTCCCCCCACAGACCCCCTCCCCCCCAAGCACCAAAACTTCAAGGCCCTGCTTTCTTTCTTAAAAGTACTTTAAAGGAGAATTTGTTTGTATTTTTTATTTACATTTTATATTTTTGTACATATTGTTAGGAGGTCCGCCATTTTTAAGTGATCTCGGATTGACCAAAAGGGGGGCTTTGAAGTGTATATCTCTCTTGTTACCTATCTCTGACTTTACTTGTGGTGTGACCAGGCCCAAACCATTATCTCAAAGGAGAATAAAACAAAACCTTGTAAAAAAAAAATTAAAAAAAAAAAAGACAAAAATGCAAAAAAAAAAAAAATTTACAATCTTATTCTGAGCATTCCAGTAACTTTTTTTGTGTATGTACTTTAGCTGTACCATAGATCGTGGTTTGTATGAGGTGGCAAGGCCAAAGATAAAAAGGTTTTCTTTTTTTTTTTTTTTTTTTCTGTCTATGAAGTTGCTGTTTATTTTTATTTTTTCTTTTTTTTTTGGCCTGTTTGATGTATGTGTGAAACAATGTTGTCCAACAATAAACCGGAATTTTATTTTGCTGAGTTGTCCTAACAAGGCTGCCTCCCAACTGCTGCTTTTTGTTTTGGTTTTCATTTGTTTTCATTTTTTATTTCTTTCTCCCCTTTTCTCTCCTTTCTTTCTTTGCTTTGGACTTGGGCTGGGAAGAGAGAGAGGGTAGAGGGGGTGCACGGTGTTGACTGGGAGGGCCTGAGGGCTGTGCTGTCCCCCTGCTGCTGTTGGGGCAGGGGAGGCAGTGTGTTTTCATGGCTGTATTCCCATGGAGAGCTGCACTGGAGTCTCCAGCATGGCCTCTGCATGATCCCGCATGGACTGGCTGCCCTGGGCAAGCAGTAGGGATGGGTCAGACTAGGAATACACAGTGAGGTGGGGGTGTGGGAATGGGCTGCTCAGCAATTGTCCCTCTGCAATCAAACTGAATGGGGATTGGCTTGTGCAGTGGGGACGAGAAACTCACCCCAAAAATCTTTCCTTGCAGTGTCTGCTGCAGGTGAGTGACCCCCCCAGGTGTGGGGTGGGGGGTGCTCTGGCCATGCAAATGCCTTCCCTCCACGGGGGACTTGTTTACAGCATCACTGGCAGTGAAGTAGGATGCAAGTGCTGGAGGAGACAGCAGGGATTGGATTCAGCCAGAACTGATACCAGAGGGATACTCCAGCCTGCACTGGTCACCCAGTAATTTCTGGGGTGCCAGGGTAGAGGTTTGGTGGTGGGACCCTGGGGAGGCAGCTGGGATTTGTCTGTCTGCTTTAATCAAACCAAAATGCTGTAACTTAGACTAAGCCTCTGCTTTGCTCCTAATCTTCCTCAAATTCATTTTTCCTCCTTCCTCTAGGGTGCTGGAGCTTGGAAAAGCTCAAGCCTGCTCTGCCAGGTGTGTGGAGACCAGGAACCTGCCTTGTATCTGCTCCCAAATCCTCACCCTGGCTCTGGGGAGTTCCCTTTCCATGCTGATCCGGGCTGTGCCAAAGCCTCACCAGATGGTCTTGTTTCCTCCTCTCTCGCTGCAATCCCGGCAGTCAAGTGTTCAGATGCTGAGAGATGATTCCTATTTTACTTTTTTCTTTTTTTAAAAAAAGAGAGGAACCAATTGCATTTAATGGAGTGGCTGGGAGGGTCACAGCCCCTCCTGATCCTTGGGAGCAGCCAGGTCACTTACCCTGTGCTTACACCGGTGGCAAATAAGCTCAAAATCTGGCTTTTTGTCCTTAATTATCCAGCTAATTGTGGTGCTGGCTGATAGCTTATCAGATTTACTGGGTGATGAGGAGCTCCCTGCAGGGCTGGGGGCAGGTTTGGTTATCCAGTGCTCCAGTGTCCCCCATGGGATGTGACATCATGGGAGTGACTGAGTGTCACCATGCTGCTGGGTGCTGCTTTGTGGTGCAGTGCTGGGAGTTGTGTCCATGCCCTCACTATGGCTGTCACAGGCATGGCTCCTGCAACCTCGGTGGGATGGGATCCCATGGGATGGGCACCAACGATGCAAGATTCAAGCTGGTACTTGAAAATTTGCAAGACAAATTATTCAGATAAGTTTCTGCAGCTGAGTAGACAAGAGCTAGCTCCAGGAGTTGCTGAAATGTGGGGACCCTGCACACACAGGCCTGAGGCTCCAGTGAGGAGCTTTTGGGGAAGCAGTGGCCCTACTGCCCCTATTGTGGAGCAAGACCTGTCCAATGATCCGCAGCCCCCCAAAACTTAGGGGCATTGAATAGTAGGGTCCACTTTGGTGTGGGGTGGGGTAAAACTGGAGGCTGCCTCCGGCCTTGCAGCTTGACAGGCTGATGATGGGTAGGGCATGGAGCAGCTGGGGTGAGGAGAGGGCAGGTTGGAGGGGACCCTCAGCCCCACAGCTCCTGGTCCCCACCTGGCTGCTGTGAGCCCCCTGTGGCCACTGGTGATGGAGAGGGCTAATCCCAATCCCTCACTTCCATCTGCCCCAATATTTCTGTGCCAAATTTCTACCCCCTTGCAGCTCAGTCCTGAGGAGTCTGGCAGGCCCTCTCCTCAGACTCCCAAGGAGTTTGCCACCCTGTTCCCCCTGGATGTGTTTCCAAAGGGAGGGGCCGGGCTGGTCCCAGTGCTGGAGCTGAGACTGGGCCCAGCTCAGTGCATGGGGCACTGCAGGGTCCCACCCCAGCCAATCCCTGCACAGGGCACTGCCAGGCAGCCAATCCTGCACTGCCACCTGTCCCTCCCTCCCTCCACCAATCACAGTCAAGCAGTGCACAGGCCCAGCCAATCACGTGCTGCCACTTGTCCGTGCTCATCCTGCACACAGAGCCCACCAATCACAGCGCGATGGGCCCTGCTCTGAGCCAATCCGGAGCCGCTGCCTGCCGGCTGTCCTGCCCAATCAGGGGCAGCCACACTCTACCAAGGGGTATAAGGCCCCTCAGTGCTGAGCCCCCATTTGGGGTTGGTTATCCCAGAGTGGAGGTCCTTTGGAAGAGCCTCCTGCCTGCGGGCTCACTGAGGGGGTGGCGCTTTGTCTCATCTGGAGCCCGATGCCGCAGAGGGCGTCTGGGTGAATCCAAAATGCTTCAAGGAATGCTCACCTGGATGACATCTTCTGACAAGGGACCAGGAGCAGCAGGTCTCCCTCAGCAGGAGATGGCTTGCAGGAGTTGTGCCAGCTGAAGGGCACCTCTGAGGATCTTGGGGATGGTCTCCCTGGTGTGCCGGCCTCGTGCCAGCGGCTGCTCAGGGGGACCTGGGGAGTCCCACCTGCCTCTGGTGTGCAGGAGTTGATCCAATCACTGCCTGGCAACCAGACCCAGGCCCTGTGGGGGCTGATGCCACAGGACTGGAGGTGAAGAGCATGAACCCTCGTGTGCCTTCAGGCATGGTGAGGTGCTGGGCCCTCACTCAGAAGAGCAGAAGAGCTGCCTGTGCTGCCCCTCAGCTGCAGACACCGTGCATCGTGAGGGATCCGAATTCCTCCTGGACTGCTGATCCTGCTGGTCCTGGAGACCATGGAGGCAGACGGCTGAAGCTGCTCTGGGTGTGCCAGCTGGCACTCCCACCTGGGAGCCAAGGTAGCTCCCAAAAGTGACCATCAGGAGAGCCGTGGGGTGCCTCGTATGAGCCTGGAGGAATTTGGGCTGTGCCGACGTGCACTGGTGGCCTCTTTGCCAAGGATTCTGCTATGGCTGGACCTCGGCTGGAGCCACCTGCATGCGGCTGAACATCCAAGTGAACTGAAAGCAACCTCAGTTGGTTGGTGTGAAACTCAGCACACCAGTGGAGCTGCTGCCAGAGGTCACAGCCAGGAGACCAGTGGGGTTGAGCCATGCCCTGAGGACAACTGGACTGAGCCTGGACCAGAAGACCTGTCTCCAGTCCTGACCTGCCCATAGTGGGTCAAGACCTGTTGCGTCAGCACAAGGTTGTCCTGCACCAGCTGTAGCTTTCAGTTAGCCTCATCCAAAACTTCTTGTTGCATCTTGACAACCTTCATGAAATTTGGAGCACCTCAGGGGCTCGGTGAAGAGCCTGCCTGTGGGAATGCAGGTCTTGGACTGCACCTAGACACAGGCTGGGGTTACTGGTGCAATGTTTGGGCAAACAATTGGCTTAAAGAGTCTGATGAGTGAAACTGCCTTCAGGCATGACTTCAAGATCACAAACACAGAAGCATTTCTGGGTGGTTGCTGTTGAAAATAGACACGAAGAGCTGCTCTTCTGGCAGAGCCACTGCCACCTGGCTCAGGGTACAAGGTGTCCCAGGGGAGCAGACCCCTACAGAAGCCCAGGGCCCTTGGCCAGTCTTGGCTGAAGCCACATAACAAAGATGTGCCTCCTAAATGGAGCAGGGGTGTCAGTGAGCATGACCTGAGAGCTGCCTGGTGTGGGCAGGAGAGCCCAGCCCAGGCTGAAGAGCAGATGTAAGATATCTGGTTCCTTGTTCTTGGCTTCCATGTCCCCCTTGGTGAGCCAGGGCAGGCCTGGTCCTGAGCCCTTGACTTGGCAGTCCCGAGCCCAGTGGAGGTCCCTGAGCTCTGAAACCCAGCTGGATGTAATCCCTGCTGCCAGGTCTGCCTGGGGCCACCACCCCAATCCGTCCCCACTATGGGTGGGAGCCTTGGAGACGGAGCAGAGCTGGGGTTCCTGGGGCTCCTCCTGCACAGAGCCCTGTGCTGATGCTGCTCCCCTTGTCTGGCTGAGCTGATCCTCTCCAAAGACCAGGAGAGCAGGAGGAAGGGCTGCAGGGGACCCTCAGTTTTACTTGCTCCAGCAAGGGCTGTGGCTCCTGTTCACAGCTGGCTGGGGAGCCCCAGAGGGAGGGCTGGTGGACTCAGAGGCCACTTTGCACTTGCCTGTGCTACGTGTGGCCCAGGAAGAGACCTGGAAGGAAGTATTGAGTGCTGCCCTTCAGAGCAGATGGGGACCTGGAGAGGCTCTTGCATTCCTTTTGTAAGAAAGCACAGAGCAAGGAGGGCAGCTGGAGGATGAGAAAGCTCAGCCCAATTAGCCCTTGGAGTCTCCACAGGAATAGAGACACTGGGCTGTAAATCCACAGGGATGGGATCTTTGCATCTGTCCTTTCCTGCCCAGGAGGGAGGCCTGAAGGTGAGGGGCTGTGCCTCTCCTGAGTGCCAGCTGGGTGTTGGGTGGAGGTGTGGGTCCTCCAGCATGCTTTGGGCACGGGAGTGTCTTTGCTCTGTGGGCATCCCACTGGGTTCCCCTCCTGTGCTGCAGGCAGAACAGACTCCTGGCCCTGCTCCTTCAGGAAGCTGGAAACCAGCACCCCTCTGGCAGGGCTCAGGGCAGGAGGTGTGAGTGCTGCAGCTTGTGCCCAAAGCTGGAGCCCTGGATGCTCAGTGACCCTTGGGCCATACTGAGGAGGACAACAACCCACAGTGTGTGTAAAGCCCCTGCTCCCTGGGCACTGTCAGACTCTGGATCCACAAGCAGAGAAGGGATGTGGCTCCAAATTGCCTGGCTGAAGTGGCAGAGTGTACGGTCCTGCATGCAGCTGGGGATCCTGCCCAGGGTTGTCTCTGCCACCAAGTGAGGCCCCAAAGGCACAGAGGGCTCAGAGCAGCTGCCATGGGGTGCACCCACCCTGCAGGGATGGGTGCAGAGCCAAACCCCAACAACTGCAGGGACTGGCTTCCTATCCTGGGGCGAACCCCCTCAGCCCTGTTTATCCCGCCCAAGGTGAGGATGTGCTGTAAAGGCTGGGAGCTGCATTTGGCCGTGGGGAGCTCCACTGGGCTGTTTGCCGTGGCCTTGGGCTCGAGGGACTTGTGCATCCCCAGTTGGGCAGGGGTAGGGTGGAAAGAAGGATGAAGGCAGGCATGAGGCACGGGGAGGTGCCGGTGCCCGTGGAGTTGCCGGGACACTTCACCCCGCGGCAGGAGCAGCCCCAGTGCTCGCCGTGTGCCCCCGGGGGGTCGGGGCTGGCGTGTCCAGCCCAGCGCCACGGCCGCTCTTCCCTTGGGGTAGAACTGGTGGCAGGTCCCGTCCCAGCCTGCCTGGCGTGGGGCGAGCCCTCGGTGGCCGAGGCGGTGGCCACAACCAGCGCCTCCCGCTCGCCACCTGCGCTGTGCAGCCCGCGCAGCCCCGGCACCAGCGCTGTCTTGCAGCACCATCTAGTGCTGCGGGACGGGGAAGCCCAGCGCTTCCCCCCGAGAGCCACAGCGGCACCGTGGGGACAGGCCCTGGCTGTCCCGTGTCCCTGGGTCCTGCTGCCAAAGCCAACCTGCCAGGGAAGCGAGCCAGGCTGTTGGGAATGGGGATGAACAGGCGGCACAGCGTGGCTGCTGGCCTGGGGCAGCCGGAACCACCTCCCCCGTGCTCCTGCTCTGTGCCAGGGAATTTCCTGCAAGGATTCTGGGAAACATCAAGGGGTGCAGACGTTCCCAGTTCCTGAGCCAAATGTATCTGGCCTCAGCTGCTGCCTTTGCCACCTCCTCCCATGGAAGTTGGGCCTCTGCCCTCTCCTTGAAATACTTTTGCTCTTCCATCAGCCAGGTGGCCCCAGCTCTGTCAGTCCTTTGCCCTCTGGGTCTTCACATCACTCTTGCGGTTTCTTCCTGCATTCCCAGCCGTTTCTTGGTGCCCATTTTCCATAGCTGGTGTGAGTGGGATCCCTTCACACAATTTGTCATTGTCCCCCTTTTGCACACTCGGGGCAATGTCAGACCTTTCCAGTCTGGCTTTGGGGACACCAGGACACCAGCACCATTACACTGCCCTCTTCTTCCCTTGCTCTGTGTCCCAGCTTGTCCCTTCTCAGCTCATCATCCTTCCTGGGTGTCTGCCACCCTCCCTGCCCTGCCTGGCACTGGGGTGCTGGGAGAGCAGGCAAGATTTTGGTGTGGGGACGATGGTGCAGGCAGGATTTTGGCGCAGAGCTGGATGCCATAAGAACGGAATGCTTTTCCAGAGGGGCTGTGGTGATGTCTGGTCCCACTCCCAGAGCACTGCTGTGGATGTGGGTGTCAGATGTGCAGTGGGATGAGGCAGCTGCTGATCCCCAACAGGGATCATATGCAGCTCCTGTGGCGCTGAGCAGCTGGAGGCCAGAGGCTCCTTAGGGCAGGAGGAATTGGGCACCTTGGACTGGAAAAGGGCCCTTTGAGTCCTGTTTCTACCTCAGCCGCCCTCCTGTCCCTGGGGGCAGCCCCCAAATCCCTGTGTCTGGGCAGTTCATTGCCGGGCTGGTGCTCTGCCTTCATGGTCATGGTAACTGAGGGGTGGGATCTGTGCCCCACAAACCTTCCCAGCCCTCCTGTGCTGCTGGGGGACCGTGGAGCCGGGTGAGGTGGGGTGAGATGGTGCTGACCCTGCAGGCTGCCCGTGGCCGCCACGCTGTGCCCGCTGCCACGCTGTGCCCGTGCTGCCGGCTCCCGCAGGAAGGTAAGAGTAGCAAAGCAGACACCGAACATAACGTGGCCCTGGGCTGTTTGTGCGCCTTTTGTTCGGCAGCACCTTCCGTGAATCAGCTAATTAACCACGTTAGGATGGCTCTGCTTCCCCGCCTGAGCTTTATTGGGCAGGGCAGATCTGGGGCACATGCCAGCGGGAGCCCCAGTCGGCTCTGCCAGGCGGTCAGGCCGCCGAGGGCTCCCACAGCAGCCGAGGGAGGTGACACCCTGGAGGGGTGCTGGCCATGGGCACAGGGTGTGAGAGCCCTGTTCCACTCACCCTCATTGCAGGCAAGAGCCCCGTGCACTCAGGGGCAGGGTCTTGCCTTGCAGCCATGCCTGTGTTTCAGGGAACCTTATGGCGTGATGGACCCAAAACCGTGCAGAGAGCTCCCCTGAAGCCAAAAGAGTTTTGTGCATCACCCTCCTCCCTCGCCTTTACTCAGCAGCTGTGCTACACCCCAGCTTGGAGGGCTCCCAGATGAAGACATGGCTGGAGGGCAGTGAAGATGCAGCTTTACCCCCAATCTCTCTGTGCCAGCGCCTGGGCTGTGCACAGCTCCCTCCACTTCCCAGGGTGTCTCTGCGGCCTCTGACTGCGTGCCCAGGTTCTGCAGTGCCGTCCTGCCCTCTCTGCCAGGTTTCCACAGGCTGCCAGTGGGGCTCACAGCCCTCCTGATGTGGGGCTGTCCGGCTGGCAGGGAGCAGCCTCTGAGCACATTCCCTGCCCCGGGGCTCTCTCAGGAACAAATGCCCTATGCCTGCCGGCGGGCTGGAAGGCTCTGGTGCCTGTCATGGGAGCTGCCAAGGCCAGAACACCCCGGCTGTGAACAATGAGCCGGGGAAAGCCGCGGCTGCCAGCCGGGATTCAGCGGCTGCTGCCAAATCCGGCCAGTTCCTCTCCCAACAGATACTGAGGGCTCCAGCAAGGCAGCTCCAGCAAGCCAGGAGGCAGCAGCTCCAGGTGAGCCAGGGGGTTTTGTGAGTAGCTGGCCTTTGGGCAAGGCCCTGTGTAGTGAGAGGCTCCTCGTGGCCCAGCCAGGTCCTACTCCCAAAAATTGCCCCTCTCCCATCATACAGCCCTCCCCTTGGGCAGAGCCCTGTATGTGGACCAGGCTGGAGGAAGTTTCCCTGCCAAGGCTATGAACTTCCAGGTGGGAACCTTTTTGGTAAATAAAAGGGGGAGTTGTTGTGTTGGTCCCCGAGCCCACTTCTCACCCTTTGCACAGAAGGTGAGATGGGGCTGCCCTTGTGTCACAGCCAGAACCACCCCAGGGACACAGATGGGGGGTGGCATTGGTGACACCTGCACCCTGATCTGATCTGCTCTTGTCCTTTCCAGCCCCACTTTTCCCTTTGCTGGCACATTTGCCCCAGAGCCACGTTGCCCGTGTCTCCTGCTCCTTTTTTTTTTTCCAGGGCTCTCAAATCCTGTCAGGCCCACAGGGAGGGGACCCGCAGCTGCCCGGGCCAAGCACAGGCTCCTGTTCTGAGCACAGCAGGGCCCTCTGCCTGGGTTTTGGGTGGGGTCTGGTTAGACCCCACTGCCCCCGCTGCCCTACCGGGGCCTTTCTGCCGGCTGGCTCCGGGCCCTGCTCTCCCCTGGTCCTGTCCTGCCGTTTGCTCCACCGATTCTGCCATGGAGGCTGATCCCGGCTCTGGGGGACACTGCGAGAGGCTGCTCCAGGACCAGGAGCGGGTGAACTGCTCCCAGCTATTTCCCAGGAAGCCACAGGAGGGCGGCAGTGACCCGCCGCAGAGGGGGCCGCCAGTTCCAACCGGGCAAACTGGGGCAGTTCGGGCAGAGCGGGCAGGGAGGGCTGGGAAGGGGCTCCGGAGGTCCCCCCAGGCCGTCTCAGGGCCCGCGTCCCTCCAGGGCCGTATCCTAGGACTGCTTACCCCGTGTCGGTGATCTCTTAAAGCCCCGCGGAGCCTCCAGAGTTCCCACAGGGAGGACGCCCCGCAGCCGCCGCGGAGGTCAAGTGGGTGTGGGAGTTCCAAGCTTGTTTTTGGGTAGGAAGGGACATTTAAAGGTCACCTAGTCCAACCTGCCTGCCTTGAGCAGGCACATCTCCAACCAGTGAGGTGCTGATGGGGCATCTACCACCCCTCTGGCCAACCTGTTCTTGTGTTTCATCACCCTCATGGCAAAAATGTCTGCCCTATATCTAGTATAAATTGACCCTCCTTTAAAGCCATCACCCCTGTCCTATTGCTATGGGCCCTGCTAAAAAGTCTGTCCTCATCTTTCCTATGGGCCCCCTTCAAGTACTGGAAGGCTACAAAAAGGTCTCTCTGGAGCCTTTTCCATCCAGGCTGAACAATCCCAGCTCTCAGTCTGTCTTCACAGGAGAGCTGTTCCTCCTCCTCCTGATCCTTTCTGTGGCCTCCTCTGGACCCTTCTCCAGTAGGGCCAGAATCATCTCCCTTGACCTGCTGGTCCCGCTGCTTTGGATGCAGCCCAGGATACAAGAGGCCCTTAGAGGAACAGGCACCCAGGGTAGACTCAGTCCCACTGGGAACATCTGTCCCTTTGTTCCGGCTCCTGGTTGTAGCTGGGCTTGGCAGAGGAGGCACCTGCTCCCTGTCTCTGCTGCAGTCTCCTGTGTGGGTCTACAGAGCATCTGCCCCAGAACACACAGAGGCAACTGCTCTCAAGGCCTTCAACCTCTTTAATTTTTCCTATTTGGTTACGGTTTTTCCCTCCTCTGACTGAGGTATCACCCTCACTGGGTGTCATTCATGCGGAGTGCAGTTTCAGGTGATGTCTTTGTTCGAAGGCTGGCCCAGGATGGCTCATGCTGCTGCCAAGACTCTGCCCTGTGAGTGCCACAGGCTGAGATCCATCAGTGAGGTCTCACGAGAAAGCTGCTACAGTGGCTGATGAGGATTAATGGTCCAACTTCAATCCCCCTAAAATATATTTACACTGTATCCCTCCCAACTACACTGAGGGGCTGAATCCAGGATCTGAAAGGATGCCTTTTTCACTCTGACTCTCCAGAGAAACTCAAACCAAGCCACAGGACAGGCTGACCAAGGCATTGAGGGATCATCCAACTTTCTGGATGTTTAGGAGCAGAAGCTGGAGACACCCCATCCCACGATGTCCGTGTGCTAGAGCTGGTTACAAATGACAGAGGAAAGCACAGCAGCAGGATCGGAGGAATCTGTCACAGCAAAACTGCTGCCCTGTGTCATCAAAGCCTCACACACGTGGGGATTGTTGATGTTGTCAACTGCAGCCCCAGCAGAGCTCCAGGGAGCTCAGCCCAGCATGGGGCTGATGCTGCTGAGCTCAGGGGAACACAGGTTTGTTTTCCAGAGGGCTTTCAGTGTCCCCAGGCACTTCAAACAGCTGAACAGTGTGTGGTGCTGCTTGAAAACTGGTGACAAAGGGACAAAATGCCACGAGGGATTAACAGATGGGGGCAGGCCAAGGAGAAGCTTGGTCAGAGCAGTCAAGACACCTTTGCAATGCGGAGAGCTGGAGGAAGAGAAATTTAACCAGGATATGGGGGCTACGGAAGAGGCAGGGCTGTGGAAAGCCCTGTGCTGCTGGCTGGAGTGATGGGAGCTTGTGCCTGCTGACAAGTGTTTTTGTAACAGAAAGGAAAACACAGAACTAACATTTCTTCCCTTCTTTGGACGGTAGGAATGTTTTAATTGAGAAATCTGTTTTAATTACATTAGGTGATATCACAGTCTATTTTACAAGTTCAGGGTAAGAGGATGTGTGGACCAGTTACACAGAAATCCAGCAAAAGGATAAAACCTACAACATGAGAAAAATGAAAAGATTAACTTAATCCCAAAAGAAAAGCATTGAGAGTTTGGTGTGAGTGGAAATGGGAGATTATACTAGGGTCCAGAAAAGTAGAAAGGATGAGACTAACATAATTTACAGTATTGGTTCTGCATGACCATCGATTGCCCGTGTTCAGAGACAGCCTCTCTTCCCCAGGGCATCTCTGAGCAGATGGCCCCATCTCTGAGGGTTTGGTCTGGTCTTGTCAGAGGAGAAAGCAAAATAACTGATGGGCAAAGGTCACAACCCACGTTGAGCTGGTCCCCAGGGTCACCGCCTACGGGAGTGTCTTCCACTGGATAGTCGGGGGGTTCTGCACCAAGAACTGCATGGAGGAAAACTAAAACAGCTCCAAAAAGCCCCATCTCAAACGTAGAAAAGTCTCACTCTGGAAGTGCTTACGAGAAGATCGTCATCATAGAATTTGGTTTCTATAATAACATTACCACTGCGGGAGGAAAGGAGGAGAAAGGAGAGGAGTTAGAAGGACACACGGACAGTGGACAATGACTGCTCCTCTCCACATTCCCACAAGCTCACAACTTACCCACCCCACAACAGCACAGCAAGCACTGCGTCCTGGGTCAGTCAGGACTGAAGGATCTCCCAAGCACATTCCCATGTGGAATGTTCCCTCCATCCATCCCACCCTTGTCACCCCCTCTCTGGGCACAGTACTGCTCAGGCTGCAGTGCTCAGACAGCAAACTTCTGCTCACTCCTACTGCTAAAAATAAACCAGCAGTCCCAGCACCTTCAGGTCCCTCTCTCCTGCAGGAATTGTGAAAACCAATGGGAATTCTTTTTTTATTCCCCATCTCTGTCCTCTAGTGCTGAGCAAGCTACATCACCCAATTTAACATGTCATTTCCCTCAAGAAGTGCTTAAATACAAACGTGCAAGCATATTTTATACAAACTGCAGTGGAAATGTGGATTTGGGTGTGACAGAAGCTCTGAGGATTTAACTTGCTGACTTTGGAGATTTTGGTAGACAAAAGTAAGAACTTTTGAGACCATTACAGCACCTGGACACCTGAGCAGTGTGATCTGACCATGTTAAAATAACCTGGCTCTGGAACACCAAAGCAGCAGCTCCACCTCCACTGTGGCTCTTGGTGTAACACTGGGAAAGCTGGACCTGGTGAGTTGTAAGGGTTTTGCTGTGGTATGGATTGTGCTGGAACTCAAATGTCAGGGAGTGTCAGTCATCCTGGGAACTCTTGGTGCAGTGCCTTGATTAGCACCAAGTATCACATCTCCATTGTCTCCTGCTGCGGGAACACCGAGACAAACATGAGGTCTTTGGGAATACCAGAAAGTGAGGGGCTCTCCAAGTCTTGGCAGCTGAAAAGGGATGATTTCTTAGGGACACAAATAACCCTTTGGATTTCTTTGGGACACAAATAACCCTTTGGATTTCTTTGGGCTTGCGGTTCTAGTGAAAAGCCTCAAAAATGACTTTAGGACACCTCCATGAATAGAAGAGGGATCTTGGCTGCCCACTACAAGTGGGCATACTTCAGGAAAACAATGGGACATGGGAAAATCCTCAAGGTCACTTGAGAACTGGACTCTCTTGATTCCCAGTCCTGAGGATGTCTTGATTTCCTGAGATGATCAAAACGAACTTGTGGGATGTCCTTGTTTCTTTACTCTGATTCCCAAATCTGGCTCCTGTACTGACTGACAGCCATGAGCTCTGGGAGCTGAGGTGTGCAGCACCTCCGAGGTTCTGAGCAGGCTGTGCCAGGAGCACTATTGGAACACTGACGCTCCCCCGAGTCCACCCTCTCTTTGGAATGTGCTGGGAGTGGAAATCAGTGATGGTAGTTCCCTTCCCAGTGCCTTCTCTATGCGACTGGCTTTCCTCCAGACAGGGAGCCAGAGGGAAAATGCTGGAGAGGGAGGTCTTCCAGAGGACACAGTGACCTTGCAGTAAGCCTGCTGCTCCCTGTCTGCCTCTTGTTGGCAGCGGGATTCCCAAACCCTTCTGTCTCTGCTGGCAGCGTGCTCCCTGTGTGCCTGCCAGCACCCATCTAGCGCTGCAGGGAGGGTGGTTACCCTTCCCAGGGGCCTCCCTCCGGGAGCTTTTTCCATCATCCCACCCAGGCTGGAGCCTTGCTGCCCACACTCAGGGCAGTGCCCAGGCTGTGTTCCTGTGACACATCTGAGGGATCACTGACCTGACCTTCCTGAGGAAGGTGCGTGAATCCTACTAGAGGTGCCTGTAAAATGACTGTTTCCTCCCTATGAAGGGTGGTTTAGCCCCAGATACAATTCTGTGTGGCTAAATGCATGCTGTATAAGCCAATGTTAAAGACACAAAGCTCAGCAAAATGGTACAGTGATGGAACAAACGCTAGAGGAGCTACTACAGGTGATATATTGCACGAACAAAACCATCTTGGACAAGAGTCAGTGATCAATAGCTGACTTGAAAATGGCCCAGATATCTGCTGAGTTATTTTTAACCCTGGATCTAAAGAGTATTAAGCTGTAAAACACTTTTTAATCCTTTCATGGTTCACCTTTCAAAAAAATTAAGCAACTCTAATAAAGGATCAGTTCCACTTTCTCCAAACCTTTACTGCTATATTAATGCAAATTGGACCTATGGGAAGGAAGGTAATGAGGTTGGCTTAGTCCCTTTTATCTCACAACAACTAACAGTAGTGATGTGATTCAGAGTTGGTAGCAGTTCCCTCTCCTCATACCCACTGTGGCCCCCTAGGAAATGCCACACACTGCTTTTGCTTTGCCTGCTCTCAGACTGTGCAGGGCCGAGGCACTCACGTTAAAACGTTAGCTGGCATCATCTGTGATTCAGGTGCTGCCTCTATCAAGGACTGCCAAGTGTTTGTGGAGTTAGGAATCACAAAACCGAATTCAAAGAACCATTCTGCAAAGTAAAAAGAAGATCCAGAGGCATTTGAGAGACGATAAAATCCACAAATGGTCCTTTTGCTTTTCACCCCAACAGGCTGGGGAACTCCCTAAACTGTCCTGCTGTGCTGCCAACATTTTACATTTAAATTACTTTGTACAGTTTAAGCTGCGCTGAACCCTGCCCTCCTCTCAGAGCAGATACTCCCTTTCTAGAATAGCTGATGGTACCAATTAGGTTACACCACTTCCTTAGCATTCAGTGGGAATTTCATCACACCTAAATGGGAACAGGGAAACCATGCTCCTCCCCTTGCAGACACCCCCCGGATCCAGCTGAGATTAAGTGTGCAACTGGTTGCCCAGAAGACACAGAGCTCAGTGTTTTATCTGCCCCTCCTCCAGCCCAGATTAAGAGTGAGTGGGGTCAGATGTGGAGTCAGACGTGGAGTCACAGGCAAAAGGTGGTGGCACTGCTGGAGCCCAGGTAAACCAGAGGCTCCAGCCGGGCAGTGGCCAGCACTGTGAGGAAGAGGCAGGAATTCCAGTAATAAGGGATTCTGAAATAACCTGTTTCTTTGCCTCGGGCAGCCTGCGGTGGATTTATGCCCTCAGGCGTGATTACCCAGCTTTTTTGCTTACATAACAAAGTGTTAACACACTTATGAAATGCAATCCCTAATACTGTGGCCCATTAGTCCTGACAAGATGAGTGCTTCAGTCTACTCTGAAAAATTAAAATCACCATGTCCAACCCATTTTATTTTCTCTAATCCCCACCACACTGGGTCAGTCCCTGTGCTGCAGCACACAGAGCACATCCATACCTTCTAGACACTGCCCTTTGAAATAAACTTTCTGTTCCAGTCGGAATTTTTCCATTTGTTCTGCTGAGGAAAAGTTTAACTCCCGGGACACTGCTTTGCATTTCAGGATTTTTTTAGGAACTCGAGCTGTGAAACAGATAAAGAAGCATTATTTGGACACAATAAAACAAACCCAGCTGCTGCAGGTACTATTATTCTCTAGTTTGAAATAATGATTAGTGCTAGTACAAGATCCTAGCAGCAGGAGAAATGCAAACACAAAGGACTTTGTTTTTACATTTGCAAGAGTGAAATCCAAGATGCAAATAGGTTAAGTACCTTGCCCAGAGCCAGGAATTAAACCTGTGACAGAACCAGGGATACAACACTGATCTCTCAGTCTGCTGGTTCGATTGTTTGTTACTAAACCCCATAATTTTTCAAGCTGAAATATGAGATGCAACTTCAAATTTTACTTTAGGAAGTGTGCTGAAGATCATAAGCAGCCAAAGGGCTGCTTAGCACACCAAGCTTGTGAGCCCTTCTCACTTCTCCTTCCCTTTCACGCTGTGCATCCCCAGCGAACCACAACTGGGTGTTTCTCAGCCCAGCAGCACTTCCTGAGCCACCTCAGAGCTCTGGGAAGTTGTCCTGCAGAAGTACACAAACTGCCTGTTCCTGACACAGGCTGTAAGGCTGGTACCACACCAGGGAGTTTAAGAGGGCAATTTGGCAATCCGGGTTTCTGGGCCCTTGCAGTGGATGAGACACCAAGTGGCAACTGTACCTCATAGATATTTCACAAAATTATTTTCTTTTAGAGGTGAAGAAGTAAGAGAAGGGACAGTTTGGGAGCACTGATTAATAAGCTGAAAGGTCCTAATCAGGAGAATATGGTGGAGAGTCAATACAGTAAAAACCTCCCAAGCCTGTTGTATTTCAGTGGTGTGACTGTGCATCATCCTTCCTGCATATTAGGGCATGTTTCACGTAAATTTATTAGAAATAAAGAGGGGAGGGAATACAGCTGGCATGTGCTTTATGAGCCAAACTGTTCCTAAATGGAAAGCATATCAAAACAGCCATGAACAGAGAGCAGGCTGGTGTTTAATAAAAGGAAGAGTCTACCAAACCCCAGGCAAATCCACCTAACGTAAAACAGTTTAATGGAATAGGACCTTGATATGAAACCAATCTCAAGAGCTGGGGGTTAGGGAATGTAAGGCAGCATCCTATCCCATGGAGAAGTACACAGCCCACAGCTGGTTAGAAAAAAAAAGATAAAAGAGGAATTTAAAAGCGTAAGGAAAGAGTGTTAAATGTAAAAGCTCTCTAATTATTTTTAGGGTTCTTTTTTTTCAGCATAGAAATCTGCATGGCACCATCCTTTACGCACAAGTACAGACTACAGTCTGTTATGATAAATGTCTTTTTCCAGTTAAGTGTAAAATGGCTCGTTAAAACTATTCTGCAATTTAGTAATTACATTTCTTTCATCCCCAAGACAGATTGCTGAGCGTGTTTGCCTTAATATTGTAAAACTACAAAATAAAGGATTACTTTTAGTACTAGTAGGACTGTGTAGTCTTTAAACATCTAAGAGATTTTAATTTATATTTATATCATCAAGCAGAAAATTTTAATTGAAATTATTTATTTAAAACTCATTTTACTTTTATTTCTTCTTTTTTTTCTATTAAAAAGATAGAAAAGAAAGAAGTTTGGTTCTCATCAGTTAACTCCATTTTAAGACATGCTGGAGTCCAGGTAAGCATAGACTTAATCCTAAATTTATTATTGCTTTTTGCTAACTTGAGGATATACCATACCTGCACATTCATTTAAGCACTTACATAGCTAACATACATTTAGTCAGATGCTTTATGCTGATTAGATTAGAAAGGGATAAATGACACATTTCTTATTTACCAAGCAAGTAATTTTGGGTCCAACTGTACTTAGTTAGAAACTGAAATTCAATTAAAATATCCATATCAATATGTTTTCATACAGTTTAATAAAGCTACCTTAAATATTGAGACATAAGAAAGCTATCTTAGCCAAACTGATTTAACATTTCGGACTACGACTTTCCTTAAACAACAAAAGGACTATTTGTATTTCATGAATGAAAGCTGGCTGTGGTGACTGGGAGCAACACAGGATTCTGTAAGTGCTACACCTCAGCAGCTTACTCCAAGATTTGCTTGCATATTGGAAGAAACTAAACTTCACAGATTTGCATCTCCCAAATTGCCTCCCAGTTTTGAATGCCCTGTCACTGAATTGAGTTGACGGGAAAAGCTCCTGCTGTCAAAAGCTGGTTTAGATGATTAATTCCAGTTTCAGGTGCTCAGGCAGTGATTTTCACTCCTTAAGGCAGTTTAATGTCAAGGCATCGGCAGCAATCCAATACCACATTAATATTGTTTTTATTTCATCTAAGTGGTAATAGTAAGTTAAGGCAGTAATACAGTATCATGATTTGAAACTTAAGAGTTCATTTTATAAAGAAATCCGTACTTAAATCAAATAGAAGTCGTGCTTAAAAAGCAAATAGAAGTTCTGTTTAAAGGAAATATATTTTATTCACTCTGCTATGTATTTGGTTCTTTGTTCGCTATGTCTAGACTGTGATTTGCCCTAAACAGCCACAGAACATACACACACACACACAAGAACTATATAATGACTTTAAGACACATATGGCCTTCATTTTAAAACAATTATTCTGACTGCCCTCACCGCTTCTGTTGCAGGACTGTATCAGAACTGCATTTCTCCACACCTTCTTTTAACCCACAGTCAGATTATCCACCTTTGTCGGATGCATCTCTCCTCTCTCGGCCTATTTATTGCACATAACCTATCCACCTCAGCTTTCTTTTCTTGCTAAGCCATACAAGAATGGCTTCTTTCCTCTGTTCTCCAAAGGAAGACCATCCTCCTATCCATAATCTTTTCAGTGGCTTCTCTTAATAGCTCTCCTCTGCATCTGTTACAGTTTGCAGTCATCCATCTTCTAGATGGATGAGTGAACTGCACACCAGATAAGGTATTAACAATTCCTTGTACAATGGGCATTAATCTCAGGCCAGAGTATGTTTTAATTAATTCCCCAGGCTCCTCTGATGGAGATGAGAGTTCCTTTTTAATATGTGAGCAAAATCTGAGGTGATACGACTTGCCCAAAGATGACATCTGTCCTTCAGAGTGGGGGTACGTTTGCAACTCGAGTGACCCAGAAATGTAGCACCACCCAGCCCCAAGGTGTACAATAAAGTCACACAGTACCTTCATGCTCCACTCCAGGTACAGACAGATCTTCTGTTCCTTGCCACAGGATCTTCCCTGTTTCTGCATCCCGAAGATTCATCCAATTTCTGGTTGGGAAGCAAATAAGGAAAACAAGCCATCTACACCCCTAAATGCTGCGTGTAATAGTCTTTGCTAAGCTCTGAAATAGGCTACTCCAGATGAGTTTCAATCTCGTTTTCCGATTCTCAGGAGGCCAAGGAAAAGAGATGCTTCTTCCTAGAAAACGAGTGAACAAACCAACCCCTGACCAGAATGAATTCAACAAGAGTTGTATAGCCACAGATTTAGTTTTCACTTCAGATTGAAGCTTGTTAATCTCATTTATCATTTTCCGTTGCTTCTAGAGGATAAAGGCAGTGCCACCGAGCTGCAGAGAAGCAAGAGCATTGCTAACAATAACAGATAATTCTACACAAACAATTTTTGTTCTCCAGCATTTAAAAAATGCTAGAAAAAGGAGTGCTTCCTATAAAACACTAGAAAAAGAGTAACATCCAATCGAGCTCATTTTCTTAGCCTACAAAATATTAATATCACGGGTTGTTCTATTGCTGTTGACCTTGTAACTGCCACTCATGGGAGTTCTTCAGCTGCTGAGTGCTAAGCAGAGAGAGATCTTCTCTTTTCACTCTCAGCAAGTGAGGCTGTGCCAGCTTTCAAAAATCCCAAATCAGTGAATTAGTCATTGAAGTTACAGGCAAGTAGGAAATACTCGTATTTCCAAAGGGACAATTAACAATGATCTTAAGCACACCTTTGAAAAGTCTTTCCTATAGGATAATTCAGACATCAACACCTCAGAACAAGGAGCCTGCACGCTTGCCTGATGCCATCCTGAATGGGGACAGACCCATCCTTAAGCCTCTGGCCCTCCTGCTCTGCTGCTCACCGGGGAGGCTCCCGGGATTCACCAGTTAAACGGCAGAGACTGACCGGAGCAGGATCTGTGAGACGAGCCCACACAAAGCAGTGCCTTTCCAGCAGTTCCCTTGGGCTGGTTTATGGTAACACACCCCTTGTGCTCAGTACTTCCTGGACCAACTGCTCAAGGAACCAACTGGGGAGGCAGAGAAACAGCAGAGGGACAACATGGACCTTGATGTGGGTATAAATAGGAGCTGTCAGAAATTTGCATGTCAAACTCATCCTCTAACACAAACAGTTTCCAGGCAGACTCACACAAACTCGTCACATTGATCACATTTTTCCAGAGCTCCTGGGAAGAAACAGATGCTTTAGCAAATTTTGCATTACAGGGCAACATTTGTTTTAAGATTACGTGTGTGGAGGAAGGAAGGGAAAATGGCTTCACACAGACGTGAGGATTCTTTCCCCTCCTGAGGGCTGGCCAGGCTTTCCATGTCCCACTGAAAGGACAACAGGGAATGTGTGCCCAGGATCTGTTTACACAAAACTTAGCAACAACCTGGAGCATGGGAAGAGGGAGCGTAGGGCAGGCTGCTCATGTCCTTCTAGGCCTGTTCTAAAACATGTAGCACTTTTTCTGGGATTAAGGCAAAACTGAAAGGGGGAGAAGACAAAAAGCATCATCCTCCATATCTTGGCAAAAAGCTGGAAAGTGGAGCTCTCTCCCCAGCTAGAAACCCAAGGGAGATGGGGGCTGGCATACAAGTCAGAGAGACAAAATGAGTAGCAGAATGGCAAGAACATACAGCAGGGCCGGGCACTTGATGTGGTGCTGGCTGGAAAACCCAAAGTCCTCAGCCAACAAAACCTGCAGGATGGAACTGCCTCAACCACAACTTAAAATGTCCAAAAAAAATCCACCGTTTTTCTACACATCTTCCCATGGACAAACATACAAACTAGCCAGGGTGAAGCTATTTGCATAGAAAGCAGTGTGCCATCTATCAAATGCCACGTACGAGGGGAAAATAACAAATGAGACAATCCAAGCGTCTCACGGACAAACTCATTTATCTTCGCGACGCTCCGTGATGCAAACACTGCAGACTATTAGCTGTACAGTAATTCAGCAAATTGGGCACTTGAGTATCAAAAATCTGCTACCTCTAAAAAATGATCCCCACAAGTATTTACTTGAATTTGTTCACTCTCAGTATCAGTGGCAGTTATGTGCTCACAGGTTTGGCCATTGGCCGTGTAGTGCCAAACTGGGCAGTAGACAAGTTCCTCTGAGCTGGAGATGAAGCACTAACCAGAACAGCAAACCCAGCTCTGCACAGGAACTGATCCAGCCTCCCAATTGCTGTATCAGTACTCTAACTAATGGACTATTCCTTTTTCTTCCCATGGCTTGCCTTGCCTTCCTGTCCCTCTTATCAATTTTTGGAGCACTCTGAAATCACATTTACCATTTTCAAAAGTATTATATTGTGAGTGCCCTTGAGAGAGAAGTAGCCTGACAGCTTAATTACTATCCTTACTTGAAATACGCAGTTTTAAAGTGTTAGTGACCTACTATTTCTGGAGAGAGAAAACACTGCTGTAGACTGCTGACCTCTGTCACTTCTCCCTGTCAGGATTTGACTCCCGATCCAGTCCAAGAAAAGTGATACAAGTTATGTTGCCATGCTGAACAATGCCAGATATGTTAACAGTTGGGGTGTTAGACTTCTATAAAGTGCTATCTGCCTTTATGTTGTATTGATGTTCCACTGTAAAAGTAAATCCATGCAGGACATGCTTTGTATTCTGTCAAATTAAAGATGAACAATAAATAAAAACCTCAAGGCCATACCCTCCTGATTAGAGCCTGGGGCAATGCATGCCACAGTTCCTAGAAAATATCTTGTATTTAAACAACCTGAATATTGTCAACCTGTGTAAACTCCACATCAAATGAACACAGGTTTAATGTCAGCGTAGTCAAAGGCTTTCTGACCTTGTCAGGTGCATGTGGTGGTTCAGAACATGCTTTTCCAACTTCTGCAAATGAAAACAACAACATCAACCTGCTAATCAGAGTGTATACACAAAACTAAAATATGTGAACCCCGACATATTTTAAGGGATCAGAATACTCGAGCCAGTTAACAAGTTTTTTCCCAGTAACTGAGCTTTATTAAAAAGGGAAGAACAAATCATTTGATGTTAAAAGCACACATGCACAGTCTTCTTCTATTGGAAAAAGCCACTTCATGTATAAGAGGTTAATTCTTTAAAAAAAAAAATCCATGTTTAAAAAGACACAGGCATCTGAAAAAAATCCTAAATCAAAACTGAGATAATTTATAAAACTTAACTGTAATGGGATTAAAAAAAGGCAGAACCCATCACAAGTGATTTCTTGACAAGGGAATACCTGACAAAGCAGCAGCTGTACTGCTTACCTAGTTAGCAGCTTATCACACTATTTCTGTCATCTTGGATAGAAAGGCTGGTACTAGGACATACCCCCGAGTGAGGAAAATGGAGATCTTGAACCAAACCCACACACACTGTTATCTTCTAATGTGTTTAATTGGTTTAAGATTCTTCCACCTCAGCATGAGAGATATTGTTACTAAAAATAAAAGTGCTCCATTCCTGAGCAGCAGTGGAGATCTGCAGGCAGGATGAAGAGGGCATTTTAAGTATTGTTGAAAAGGAGAAAGTAAATTAATATTGGTTTAATACAATTACTCTTTTTGAAGAGGCTCATGTCAAGCCACCTGGCAGGCATAGCTAAGAAGAGCAAGTAGAAAGCCAGGCAGTTACAGCTTTGTTAATAGATGTGGGGGAAAAAAGGAAGGACAATAGTGTATTTCTAATTCAGTTTATCACTCTCAGTCACAAGAACACTCTTACACTATTAAATTTTCATTCACCTGGATTTTGTTGGTTTTGGTGGTTATTTTGGAAACAATGTCTGATTTAAGACTCAATAGATCAAATGCTCTTCAATCCTGAAGGCAAGAAAGGATTAGGTAGAACAGCAGAAGGAAGGGTGTTCTGTTGATCTATTTATATTCCACCACCTATTGGGTCAGCAAAGTCTTACATAAAAGCTTTGTAGTAGCTGGAATTTGACTTGCTTTATATACATGGCATGAATTAGCTTCCTCACAGACCTACTTTGCTTAGCCTGATGAAGGGAAATGGTTTGTGCATTTCTAAATCCAAATTTTGCTGTCTTGAATACCTCTGATGTCAGAACAGAAATTTTCTTTTTTGTATCTGTCACAGAGATCACTTTGTTCAAACAAATCAAAATGTACATCCTTATCTTTCAGTGCTTTAGCATTGCAAAAGATTCCCTTGTATTACCACACTAGTAATTAAGAATAGCCTTGAAGGAAGGAAGAGTACAAACAAAATTAATCATTGAAGTAGTATAGAGCTAAAAGAATTCTGCCTCAGTATCCCTGACTGTTACTTGTATGCTATAATGCTTAGCACTTCCTGAATACCTCAGGCTGCAGCAAACAGTAGGTGTCATTTCTTTCGTTAAAATGATCAATTTTTCATTTTATTCCTTGCTGTCTACACCACTCTAAAACCTTAGGAACTGCTGCACTCTTATCTTCCATAATAAAAGCAAGCCTAATGTTCATAACCCCTCCCAGAAACAAGGTCTTTCATCATTTTTGCCAGCTTTTTTTTTTTCCCCACACAAAATGCAACATTAAGAGACTTATCCTACGGAACAAATGACAGAGAGAAGGGGGAGCTGAAAGCCCTGAACAATTCAGACTTACATCTCTGTTGTAGACCCAAAAAAGCCTCCAATCTGGACTGACCAGCTTTCACTCCTGATTTTACATTGCAGGTCACGAAAAGCAGACACAACCAGGCGGTCGTGACATGGGTGAGCAGGTAAGTAAAGAGCAACCTTCAGGGGTCACATTTACATCAGACACATTTTCCCAAAGAACATTTGCATCTCAGTTGTTTAAATCCAGCCTGTGGAGTAAGGGACAATATAAATTACTCCAAATAACTACCAAACTACAGGATTATTAAGCAGACCACCCAAGTGGCCTTATGCTTCTCCTCCACTCATGCCGTTCATCCTCTCATCTTTCCAATCTCTAATCTCACTTTTTGTTACAACTCCCAAATCCCTCTTCCACAGAACTCCTAATTGTGTGCTAACTTAAGCATATACACAGACATTTTACTCAGTCAGGCTCTTGAATTCACTCTGTTCAAACTCAAGAGAAATGCTGCTGTTTGGTGTTTAATAAACCACAAGCACACATGCTGGCAGTGTGTTAAGAGAAAAGAGACTGTCCTCCCAGCCTAGGGACTAAATTCAGTGCAAAATCCTATCTACTGAATGAGCATCCATCCATTCTGTGTAGTAACAGAAATACCAAAGCAAACACTCCAACTGGGAGCTATTCCTCAAATATTACTGGAGCCTTTGGGTATAGCACTGTCAACTTTTCTTGCTTTCAGACAGCAGCACACTCTCTTGAGTTCCAGATTAGACAGAAAACATGCTATGACAGCTCTTACAAAAGCAGGACTTAAAAAACTCCTCTATTATAAACCAACTTTCCTGGAGTGATGCACAAGATATGGGTTACTGTGCTTCTCCAAATGATGGGAGGTGCTGGGTACTGGAAAGGTGCTCTATTAAATCCTCAAATGGAAGGAAGCCAATTATCCCTTCAAAGCACTCCTGCCACTCCTGTACTTGCTGTAAAAGAGCCTGCTTTTAAAGTCTCCTGCACAGAACAAATTGCTGTGCAACAGAAGCCAGGGAGATCCACAGATTAATGCAAACCACATGACAAAATGCAGCAAAAATCCTCAGCAACCAACAAAGTCATTTCACAGCAAATTATGTAATCAGAAGGATATATTTAACAGCTACAGCATCACAGCAAAAAGATCAACACAATATCATACACTTGTATAATTTTAACTTCCCTTTATGCTTTCTGCCTTACACCTTTGTGTGCAGATGTGCCTACATAGATCTGGTATCACTACAACATATTTTCATCTAACATCCATCAGACAGTCCTGGATAAGGCTGCTCTTGGCCCATATGTGGAAAGACAGTAACAAGTTACTGCATATTATGTCAATCTTACCTTAACTGTAACAGAAAATGATGCTACTCACTATTTTCATCAAAATGAACAGTTAACATACTATTCTATAGCATCCTGGTGATATCAGGTAGCAAAGTAAGGCACAGAGTTTGCTGTAAGTTAGTTTATATTTAATTGTCACTGTTGTCAATTAACCGTCTGTAAATATTCAGAGCAAAATACCTCAAAATCTTACAATTTAAACAAGAGTTGGTGACAGCTATACTAGCCTTAAGAAAAGCAGGTACTTTGTAAAAATCAGTAAAGTTGGAGAGCTTCTAGACTCTGGAAGAAGTGTCTGGCATGGGCAGGCAGGGAGGGAGAATGTATTTTGCAATATTGCAAACTAAGCCAGGCTTCCATTTCACCAACTTTTGCTCTCTTCCTCAAACAAAAGGAGCAAGAAACAAATGGATGTACATTTTGAAGGAAGGAGTTACAGACCTAATGTCTGCAAGAACATCTACAACTGTAGACGAAGCCAAGGGTCATCAGGAGGGGAAAAGGTAAAAAAGAATAAATTACAGTGGTTTGCAAACAGCTGAACAAGGGATGTAGACATTATTGCTTCAAGGGTTATGTCTCTGTCCAGATGAGTCTAGTGTTGTAAAAGCTTAACTCTCAGAAACTCCAGCAATTTTTGTCACTGCTGAGTATTAGGAACCAATTTAGGCATTTGCAAGTAACCGTTGATTCCTTCAGACAAAAGCAACATGTGACACTCCTGAACAGCTCCTGCCTGCAGCAGATGAGGAAACTGCCCTGTTACCCTGACACCCAGCAAAGGCCACAAGACCAGGCTTCCAGAGCACATGCTGGGCACTTCTCTGGGAACTAAGCTCAACCCAAAAAGACTAACCACTTCTAAGCTCTAAAAAACCCCACAAACCCTAAGATTTGAGATCCCTAACAACAGAATTTAAAGTAAATCCCAAAATGCACTTGTGGTACAATGAATACAACGTTGTTTAAAGTGGGAATAAGCTCCAAATCAAATCCACACACAAATCACCAGCTTATGGGATGGGTTCCTGTCAGGGGGAGCAAACTGCCTTCTGTGCTTGATCTGTGGAAGTGCTTTGTTTGCTACCATTAGAAATGTGCTTTGTTTCCTCTAGAAATAGATGTTAAAATGGTTCCTAGAAACAGATACAGTGCCAAATAAAATCAAGCTGAAGTGGTTTTATGCTGCTTTCTGCTGCCTGTGTTTTTTAGGCTTTTCTTGGGCTCCTCTGAATAGCCTTGACAGAATTCCTTTATACCAATGCCTTACAGGAAAAACAACATAAGATCACATCTGGAGATTGGTTTACAACCTAGGTAGTAAAACAATCAATAACTTAGAAAAACTAATCATTGCTTGCAGGACCATCTCAGAACCGTGAATTGCACAGAGAAAATTATATTCTCTTTTCCAATGCAATAACAGCCAACTCCTCCCCGTCTCCCCAGCATTTTTAAATGGATCTCAAAAATTAGCATGTTAGAAAAGCCTGAGCTTGTGCTAAGAGCTCTTTGAATATTAACATAATTAATGTCATCAGTAATACTCTGAGTTTGCAGTAACAGCAGGTGAATCAATGGGAATGATGTATTCATCCAGGAAAAGAATGTGACCTTTAAAATCCATAGGGCTTTATCAGGACGCAATTTTAAAGTGGGTTGCTGGTAGCTCAGTGGAAAGAACAAAACTAAAGGGAAAGCTAACAGTCACAGCACATAGAAAAGGGAAACTGAAATAAAACTGAAACATAATCCACTGGAACCTCCTTATAGAAGATGCCTGATCAGTATCAAAAGGTGCGACAGGTTACAGGACAGCTTGAGGAGCCACAACCAGAATGCTTAAAATTAAGTTAAATTCTTTAAACCCCAAAACAATTTGTAATAAGTTTGTCCACTTTTTAATTTCAGCACATCAATTTTCCTCTCTGCAAGTGAATGCTGAGAGTGACTCAGCAATTGAAACAACTTAATTTTGTCTTAACTACTTCAGAACATTCAATCATTTAATCACAGGTGAACTATTATGGCAAAATTTCAAGGTTCTCAGCAAAAAGTGAACTAGAGGGATTTTCATGGAAATAATCTAGGGGTTCTGGTGGATAACTTCATTTTCATGAGTAACGTTGCAATCAGAAGCCCTCAGAGGAATTTACCTCCCTGTAAATTGTTAAGGCCTATTGTTCTTTACAGAGTTGAAATGCAGGATGGCACGACAGTCGTGCCACGAAATTAGTTTTAATGGAATGAAGTATTTTAAACCTTGATATGCCTCTTTATTTTATACAATTATTCAGTTGTTTCAAAATATGCATTATATTGGCTTGCTTATAAAAGAAAGCTTGGCTTGATCTCATGTCATTTTTGCAGCACTGGAGGATTGGACTTTTTTTACATGTCTAAAAGGATCCTCACTCTTCCCCATACTGACAGGACACAGACCTGAGCAGAGGAACAAAGACTTCTTTGATCAAATTTTTAAATGGGATAAACATGGCTGCTTAGCTGGCATTTTCATATAGTTTCACTTGAATGACCTGTAGCCTTGTGTGAAAAGTGGAGAAAAAGCAAACCTGAAAGGCTCTAAAGAGGCAGTTTTATCAGCACTGCTTGGGGCCAGTCAATGCCTTTGTTCCTCGAAGGCCTCTGCAATAATTTCTCTATTGAGCAAAGTGATGTTTATTGAGAATGGCAAAGCTGAGCATCAGCAGGTCCCCCCGCTGTTCCGTTTATCCATCCTCTGAACTCCAAGCAATATTTCGGGCTGAAAGTGTCCCCCTGGTAAAATAAGCAACTGACAACACAGAAAGCCTCAATGACTTCCAACTGCCACTGCTTATCTTGTGACTATGTGCTTTTCCCATTAATGTTTAATTTCTTTTTTCTCCCCTTCACTTCATGTCTCTCCTCACAGAGCTCTCTAGGACACCAGCCTACTGAGCTCCAAAGGCTACTTCTGATATTCCAGTGATTTATCAGTTCCATGTATTTTAGAATAGTATGTAATTTACTAGAAGTATTATTATACCATGTACTTCTAAGCACAGATCCGCAGATTGGAAACTGATGAGAGATTTGGCTTTTTGCATGAACTGTGCTACCAGTTTGCACAGCTTCACACTGTCACTTCATCTGCCTTGGGCTACCCCAGACAGGAGGCAAACCCCAACAATTAACTAGAGACAGGATGTCCCACTGAATCAGCAATACACTACAGCTCAGTGATTAGTAACTTAAACCATTCCTAGCATTACACTGTGCTTCAAAACCTTCAAATTGTGTTCTCAAAGTAGCTTTTTAATAACTGCCCATTGTAAAGACTGGGAAATAAGCATGAAGACCTGCCCACAGCCACACAGTGAATCAGTAAGAGAAAAGGAGAGACATCTCAGGAGGTGTTTGGCTTCAAGACTTGTGCTTCAACAGACAATACTGTCTCTCCCTTTAAGCAGCCAGGAACTGTGCTCCCTGGCTGATGGAAACTCTTACTGTAACTTGGAGCGACTGCAGGAGCACAGATTGCTGCAGTCATGCTGTGGGGTGGGTGCCAGTGGTTCCCTTCACTCCCTGTTTCTCTTGCTTTTGGTGGTTTCTCAGTCACCGTGTCTCAAAAACAGGGTGATTCTTAATCACTGCCAAGCGTTACTAATGGAAGTGGGGAGCAGGAAGGAAATTAAGAGGACTGCTTGCCAAATTAGAAGGACTTTTTAGTGTCTAAAATGGTGTTTTAAAGCAGGACAGAAAAATGGCTGTATTAACTCTGACAATAGAAGCAAAATGGTTGTAAGCTAGAAAAATGCTTAAACCTCTGAAATTTATCAATAATATTCTTGTTCTTTAAGATGACTTAAAACCATCAAAAATATAAGATATGAAAGTCATGGGGGAAAATACCACATTTGTTCCTGTCTTGGTTCATACTACTTCAACCAGAGTTCCTGTGAAAATGCTTAATTCCCTTTTTCTTTTCAGGTCTGGACACTCAAGTACATTTTGAGCTCAAAGTGCTTCAATGAAGTCCGTGCATGGGTCACACTTAATACCACAGGTTATTTCTCTGCCCATTTAAAGCAAGTAGCCACCTAAGTCAAAAAATCTCCACCACTTTAAAAATTAGTGCTGCCCCTGACACAAGGTTTCCAACATCCTCTAATATACACTGTTTCCTTCCACAGCATTTCATTGTGTGTCAAGGGGAGCCCAGTGAATGAGTGGAAACACAGAACACATTTCATGTATTCAAACTGTCCTCAAAACTGCCAGCTCTGGGAACTGCAGCAATAATTTTGCAAAAGGCAGTCAGCAGTAAATCTGAAAGGACAAAGTCTTGGGACAAATGCTATGGCTGTTCACTGCTGGCAGGGACAGGCAGGCTCCATTTGTACAAAGGGACCATCCATTTTGCACAGAATGACATTCAGAGATGACTGTCTAAAGGGCTCTTAAGAGATGAACCAATATAAACACATTTTGCTGAAGTAAGTCCAAACAGCCTGGTACCACCTCACTCCATCAGCCCCCTCAGAGTCAGATTCCTTGAACAGAGGGTGTCAGGGGTCAAGTCATGAAATTTTAGGGAAATTGCCAAGTCTTGAAGCTGTCTGGTTAAAACACTGAAAGTAAACTCTCTGTGCTAGGCAGAGGGGTGCTTCCAAACTGAATGCCACCAGATCAGCTCTATTACAGGGGCCCACAAATGGACTCATAACACTGAGATATTCCCTTACACTGTATTGTAATGAACTATACTTTGGGATTAGTTGTTTCCATATCCATTGAAGCTTCCCAGAGTTGGACTGGAAGCAGGCAGTCCCTGTGTGGAAATATCCACCCTGTTGCATCTTGCCTCGATTCCCTTTTTTTATTATATTCTTTCAGAATCTTTTGGGATCCGAGCAGGACAAAGTCTGTGCACAGTCCTGGAATAAAAAACTTCTGGGAAAAAAACAGTAAGTTCCAGCAATAAGCTTTTCCTAACTTAATTTGCTTGGAAAAATTTCCAGCAGTTCCAGCCTCACCAGATTCAGCTGAGAATGGGCAAGGACTCATTTTTCATTTAATTCTTTTTATGCAATCTGTTATCACAGACAATTTAACATTTCAGTGGGAAATCTTTCAAATCTTAGACATCTACCTGTAGCAGTTGAACTCCTAAACATCAGGCTGCCATCCTTTCCTTTCACAAAATGCCCTTCAGAAACATGTATTTGTTTTGTTGGATCTCCTCTATGTGTGAAGGGTGGCTGAACACCTGCCAGCCCTATTGCTCCACACAGGTTAAAGAGCTGCCCTGTCAGCAGCGACACGGTGACTGCACCCCTGGCACCTGGAAAGACAGAATCAGCCTGGATGGGTCTGGCAGTGCCTGCCCAGATCAACTCCAGTGCACAGGTCAGGAATATACAGGATAAGGACAACGAGGTGGGCCTGCAGACAGCCAGCCCAGAAGAGCTCAAGCTCCCTACTGAACACCAGCAGTGAAGTTTTGAGCCTCTTTGCTCTCTGGGAGCCATTGCCCTTATCTGCTTCCTCCACCAGAGGAACAACTTGTAAAAAATACCAGCTACTGAGTTACACAAAAAGCAGACACATTTCAGAAAAGGATGCAAATATACTTAGAAGAGCCTCAAATGAGCTGGCACGATACTCTGCAAAATGGGAACTGAATCTTACTTAGGAGAAACAAATCTATGGGGAAGGCAGTTCGTGTGGAGTGCATTTTAGTTCAACCAAGATGAGCTGCTTGGTTTTCTAACACTTGTTCTATTTATTCCTCTACTCCAATCTTCTCAGTGTGACGTCTTTAACGAGGAGATCACAACATCCTCTATACTGGCCAGGGAGATTAAGTGACACACAGACACACACACACACACACAGCTAGAAAGCAGGAGTCTTTGAGATTTAACTCAAAATCTGTGCTGGTTTGCCATAACGATTTGACATTTAAATGACTGAATAATGTTAATCTTCCACTAATATTAGACTGCTGTTATGAGCAGGTATTACAGGATAAACCCAAGCCATTTCCTTTTGAAAATATATTTCCTTATCGCTATATAAAAGATGTCTGCTGATTTTCCCCAGGGGATTTTCTGTTCCTGGGAGATATGAATTAAGTGGTGGACTTGCCCATGTCTAGGTGGCACTTAGACCACAAGCTAGGGACCAAGGGGTTTGTTTTTCATTTTCATAAAGCTCGATAAATACACTATTCACTACCAGAATATCAGCTGATATACACTGAGAGAAAAGTCCATCTATTTTTAAAATCAGCAGTACCAGATTCTTTAGTGTTTCTTTACAAGGTTCACTAGAATAACAAGAATCCCAAGAACACAACAAAGATAATTAACCTCTCATTTCTATGTGCACATTCATAAGAGACTGCTTTAGGATGAGAAGCAGGAAGAGAGAAAAGAAGATCACAGTTGAAACAAAAAGAAAATTTATCTCTTGTCAGTAGTCTGGCCACACTACAAAGCAAGTACAGACAGCAGCAATTTTTTTTTAATAGAAAAACTTACCAACAATCTTAGCTAGAAGTGCATAGCTGAATGCTCAGATTTGTGGCATTTCAATGACTCTGCTTTAATTGCTTATTTTCTATCTCTTTCCATTGTAAGACAAACAAAGATGCCATTGAGGACGCATCTCCCCTGATAAGGCAATCAGAATATGAGCCTCCAATTACAGTAATATTTTGCATAAAGGATTCACTTATTAATCCAAAAGAGCTCTATTTCAAAACCCACTATTTTCCTGTGCTTCCATCCTCAATAGTGGAAAAATTCTTCTGGATTCTTTGTGCCTGAATTCCAACCAACTCCACTGGGCTTCCTCTCTGTGGAGAACCTTTATTTGTTCCATTTCCAAGGATAAAAAAGGCACAGTACAGTGGCATCACTGGATGTCCAGCAGTTCAGCAATATCTGGTTCTTCACACCACCATTCCTTTGGATTGCTGCCCATGCCAAAGATCAGCACCACACAGTTCACATATACAGGATGCATGTACTACCCAGACATCTCTGTTTGTAAAGCCTCCTGTCAATCACTCCTGTGCTGCCATAAATTAACATTAATAGGTGATTAGAGTGTTAGCAGGGAACAGTCCTGCCAGCTTGGTTACCTCTCTCAGGTAGATACTGTTTACTCAAAAATTTCATTGTGATCTCTGTTGGTAAAAAATATTCCACAAAGAACAAATATATAATCCATGTTTTAGTGGAAGCCTTTTTCTCAGTCCTCACTAAACAATAAAACCCAAACAAAAAAAAAAATCCCAATTTTGTGTTTGATATGGCAAGTTGAAATGTAGAGCCATATTGGCAAGGACTGTGACACGGGTCCTTGAACATCAAGTCTAGCAACTGGGAGGAACTGTCACTTACTAAAATCTTCTACAGCAGAAAGACTGGCCAGGGTAAAGTTGAGGAGTGCAGATTTTGCACATTTGAAAGACTTCTTACTTCTGGTTAACGGCCCAAAGACTGGAAGAGGCTACAAGCACTGTACTATTATGAGTGCAAGATCCTGTTCTGAGCTGCCCCTTAAAACATCCCTCCCATGCACAGGAGGGCAGACACCCTTAACTCTCTATATACAAGCTACTGCAGCTACCACAAAAGTCTTCAAGAGCCATGATTTTAGGGAACTCTTGAGTGGTAGTTTGTTGTTCCCCAGCAATCTTACATAAGTGGTGAATGTTTGGTCCATGAAAGTAGGCATCTTTCATATGAAGTCCTGTTCACCCGCCTCTTCCGTATGAGGGACAGATAAGTTGTCCCCAGAGAGAAAGTCCTGCCCTTGACTTTTTATGTTTCTGATAAAGTTGCTTTTGTTTTGCTTTTGTCTCTTGCTCTTCCAGGGAATCGTGAAAGAGCAGAAATAAAACTGTGTTCAAGAGCATATTTTAACTTGTGCTGCTGAGAACAGAAACTAGGTCAGGGGAGATTTCAGTGTTACTGTCAAGTGAGGTTTCCACCTATTCAGAACAAAGTAAAAAAATCACTATTGAAAAAAGACCATTTGCAAAAACTTTTGGGGAAAATCTGTAGCTCAGTCTTCAGATAGACATGCCTCGATTTCAGAGAGGTCTGCAAAAGAGGAAGAATTTATTTGTGCAAAGGACATCAGGGACTCAGGGATTTTTATTCGGCCATGGAAACCTGAGGCTGTCTGCTGGCCCTCCAAATCCCCATCAGATCAATAAAGCCTGCAGTAATTACGTCTGATCACTCCTGCCTTCCAGGAAACGAGCTTGTGAGTTTTATTCTAATTGTTAATAGGCAGGTGTTCACACCACCAAAATCAACTGTAATGGGAGCACTTACAGAGTCTTGCTGGCAGTCTCAAGAGAAGGTACAAACAAAAGGTCAAGCACTGGATTTCTCTGCATTCACACAGTGATTCTGTCTAAAAACCCCTTATCAACACCATACTAACTTTTAAACAGTACCTTTCTCTGGCAATTGAATTAACTGGGAGTTTGTCAGTGCATAGGAGTCAATCCAGATTAATGCAGAATGAATTTAGAGTTGAGCTAACTATTCCCTATTTAACCTTTACCTGAATGTTCTTACTCTGCATCAGACAGTCCAATTCCAAAGGTGTGAAGTAACTTGGAACTGGACACACTTATCCAGGGATAATGGTATGCACGGTGGGGAAATCATGCAGAAATAGTTAAACTGGAGTAAATTTTAAGCATATAAACCATGTGGTTTTATCTAGACTAGAGCTTTTTGCAATAACACAACCACCTCTTCTATGACACTGGGGAAGAAAAGCACAGACAGGGCTTTATCTCGGGGCAGTACATTTACACCGTGTAGCTACATTTGTTCAAAAACTCCTGGCACCGACAAGCTCCATACTGACCAAGCCAGTTGGCATGAAGATGGTGTGTATTCCCTCAGGGTGGGATTACAGCTCTGTGTGCTATTCAGAAAAATAGGCCAGCCAACTGAACTCCCTTTTCCAGGTGGGCTCATATGCCCTCTCTCACAAGTAATGCTAAAAAAAGACAAAAATGAATGAAATCCTGAGAAGACTCTCTTCATGTAGCTTCGAAAGCAAATGCCACTTGCAGCCTTAAGGGAACAAGTGCTACTGCTGCAGTAGGTCTGTTAATTAGTCTGTAAGGATTTGTGTTTATGTCAAGAGTGAAAATACCTATTGCAGCAGAGGAAACGCCGGCTGAACACAGACCTGCTGCTTTGTTCCGTCTCATAGCCGTGCTCAGCGGACCTGCTCCGGCAGGGATGTGACACTGGAGTTGGGAAAGCAGAAGTCACCCTGTTCTACTAAAGGTGGTTCACTCAAACCACCTGATGCCTTGTTTGAACATCTGCACCTTTAACCGCCCCACGGTATCTCACACAGAGCACACTCCTTGCTGTTTCAATCCAGAGTTGTTCCGCAACCTGGGACACATCTACAGACCACCGCAAGTTCTCTGGGAAAGCAACTCAGTATCCTTGAAATTAATCAGAGAACCACAAGGGGATTTAATCTTATTGAGATTTCATATAAAACAGCATTTAGCCCTGGCACTCACACTCCACACCTAATAAACAAAATAAAAATTCAAATCAGCCAGAGAAACAGCTACAACAAGCACTTCCATAAAGTCCACAATGACAAATGCCAATCCCATACTTGCTGACATGGCACAGCTAAGGAACAAGCCACTGTTTTCCTGGCATTAACTTAAACAGTTCCTTGGATGCACAATCCCTGTGGATAACACTGGCCTGAATTTCACTGGAGCTACAAATACTTCTGTTTTGTGTGTAGTTTTTTTTAACTTGGGCTGTGTGTGCATGAGCAGTGGGCATTCTTAATCCTTGCAAACTGTACAACCCTCACAGCCAGGGGGCTCCTGGATTAAACGAGAAGAGCATCCTCAATGCAAGTTAGTTTTCCAGGCACCAACTGGCACAAAATTACTGTGAACAGCCTCAATGCCAAGCTGAGGGAGTCAGTAAGGGTGTGAATACTTAGGTTGGTATCAGTGGTCCTCTGTACTCACAGGACAAGACCACAGTGAGAATCAGATGAAGTTATCAAAGGGTAAGAGGAAAAAAAGTCATGGACCTGAGACGCTGAAGGAGTTACATCTCTGGAGTACTATGCAGGCAGGACCACATGCTGCAGTACAGATCAAATAATTTTTGGTTTTCCACTTAAAACTGACAGGACTAAGATTACTCAAGGAAAACAAGTTCATCATCTTGTCTCTTTTAAGGAAGGGAGGAAAATTTAGAGAACACAGACCAAGGGGAGAATCAAAACAAAAATGAAAATACAGCCAGGAGGGAATGATTGGCAGTTGCACCAGGAAACTAATCTTGTAAATGGACCAGAGGCTGCTGAAAGCGGAGGCAGAGAGGAGGAATAAAGGGGGATTTACGCAGATTGAAGCAGAACTCTCAAAAAACAAGGACTCCATATCAGAATTACTGTGCTTTTTTAGGAACCTACTCAAATATGAGAAGTGCTTCAATCTGCAGTGTGGATTAGGGATTTGCCAATTTAACCATCCCAACATTTTACAGTGTTCAACAGTATGGCAGCTTGAAAAGAGAGTGAGTTTTTTGGAAATGCACTACAGCAAAACACGGAAAGTACAAGGAAACAATTCAGTTTCAAACTAGTTGAGAATATGTAAAATACCATTATTTTGTTCAGAATGCTGTACTTTAATCAACCTGTACAGATTTACTAATGTGAAATACATTGATATGAAACTCTGAGCATGTGACTGTGATTACCATGACCTCTTGAAGACGGAGGGTCTTGTGCCCAAACCAGCATCTTTCTACTTTAGCATGCACTGGAATTCAGATGAAAAACATTATTGTGGGGACACAGTAATGAAACCTCAGCTGAAACGACAAAAAAACCAATGACCTCTATTTCTCTGCACTGCTTCCAAGCAGCTCTTATAGCTTTCACTGTCAATAAAATCTAGGGTTATGTTTATACCAAGATTTAAATTTTATTATTTTAACAAGCTTGTAGCTGTTAAATTTTCAGAGTATGTTAGATCAGATTTTTATATTTTTAATCAAAATCTATATTTTTTAGCTGAAGCAATGGAGTATCTTACTTCTGCTGTGAAAAAGAACAGCACGAATAAACACAATTAGCTATAGTTCACAAGTTGATTCTTTCAGCAGTGGTATTAAGATAATAAAAAAATGTTGTTATTGAAAAGCTAGACTTACAGCTGATAGAAATATTTAGTTTATAAAATATTATTTTGGTGTTTCAAAGTGTGAACTTTATAAGCATTTATGCTGAGGTGAATGCTGAGCTGGAGAGGTTATACACAAATGCTCAAAAATGCCACAATCAGCATTATCTGTACCCTTTACAGGTGTACCTACATTAAAATACAGTATTTTTAATTTGAATTTGCACCTTTCCAAACATTCTATTGGCTCAGTCACTGCATTTACTATTTCAGAACTGGCAACACTAGGATTTGTGCAGACGATGTTATTAAGCAGGAAAGCAAGAACTACTGTTTTATCAGTGCAAACAAATACAAGACACCTCCTGAACTGGGAAAGATTTTCAGCTGGCTGCTGGCAGGGCTGTACCTAAATGAGAGAGGACCTTACCAAGGGCAGTATGGCTGGAGGCCTTACAGGAGCAGAGGTCTGTGCCACAGCTGCCTGGTTAATGTTCTCACCTCTGACTTGTACAGATGAGGAGAAGTGGTCATAGAGGGATTGCCAGGGGTGAGAGGGAGCTTTGCTCTTGCTCTCTGAGAAACAGACCTTGAAGAAGTAACTAGGTTTGGGCAATCTTTCCTTTTGTTTTGCCAAGTGGTACTTCGGTTTAGGCAACTTTAAAATACATCTATAGGTTTGTGTGGGTATTTTTGTTTTGTTTAAAATTCAAAGGAACTTATTCCAGTGGCAAAATCGAAGATGCTCAGAGAACCGGGGAAGCAGTTTTTCTTCCTTTCTATGAAACTAAAGCTTAAGGTCAGTGTGGTAGCACTATAATGCAGTTCCCCTTGAAAGATTTACAGGGGGAAGTGCATAAAATAATTCCTTTCTAGACTTGTTTAAATACTGCTTTTTATGGCAACAGTTTAACTGTAATGATTCCTTGTGGATTAATGAGGGTACCATAAATGAACAGCCCAAACTGGACTGGGAAACTTACTGGCTTCTCTGTCTCTTTCTGGCAGGAGTTTTTAAAAAGTAACCTGTTTGCTCTCCAAGGCTGCACAAGCTTTTTAGCCAGTGATTTCCTATGCCTGGTTCATCGAGAGCTGCAGGAGAACAGATCTGTAGTGGTACTTGCTGCATGGTCCCAGCCCCTGTTTGTGACTTTGCCTGGTGGCTGGGCAGTAACTTGTCACAACAGCTCGACCTGTAAATCTGAAAATGAGGTAACTGGGGTTGGTAACCTGTGCCCTGCACAGCTGCTGTGACAGGAGCCTGCACCAAGGAGAATGTAACAGCAGATATTTTTCGGATGTCCTCTTTGCTCAGAAGCAACGTACCACTTCCTGGACTGAGATATTTTTTTAATTGTCACTTAAAGGCTAAAAAGGTTCAAGCAAAATAACAAACAGAAGGACTTTTCACCTCTTTATTTCAGGTTCTGGGAAAGGAAGTAACTTTACTAGAGGAACAGTGAAGTCTTAAGTTGGCCTGTGATTGACAGGCAAGTATTGTAATGCACTAAAGAGTCTACCCTACAAACTTCACCTGGAAGTCAAATGTCTAATGTACCTTC
Source organism: Lophotriccus pileatus (assembly GCA_035583135.1). Classification (NCBI taxonomy): domain Eukaryota; kingdom Metazoa; phylum Chordata; class Aves; order Passeriformes; family Tyrannidae; genus Lophotriccus; species Lophotriccus pileatus. Next base: position 9,219,992 of record JAWWES010000011.1, on the reverse strand, counting down.
AGAAGATCCCCCCTGTTAAAGGCTGGTAGGTATTTCTTGGTGTCCCATTTCCAGATGGGTTGGTCTATTCCACCACATGAAGGTACATTAATGGGGCAATAGTTGTTTTTCCAGGCCCCTCTCTCTCTGCAAAACTCTTCCTTGAACAGCAGTTGAGGGTGTTGCAGAACTCCCTTTAAGCACAGATAGCAACAGTTCATGCCAACATATGAATGAAAATGGGATTCCCCCTTAGAGAGGGTTTCTTTAAGCATTTTCCCATACACAGAATTTTTATTTAAATGCAAATAACCAGTTTTTCCACTGCCTCCCAAAATAGAATTTCCTTTGATTTTTGAAACCAAAGTAACTTGACATTAACTCTCTCCTTCCTCAGCAGGCTGTCCCTGATCAGCAATTTCTGACACTTAAAACATCAGATAATTTCTTGGTTCTGGGCACGTATAACCTTCCTTTTTAAAAGGCTTGATTTAAGTCACCTGAAGAGAGGAGGAAAGAGGCATGCAGGCAATCTGCTTAGATGGGCTGTACAGTCATTCATGAGTGAAGTGTATGATCCTCCCCATTTTCTGAATAAATAGGAAAAGATGGATGTAATCAGCTGTCCCAAGGACCAAATGAGCTTCTGACTCCCTGCAGACTAGATGAGGGTTATGTACAGACTGACCCATACAAATACTCCTCTATAGAATTACTTGCCCTGTACTCAGTCTCCCTAATGGAAAACTATTGCTCCTAGTTAGTTATGCACTCCTTTCAATACAGGACTGGATAAATTTAATAACACTGCTTTTGTGCACTGCTATGCCAAAGACTGACTGAAAACAAAAAATATTTTCCTTTCTCTTTTTACCTAAGTCTACCATTCTCCCAGTCATGAGCATAATCAATTCAAAGGCTCACTTGTGGCTGAACTAATCTGATACTCTCTCCCTTAAGCCTCTTCTATACAGAACATTTCTGTCACAGTGAGAACTCTGTTCAGGAGAAATGTGACAATGGAATCTCAAGTTGATAATCACAACTGAAAATCCTGGCTGTCAACTAGGATTTAGCAATATGCAGTTGAGCTCTGGCTCCTATGAGAACCTTGGCTCCTGTCAGCTGTCTTCTAGACAGAGCCTCCAAATAGTCCTACTGTTCCTACCTGGACATGAGGCCAAACAGGTTTGGAAGCCTCAGGGTAATGCCCAATGAGTGTATGGGGATATTCCCTCAAACTGCTCTGGGAGTGATGCTACCCAGATGAAAACCTCTCATTTCTGTGGTGCTCCTGATGCAGTCTCAGGGTAAAAAGGCAACACACCTGCGAATGGTTTTTAATATCCAGTGCTTGCCACTGTAGTTTATTGCACATCAGGAATAAACATATGATAGTTAGGATGTGAGAGCAACAGATGTGCAAACATCACCCTTCATGGGCTTCAATAACTAAATTTTAAAAACTCTGCTGCATTAATATGCAGAAAAAAAGGACAAAATTCAGTGTTGCCAGGTGGACCTTAACAGATCCTGGTGTTTTCTGCTTGTTGCCTGTACCTGGAAACCTAGCACACCTCCTATGTCTGTACAAACTTTGACTATTAGATGTAAATCAAGCACTGGTTTATCTTTAATGGAGGCTCTGAGCTCAAATTTAAAGAGATAGGGAAATAGAAGAGGGTTACCTTACATAATTTGGGAAGTCAAAGGCAGAAGCCAGAGGACAGCAGCCTGCTTAGAAACTTAATGTAAAATTTTGACTCAATATTTTTTCTGTATCAATTTAAATTCAGAGATAAACATGTAAGAACAAGTCAAATCAGCTTCCACACTCAGGCTGCTTTTGTAACAGAAAACTTTTTTTTTCCAGAGGCACATCAGATCTCTGTACAAAAACCCAACTCTGAACTGAATCTGTTTAATTTGAGGATTTTCTGGATACCTCCCCTGCTTGTCTACATCTGTGCAGGCTTGGCTGGTTTCCTACATGTTCACTGTGAAGACGCAGGGCGGGGTGGGGGGGTTATGGAAGAAGCTCTATCAGTTCTCACTTGATGGATTAAATTACTACCTTCTGCTCTGTGGAAATTCAAATACTGTAACAACAGCTGAAGCATAAGGCACCAATGACTTTCAAGGATGCAAAGAGTAACTGATATCTTAATATGACATAAAGGAAATAAGGGAAAATAATTTTGCTAATGACAACCGCATTATTTTAAGTACTTCCCTCGGTTGGCACCAAGCAAGCAATTGAAAATACTGAAACCAACCATAATTCCAGTGAAATGCCGGATGGGAAGGCTTTGGAGAGATGAAAGAATAAATCTTAGAAATAAAATTCGAACTACAAAGTGCCAGAGCAATATTGCTGATTGAAAAGAAAAACCTGAACACCAATGTCAACTTACACTTTCAAGGTGATGTCAGATGCATTCTGTGGGGCACCTGGCAACTCCTTTGTGTCCTGTGGCAGTGGAGCTCTGGATGCCCCTTCCACTGCCACGGGCACAGAGCCCCACTTCCAACACAACATGAGTATTGTGTTATATCTGACATGTAGACAACTGACTGTAGCTCAGTCAGATATCAAGTTAATGCAAATCACAGGTTAATGTGTAGTTAAATATTTATACTTTTTCAAATTAAAGTTAACAAGGGGAAGACATGAAGTTTTTGGTGTTCACTGAGGAACCAGCGAGGTAAAATCAAACCTTGTGAAATTGCTCCTGTTTTGTCTACAGCTGTACCTCATGACTCAGTCATAAAAAACAGTAGGAGTCTGTGTTTAGCATGCCAGAACTATAAATCAGTGCATACTGCAGAACTTCTGTCAATGCTGGAAATATTCTGATATGGGAAAGGTACCTTGACCACGGTGACACTGAACTACCAACTGCAAACTGGTTAAAGCTTCTGTGTGAAACTCTGGCCTCTGAAACAAAGCCCTCTCAATGCTGCCACGGTGGGAACTTGTTCTGCAGTCAGACTACTGGGAACATGGACAACTCTTGCTTGTAAAGTATCTTAAGTTTTGTAGAGAGTAAGATGGCTCTAAAAACCAGATGGGGAAGCAAAAACTCATGTTTTCTAGACTGTTTTAGAACTGCATAAGAACGAGCTACATGCAAGTTCTGCTTTGGCTCTCTACAGAATACCTATCCCAGCTTTTGAGCAGTCCTGTTCCTTCTTTTAGCTGGCCAGTGTCTCCTTGTAACCCATGAATTGGGGGTTCATCTTTCTATTCCACTGCAAGAAGCCTAAACAGAGGGAGATCCAAGGAAGTGCACGGAAGAAACCTTAAAACAAAGTGAAATCTTTAAGCCAATTAAAGATGCTACCTTTTTAGTTTTGTAAACATTGCAACAGATAAGCATTTGAAGTGAATAGGCAGCTCAAGATCTACCAGCCTAACAGGGAAACTGTAAACTCAATTTGATGTGGCTTCCACTTAGATTTCTCACTTCAGTGCTGCATCAAACTAGTTCAAAACTTCAGTGACTATTCTAGGAATTGATGGACAGTTCCTGTGTGTACAAAAGACCAGGTAGAAGTTGGAAGTCTCTGTCTGCAAAGTACTAGAGTTCACAGATGCTTTTAATGGTTTCTGGTATAACTGTATTTTCACTACAGCTCTATCCATCCTTTTAAGAGGGTAACACTCTGCTAGAAAGATTTCCTAAACAGCAAAACAATGGTGAGAAGACTGGAAGAAGGTACTGGGAGCTAGGAGGATGTTGCACAGGGAACTTTGAGGACTGCAGAAAGTGGGCCAGCCTTTGACATGTGAAGTTCTGCCTACAAATGTTGGAGTGCCCGAGTGTGTGTTTATACTGACCACAAGCACTGGTTTCATAACCCTGTAATTGTTCTGACTTAATGCTGTCTCTTCATGTTTATGTTCACCATATTAATTTGTTTCAGGAGACTTTTGAAGGACAGTAAGATAGACTGCACAGCCTTAAATGGAAGTTCATGGAAAAATTTATCTTAAAAACTAATAAATATTTACAGGGCAAGTAACAGTATGGAGATCCAATTCTGATGGGACTCCTCTGTACAGAAGCAAATAAAATAGGTGATATCTTGTTTGACTTGTAAGATTTAAAATAGAAAGCGGATATGCTTACTCATATGTTGAGAGGCAAGACATGGCACTATAACCACGCTGTGAGAAACAACTGAGTCCTTTGGGTTTTCTCCTCTTTGCTGTTCTGGTTGAAACACCAAAGAAGTGCATAAAGCAGCTGGACTGTTGTCCCTCAAGAGTTGGATATGAATCTGTTGTTGCAAGCCATGACTGGGTATTTCTAATCTACAGTGTGGATGCTTCCCAAATGCTGGCAAACCAAATTAAGCACAACTGCCTACAGTGTCCTCATTCTAGTGAACTTAAGTGCATAGAAAAAAAATTTCTGTGCTAGTTCATCTCAGAACAAAGGTACACAGGCAACCCACAAACTGCCAAGGGAGTTGCTGGGGGGAAGCCATCAAAAACCAACAACCCTGAGTTTTGCCTGTTAGGGAAGTACATCACGGGGGTAACTTTCTTATGATAAAGAAAGTTTACCTTATGATAAAAGATGCTAAATACGTACATTTAATAGTACAAACTAACTCTAAAGATAAAATGACAGCCTGAGATCTGAAGAATGTGTTGAAAGGGTAAGTGAGGGTCAAGTAAAATGCAGTTCTGTAGCCTGACAGAGTAACTGTCCCATCTTCCGGAGAAAAGAGGCATAATCTAATTTCATGCAGTTGAGATCACAGGCCCAGATGTGCATAAATACTTGCAGAAATAAGACTTGGCTAATACTTCACAGGAATGGAACTTCAGTTACCAAGTGAACTGATGTTGCTTATAGCCAAACCACGACTGCATTTTCATAGCACTAAATTACCTGTAGATATTCTTTTGGGTATAACAACTGCTGTTCAGGTGAGTGCCTTCAGAACAGGGAGCTGATGAACACACAAGCTCTGTTAACAAATACTGTCTCTGAAGAAGTGACAAGCTCTAAGTGTTTGCTGTCTGCTTTCAGTATTTTTCTGCACCACACTTATCAGACTGTCAGTGTTCAGTTTTAACTGGTGCCATAAAAATTCTTAGGACACATGTAATTAAGTACAATATTCTCATTTGCAAGCAAGCATCAAATATTTTTTCCTTTGGTTTTAATATTTTTAAAATAGCAAAATCCATTAGAAGGGGGAGCAAATGTTTTCTGGCTTGAATTTTGGGACATTAGCCACAACATGTTTCTGCACTAGTGTCATAGAGGAAGGAAAGCCTATCTTTGCATTGAAATTAGAGGGTGGATTTGGGCTATGATTTAATTTCCACAGCAGCATGTCCCAATCAGTTGGAAAGCTTGTAATTAACATCTTCTCAGGAACCACAAGTAAACAGAATTGTTTGAGGAAACTCTGATTACTCAATGTGGACTGGACTTCCAGCTAGAATGCCTGTTCCTGCGTTAAAGTTAGCAAGTATTTTGGAAGCCTGCTTCCTCAATGATGCTTTCTGCCCTAGCAACTGATCTTGCCACACAAGGAATCCAACACACACAGCCCCTGGGGGCAATGCTGTGCTCGTTTCTTGTGCTAAAAGCAAGGTCAGTTGGAAGTGCCAAGTTTGCAGGCTGTGCTTAAGTTGGTAGAGTTGAACTCCCTCCCTCCTGGGAGCGGAGGAAAAAGTTTTCAAGTACTCAAAGTATAAACACAGCAGTATTTCAGAACACATTTCTCCCTTCCTTTCTATTAATTAAATGAGTGCACACAGCAGTGGGGTGGGTGGAAGATAAAGCACCTCTAAAATGCCATGGTCCCTGGAGGACAGGCCTGCTCTCGGACAAGGAAGGGGAAGTCTGAGCTGCTGTCTGCCTTCCAGGGAGCCACGGCTGGGCATGAGCAGTTTCCTGTGGGGATGGTGTGGTGTCTCCAGGCTTCCTCATAAATGAGGAATGTCTGTTCAGCCACCCTTCTGGATTACCAAAGGCATACATAGATGTTTTTCAACTGTTTCAACTTGCTAAAAGTTCTAGTTATGAAATGCTTCTCCAAACTTTCCTGTTTGTAAGACCTTGTACTACATGTCCCTGTGGCAACTATCAAAGTACTCTAGCATGCTTTTGGAGAAGCACGTCAAGGTTGTGCCTGAAACTGTACTGTCAGAAGTAAAACTAATTTTTTTTGCAAGGACAAGCAAAGCAAGACTAAATTTGAGACAATTCAACAGTATTGAGACTACACAGTATTTCTGATAAAGCTTCTTGTCCACACTGCGGCTGCTTGAGATCATAGAAGCTTGTTGTCTAAAATCCTTCCTCTCAAAGACCAAAATGCATTTTCTGCTGAAGCCAACAAACAAGAAGAAGGGTTATTTAATCCAAAGTTGGATGAAGGCCTTGATGTAAATTCTGCTATCCACCAAAGACTATGTACAAACACATGCAAAAAGCACTTGAAAGTTTGTTCCCTAGGCTTAACTTTCCAGGCACTCCCCACTTCCACCAACAGCTTAGTCTGGTCTTGTCAGAAGCTTATTCTTCTCCTAACTGCTAGCACAAAAGGTTTTTAATGTATGTTTTGACAGCTAAAATACTACATCTTCATAAATACAAAGAGCTGCCAATGGTGCCAGCGCAGAAGCAAAGGAACCAGATGCAGCAGTAACAGCTGGGGGAGACTGCAGTGATTCTATAAAAAGTTAAGAAAAGCATCTGCTTATAGTTTGGTAACAGCTATCTGCCTAAATCCAACCTAGAAAATCAGATCCTGCTGCAGCTGGCATAGAGATTATGAACATCTAGCTGAACAAAAAAAAAAACAACCCACCCTGTTTAGAAATAATAGGTTTAGATCAAGAGGATGTTCCCCCTCCACTTCTGTCCTTTTCACTGTAAAAAAGAAAATACAAACCAACCAACTCACAACAATTTTTTTGTGTCTAAAGATCAAGCTAGCAAGCTTGCCTTTGCCTTCTAAGCTTAGAAGAATTTACTACAGTAAAATATACCATATGTAAAATAATCTTTTACCCTTAATTTGAACATAGGCCTTTAGGTTGAGCCTTTCTCCACTTCACTGAAATCCTGAGTTGGAAGGGTGCACACAGGCTCACTCCTCTTCCAAGCTCAGATCTCTCAGCATTAAATTCATATTCAGATAACACAGATATGAAATGAGAATGCTTTTTGACAGCCACAACATGAAAAGTTTCAAAACGAGCTGCACAGAAAGGCATTAACACCTAGAATACGTCAGTGTTAGCAATAAAAGACACTGCACGACCAACACATGTGCCAGTACCTCACGGTATGACAAGGAACAAGATGTTTAGTTGCTCCTGGACCTGATGACCAGGTATTTCCTTTCCAGATAGAGGTGCTTAAGAGGGAAGGGATCAGATTCTCCTGGCGCAGACCTACTCCACCTGCCCTCTGTAAAGCTGTCCTGGCTGCGGGCGGGGGGCTCCCGCTGCCCGGGGCCGCCGCCCCCGGCCCAGCCCCTGTCAGCCCGGGGTGAGAGCCAGGGGGGCGGGGGCCGCCGCCGCCACCGCGGCGCGGACTTTGCCGCGGGGACCCCCCACCCCGCCGCCCCCGGTGCAAGGACGGGACCCCGGCCCGGCCCGGCCCCCGGCGGCTCCTTCCCCGCCGCCGCTCCCCAGCCGGCCCAGGGCCGGTCCCAGCCCTGCAGGACCCCCCAACCCTCCCCCGCCGCCGCCGCCGGAGAGCGGACGCCATTGAGAACCATTGCGTTTCCATGGCAACCCCCCTCCCGCCCCGGGGCCCTCGCCACAGCGGGTCGGCGATCCCCGGCGCCCCCCGCCCCGTCTCGCGGCCCCCCGCGCGGAGGATACAGCTTGAAGCCGCGGAGGATCTCCTTGGCCCGCTCGTCCGTGGCCGACATGGTCCTGCCGCGCCGCGGGCGGCCGGACGGGGCTGGGCCGGGCCTGGCGGGAGCGCGGCGGTGACAGCGGCGCCTCAGGACCCCCCGCCCCTCCCTCCCGCGCACCCGCCACTGCCCGGCGCAGCCAACCCCAGCGGCCGCCCGCCGCCGCCACGGCCAATCGCCCGCCGTCGTCGGCTCTCCGCCCCGCCTTCTGGCGCTGGAGTGACAGCGCGGCCGGCCAATCAGGCAGCGCCCTCCCGCATTCAGGGGTGGGTGCGCAGCGGTGGCCGGGACGCCTCGGCCGGGCCTGAGGGCGCCGCGGGGGAGCGGCCGCAGGACGGGTCGTGCCGTGCCAGGGAGCGGCGGGTCGGTCGGTGCCCTGGAGATCTCGGTGAGGCGAGAAGCCACCGCGGGGCTGGTTACTGCCCGCCCGGCGGCGGCCGAACGTCCCCGAGCCGCTGGAGCTGTGCTGGCGCTTGTGCTCAGGGGTGGCGGGTCCCTGGGGCTGCTCGGCGGAGCTCCAGCTGTGAGTCCGGGTGGTGCCGGGGACCCAGGCGCTTAGACCCAGAGCGGCTTCTGGTGGAGACGTTCAGACCGCCCCTGGACGAATTCCCATGTCACCTGCTCCAGGGGACCGTGCCTTGACTGAGTGATCTCCAGAGGGTCCTCCCAACCCCAGCAGTTCTGTGATGCTGTGTGTCAGGAGGCCGGAGCCAACAGGACCAGCATTGTAGAGAAGGTTTAAAATAAGAGTGTGCTTCCCCTGGAACAAAGGCAGCCTTCTTTGTGCTGCAGAAATAAAATGGTTGGGGTTGGAAGGGGCTAAAATACAATCTGGTTCCACTGGAACAGGTTGCTCAGAGCCTCATTCAGCTTGGCCTTGAACACTTCCAGGGATGGGGCATCCACAGCTTCACTGGGCAACCTGTGCCACTGCCTTACCACCCTCATGGTAAAGAATTTCTTCGTTAATCTAAACCTGTTCTCTGTCAGTTTGGAGCCATTCTCCTTGTCCTGTCTCTGCATGTCTTTGCAAAAAGTCCCTCTCCATCTTCCTTTTTAGGACCCCTTCAGGTACTGAAAGGCTTCAGTAAGGTCACCCTGGAGCCTTCTCTTTTCCAGGGTGAACAATTCAAATTCTCTCAGCCTTTCCTCACAGGAGAGGTGCTCCAGCCCCCTAATCATCTTCATGGCCTTTACGTTTTTGTAGCAGAGTCATTTGTGGGGGAAAGTCTCAGTTTTTTTAGCACATCCCAGGAGACAGGCTATTCTTTAATGTGAACAAATTAACCCTTCTGTTAACAATCTGAGTGCAACTGATAAAAAGCATTGTCTTGATGAAGGCAGCAGTTGTAACCCAGGCTCAAAACAGGACCAGTGAACAATCAGGGTGCCATCAATACACTCACTCCTGGCTTCACTTGCCTCCAAATCAGCCACTGTACAAAAGTGGAGAATGTGAACATTAATAAAGGCTGTGTTTAATGCATAAGGACAAGGCCACTGCCAGTATCACCAGTAAGAGACCTTAGTAAAAATGGGCAGCATTTATTTCCATGATGCGTGTGATTCATGCTCAGTTCCACACTGCCGGCTGAAAGTGTACGAAGGGATCATTCTGAGTCTGGGCTGAGCGCCAGGGGTGCACTATGCTAATATATATCTATCTTGTATTAAACAGTCTTTCCTGGGTTTTACCTAAGCTGTGGAATTGCGTGCTGTCTAAGGAGAAGGGACTAAAGGCCACTGAGGAGAAAAGACTGATGAAGATAAAAGACATGAGAGAAAAAAGCAGAGCTGAAGAAGGCACAAGCAAATGGTTGTGTGGGGAAGAAGAGCCTGCCAGGTGGACATGCTGGTATACACAAAACATAAGGAACTCAATCCTGCCTCTGTTCAGGCTCCTCAGACATGAAGGAGCCAGAGGCCAAATGGATCTTGAGGTGAGGAACTCTTGCAGTGTTGAAGGGCTTCTGTACCGCAGGAGTAGGAATGTTCCTGGAATTTTTTGTTGGAACCTTTGTGTTTTCTGGACAAATTTCAGAATTCCCAAGTTCACCTTGCTGTGTAGGGAAGCACAGGCCTCTCATTTTTGAACTTCTGAACTGAAAACTTTGCTTTCACACCTTGGCAGCTGCAGGAGTCACAAGGCTGGAAGGAGTGAGGATGAATGGATGAAGCGTGGGGGAAGCACACACAGATGAGGAATAAACTGCATCTGGGACGATGTCAGCATTTATGCAGCCGAGCTTTCCCCTAGGGCTGCTGGCCATTCAGTCATGTGCAGGTGCACCTGCTCCTGCTCCAACAATGCCACGGTGCCAACACCACATAAAAATTATTACAGATACTTTAGGAACCAGGTCCTAATCCTGTTGGCTTAATTTAGTCTAGTGCACAAATTCTGAATATAATGTGGGTTCTTGGTAAGGTCCTATGTTGTCCTCATATACCTCTTTTCACAAGAGTTTTTGATTTAAACCACTTCATTTATGAAAGATAAGGAAAAATTAAAGAAACATGAAAGTACTTTCCCTGTCAGCCCTCTCCTTGGTGAGGGTGTTCTCAAAGTGTGGGGGTCCATGACCCCACTGCCTGGGGACATTACTCTGGATTTATGGTTTATTTGCTCAGGCAGTGCAGGGAAATTAGTTGAATTATCTGCTGCCTAAAAGAGACCTGGACTGCAGAATCACAAGGGGAAGAGATGGGGTGGGTCAAGAGATAATGCCAACATTAAAAGATAAAATGGATTAACATCTCCCTGCGCAGGACAGGCCCTCCTGGCTGACCTACATGGGGCTTACAGCTGATTTTTACCCACAGCAAGAGGTTTCAAAACCAATCCATGGAAAATAGTTCACAACCATATATTTCCATTTCTATTTCAGCCTGGGATCTGAGCTTTAACAAGACTTGAGACAAAGGAGGCCACACACTGCTTGTCCAAGGCCACTGTTTCAGCACGTCTGGGCCAACACAAACCGTGGGGAAGGGCCTGGTTAGGATGAGATTAAAGAGGTAATTCTCCCTCCCTATGCAGATGGGAGCTAAGTGTGGCTTAAGTAAATTACTGAATGGCTTGTTATAGCCCTGGCTGAGTTCCCTTGCTGTGCAGGGCCTGGTTTTTTTACATCCAATTTGCTTTGAAGCCCAGAGTGTCACAACAGCATTCCAACACCTGCATCTCTGCACTTGTCTGACATCCCTTCTCTGGATGATGGGACCCTGGGGACCTGCTGTGGGTGGCTCTGAGGCACAGGCTAAGCCCCATCAGCTTCCCTAATAATTTCTGATGTTCATTACTTGAAGGCTGCCCCCTCCTCCTGTGCTGGTCCATGATTTGATCTTCAGGGACTGGCTGACTGAAAGCCAGAAGCACTTTGCTCTTGGCTGAAGGATTTTTAGCAGAGGCACACTTTATTCGCAGCATGGCATGAATGAGCCTACAGGTCTCTGTGATGGAACAACCCTCAATTCCCTCCTTTCCACCCTTGCTCTTGTACCCTCTCAAGAGTCTTTTGGCTCCTGATCTGTGTCCTGGAGGGGATCTGAACCCTTCCAGCTCCCTCCCTGCTCCCTCACATCACAGCCAGAGCTCTGTCCTTTGACTTGTCATTTGTGTGGACCATTTTTCTATGGAGTTTAAAATCACTTCTAGCACCATGTCATCTTTCACCCAGTTTCTTGGCATTTCCCAGGAGGATTGGCCTGAGAGGCTTGGCCAGTAGAATCATAGAATATTCTGAGTGGGAAGGGACTCACATCCTCAAGCCCAGCTCCTGGCCCTTCACAGGACAACCTCAAGAATCCCATCGCATGTCCATTAACCTCCACAGATTCATAGAATAACCAGAATTAGAAGGGACCCCTAAGGATCATCGAGTCCGAATCCTCCCCTTGCACAGCCCCAAGAACCCTGTGCCTGAGAGCATTTTCCAAACGCTCCTTGAGCTCTGCCAGGCTTGGGGTTGTGACCGCTTCCCTGGGGGGCCTGTTCCAGTGCCCCGTGCAACCATTCCATCTAATAATGGCCCCACTGCCAGTGACGAAGCGGCCTGACCGCGGTGACCCCTCGCACAGGCTCTTTCGGGGCTGCGAACCCCCGCGATGCCGCCACCGCACCTCGTATCCCCAAACAGAGAGGCGGGAATTTCCCTTGCTCGTGCTGAAACAGCTGCTCGGCGAAGTTTGCTCCGGGGGCCGCCGGACCGCGGCTCTGCGGCCGCCAGCACACCCATCCCGGTATCCGAGGGACGCCGGGACGCGCTTCCCGGTCCCGGGACGGGGCGGAACGTTCGGCGCGGCCCGCGCGTTCCGGGGGGGAAGGGGCCGCGCGCGGACACCGGCGCCGCCATCATGGCGGCCTGAGGCGCGGCGGGCTCGGCGCCGGGAGCGGCGGGGCGGGAGGCCGGGAGCAGACAGGTAACGCCGGCGACCGGGGCGGCCCTGAGGGACCCCTCGGCAAATCGCCCACTGCGGAAGGGCTCGGCCCGCTCGGTCGGGCCCGGGAACTCTGCCGGGGGTCAGGGGAGGGACGGCAGGGCCGGGATCCCGCCGCCTCGCTTTGCGGGGTCTGCGGGCCGCTTCCCGCCCTGAAACCCCCTCAGAGAGGCCTGACCGGGAGAGAAGCCCGGTTTGTCCCCGTGCACGGGTTGTCGTAGCCTTTGGCCAAGCTCCGTTGGAGTGTTTTGTGTATTTCAGTCACTTCTCACCAGGGTAAGGCGGCTGTGGAAGCAGCGAGGTATTCCCGGGTGTGCGGACAGGTTGTAATAGCACCGCTGTTGTCTGAACGTGTACTTGGAAAGGGGCAAAGAGCTGGCAATCCTTCCCTATCAGGGCACGGATGCAGCCAGCCAGTCCTTTGCAACCTCGCACTCCAGCGTGTGGTTTGGTTACCTGTGAGGGAGGAACAATAGAACCGGGGAATCTGAATCGCTTTCCCGGCTCGCTGAGACCATGTGCTCTCCTGAGGAAATTGTCCTCTGCCTCTGTTTTGTCTCCGTGAGTGGGGAGGGCAGCACTGGTGTGTGAGGAACCCACACTGAGTGTTACTGTGTGGAAGGGATGTCTCAGTTACAACTGAGGTGCTGTTCTTGTGCTGCACTTTTGCCTCTGATGGAAAGAGGATTTACACCGAGAGCTGAGACATCTCTGTGTGCAGAGTGTGAAAAGTTGCCTGCTCAGGTTGAGACCATTGAGGTGTAAAAGAGCAGAGTGAAGTGTATTTTTAGAAGCTGACTAATACATAGGATGCTGTGATGCCTTCAGAAGCCTTAATTTGGGTAGGCCTGGTGAAACAGTGAAACCCCTGTGTGACTGTGCTCCCCCCCACGGGGGAGGATGTGGGCCCGGTGGTCACCCAGAACCAGACACAATCTCTGGTGTTTGGTTCTCTGCTGTTTGTTTGGTTTTCTTCTCCAGAGTAAAGGTTACACCCTCTATTTTATGCTTATCGCATACAAACATAGCACAACTCCCCCCCATCTGCCAAGTTCTTTGTTTGGTGTCTGAATAACATGCTTGGGGAAGTTTTGTCTCTGTTGTTTGTAAACAAACAGCTCGTTTTGTAGAACTTGTTAATAAATAGTGGTTTAGGTTTCAAAAAACAACATGTTGGTGCTGGGAGACAACATGCACCCCAGAAATGTCAGGCAGCAGAGGAAGACAAAGACCTCTCTTTACAGGGATTTAAATAGATCCTTTGTAGATGGTATTTTTATCGCTTGAGCTTTCCAGTTAACCCAAACCACTTAAACTGTGCAGTGCAGACTGGTGAGCTGCTTTACAGGCCAGTTCTCTTTGCCTTTTGGGCTCAGAAAGCAGTAGGAATTATGTGCACACACTACGTCTGCACCCAGTGTCAAAGGAAAAGGTGTAGTGTGTGAGCGTACAGTGTGGATCAGCCCTTCACAGGGAATTATGTTAGTGGCTGGTTTTGGGGTGTGTGATGAGGAAGGAGGAAGCCTCAGCTGACCTCTAACAGATGTATCAATAAGCATCTTCACAGTTGGCATTATTTGGCAGCATCAGGATAAGGAAAAGTCTGAAAACAGCACGAAATCTAAACTCCTTTCCTACTGGCAAGAGCAGGTTCTTTTAGGGGACTGAGCAGACAGAAATTTTGCTCAGGTACTGTGTGAATCATTTTTGCTCCCCAGATAAATCAGCAGTTGAACCTGCTGGGTTTGTGGCCTGCCCCTGGGTGCTGGAGAAGAGCCTGGCTCTGCTACAGTGAGAAAAGCTCAGCACCTTCTGGTCCACTGCCAGGCAGGACTTGGCAGGGAAGGAAGGATGTATTAATATTATGTTCTTGTATTGACAGATTGAAAACCTATAATGGCAGGAGAACAGAAACCGTCCTGCAATCTTCTAGAGCAGTTTATTTTACTGGCCAAAGGTACAAGTGGCTCAGCTCTGACTGCTCTTATAAATCAAGTGCTGGAGGCTCCTGGGGTTTATGTCTTTGGAGAGCTGTTGGAGTTAACAAACGTGCAGGAGGTAAGAAATGAGTTTCCATCCTAATGCCCTTTTCTGTACTCCTCCACTACAAGGGATCCCCAGAAATTTCCACACACAGCCTGTGCATGACATTTCTGTGCCAGGAAGGGCCTGATGCAACTTATTTTGGTTCTGAGATGTTTGTGTGTGAGAGACTGACGTTGCTTTTGCCTTGTGTATGTTAGTTGTTGAAAAATACCTATATAAAGCTTTGCTACCTTAATGCAATTGCTAACACAGCAAAAACCTGGCAGCAGCACAGTAACAGTTTTAGGAAGGCACTTAGCCAGCCAGCAACAAAAAAAAAAATCCCTTTCTGCTCCTTTGCTGTCCTGGAAAGCAGAACTTCAGTGCTCTCCAAAAGTCTTTGTGAACAGATGTCTAGTGTATCAGGCCTGGGTGGTAACCAAATCTAAACCATTTCAAACCAAGATGGAAAGTAAGTTCCAGAGCTTTTGCTGAGAATGCCTTGCCAGCGCCTGCCTCTACTTCAGTGAGGCAATCTAAGCTGAGTATCTCTGCAGCTGGAATAACACAGTGTGCAGCAAGTTTGGCCTTCCAGACAGGCTTCTAAATATGCCCAGAAGTGCCTCTATGGTTATTCAGCATCAAATCACAAGGACTTCCCCCCCACCCCCCGGATTTGTGTGCAGCAAATTATATTAAAAAACCCCAATCAATAAAAATCACTGCTTGGTGCTGCTGTTACTCCAGTGAAGTGTTTGCAGGCGAGGAGTGCTGTTACGTTTGGGTGTTCAAATGCACTCAGCTCACAGTGTTCCAGCTTGCTTTGCTTTGAAGGTGTGGTGGCTCTGCAGGTGAGCTGCCTTAGCTTTCACACTCATAGCCAGGATGCTTAACCAGCCATCACCATTGCCTGCTTGCTTATCACATGAGGAAAAGAGCTGGCCCTGTAGGTTGTCAGCTGAAATTAAGAGGTACCTCTTTCTTTTACCCCCTGAGTTGCTGCACAAAGCACTTGACAGCCCAAACTGTAGTAATGTTCTGGTGCATAGAACTGGCTGGATCACCTTGACTCTAAACTGCTGAAATTTGCTGCTGCTTGTGAGCCCTTAGAAAGGGTCCAGCTCTTGAAGATCGAGGTGTAGTTACTTTTCTGGGTACTTCTTGTCCTATGCAGGCTTAAACTACCCTCTGGAGAAGTTGATTATCAGGGTTGTGTTGACTGTTGCTGTTTAATGTGACATTTCTTTTCCCCCCACCCAGCTTGCTGAAGGGTCCAATGCTGCTTATTTCCAGCTGCTGAACCTGTTTGCATACGGAACATACCGAGACTATGTAGGTAAGAGACTGCTGCCTGATTGCAGAGGGCAGGCCTGGGCTGCCCTCTGGGATTGTCAGAGGCAGCTCCTTGCTTTCTGTGATGCCTGGTGGAGTGTGGCTGTGGGAAAATGTCCAAGAACAGAATTGGCTTAGGAGGAGAGTTCTCCATAGGGGTTCTCTGGGTCATATGTGCTTTTTAATTGCTAAAATTAAAGGAAGGGCTAGAGACCATGGTGTGTTACTGGTTTGGATGGGACAGCAGTGCTGGATGGAATTGGTCTGTAGCAGAATTCACTGACGTTCACAGACCACTTACCTCTGCAGAGGGCAATTTGAGACATCTGTTTGGAAATTTAGATGACACTATTTGTGGAAACTGCAGAAAACTTAGACAAAATTGTTCTGCATTATTTATAAAAACCTATATGGTTTATGAGACAACATTTTATTCCGTGACAGCACCGCTGAAACAAAATGAAGAATTTCTTAGCTAGAATAGAAGTTGAAATAATGACTTTTATACAGCTTCAGAAGGACTATGTGTGAATCATCTTTGTATCTGTCGAAATGTGCTTTTATCTCTGGTGCTTATGCTTCCATTCTGCTACAATTTAGTGCTTCATTTGTGGGTAGCAGCCTCATCCAGACCATTACAGAGTGTGACAAAGAATTCTGTCATGGTGCTGGCTATCACTGTGGTGGATGAGCTATCTAGTTCCTGTAAGGAGAAGTGGCATCTGTAAGTGCAAGGACTGGAAATTCCAGTGGCTGTGGAGCAACACGAGCCTCATGAATTCTGTGACTGATTAGAGGATGTGTTTGCTGTTCATGGCTCTTGTGTCCCAGCATGTGACAGCACAGATCATTCTTCCTTTTCTAGTGAAGAAAGAGAAATGGGTAAAAGTAGTCAAAGTGTAGAGCGTTGGATGAGGTGGGATGGATGGGAGAACTTGAGTGGCCCTGAAACATTAATTTCCATTAAAGTAGATATTTTAAGGAGTTTTTTTGCTTTGGAGAGCTGCCAGTTTCCTTTCTGGTTTTAAATATTCATGAGGCTCATGGATATAATACAGTGACAGTGTGGCCATCTAGATTAATAATTTTTCCTCTCTTCCTCAGCCTGGTACTTTAAACTTTCAACTATAAATTCTGCAGTTCTTCAGAGAAATAAAACCAGCAGTATTTGCAAACAGATTAGCCAAGGAGGAAGATTTTATTCTGTCAGCTTGTTAATGAAATGAAAATTACTTGTTAGAAACAAAACATTGACCAACAGTTTTGGCAGGGCACCACTTGTGAATTACCTTCTAATTCCACAACCAGAATTACTAAAGAAGCAGAGAAGCATGGAATTATCCAGTTGTTTTTAACAAGTCCTGAATCTTGTCTTTTTGACATTAACAGCAAACAAAGACAACCTGCCTGAATTAACAGTGACTCAGACAAACAAGCTGAAGCACTTGACGATCGTAAGCCTGGCGTCCCGAATGAAGGTAACATGCCTGGAGTGTGACACCATTGGGCTCTTGGTTTAGTTTTAGAAAATAGCATCTATTCCATAGCACTGAAGTTGTTTCGGACTGCATAAGTACTCACAAAAAAAATGCTGTCCTAGGAAAGTACCTGCAGTGTACAGTGTTCTCTCCTCATGCATTTGGGACATGAGCCTAGTGGAATTCCATGGATGAGGTGTAAGGGTGTCTGAACTGACATGCAAATTGGTTAGGAAGGCCTGGGAAACTTCAAATGGCTTCATTCACTGCTGGAAACAGAGAATCCTACTTAAGAACACTGACTTTTTGTTCTAGAGAAGGCTAAGCAGCACTCTTCATTTCTTCTACAATCCCATTACTTTTTTGTTCTGTGATGCGCTAATGCCAAAGCTTCAGGAATTAACTGAAGTTGTGACAGAATATTTCATGGTCTGGCAGGTGTTTGTTCTGCCACGATCAGTCACTGATGCATGTGCAGGTTAAAGTGTAGGATACCATAAAAGTTTGAGTCTTGACGTTCTGAGACTTAGCTGTTCGTTTTTAGCTCTAGGACTCTTAACTTATTATTGGCCTTGCTTTTTTAGTGCATTCCCTATTCTGTGTTGCTGAAGGACCTGGATATGAGGAATCTGAGGGAGCTGGAAGATCTGATTATTGAAGCCGTTTACACAGATATTATCCAGGGGAAGTTGGATCAGCGAAACCAGGTGTTAGAGGTGGATTTTTGTATTGGTAGAGACATTCAGAAGAAGGACATCAGTAACATTGTCAAAACACTCCAGGAATGGTGAGGCAGTCTCTCTACCTTTCTTGTTCCTTGTTAGATGGCTTGTCCTGTTTTTAGCTTATCCTCAGAGTTTCAAGTGCTGGCTCAATTTCACCATGTTCCATTAATCAGGAGTCCTGTGCTATAAATCGGCACGTGGAGGAGGAATCTGTTGGGCAAGTTTTCCAAGATCCCATCTGGGACTCAATTTGTGTTATGTATGAAGCCAAACTATCACATGGTGAGCTTCTGCTCACACTGTTGCTTTTACATGGCAGGACCCAGCGAGGAGAAGAGGCTTTTGCAGAGAGAGGTGCCAAACTGGACCCAAGGTCCTGTGGTGGGAGCTCCTCCCCTTGCTGCTGTTACACTTGATAATGAAAACAGAACTGTTATTTTTCATCCTTTTTCACTGTGATGAGAACCATGTGGGCAAATTCTAGAGAATCACTGCTGCCTGCAACGACAGTGGGACTGTGGTATTATCATTTTGTACCTTTGCCAGGAGCTGCTTCTTATCTTTTTGTAGGACTCCTTTTCAACCCAAAGAAATTCCCCTGTAGACTTTGGAGCCTGTGGCAAGTCCTGAAGCTGACTGGGAGTTGCTTCCTAGTTTCTGTCGTAATGAGTGCATGAAAAGTAATTAAACTGATGGGCAAATACACTGTCCTGAGGTGGGGGCAGGTTTTTTGCTTCTCTACTCCAACTCCCTCAGTCCCATCATGGCAGGAGGGCTCTGGCAGCTTCCAGGACCTTACAGCCCTGTTTGGAAGGTAACTGGCACTGCCAGTTCTCTTTTTGTCTTCTTCAGATCTGAGTTCTTTTCATTTCAACACTTATTTCAATATTACCTTTTTCCTTAATTTTAAAATTTTTCACACTTTAAAAAATGTGTTTAAGCCGTAATTCTGACTGAAAAGGAAGGTTGAAAGTACATTGAACCTGCCCTTACTCTTTGATGGTGAGAGCAACACGGACTCTCTAGAGAATGCTGTGGAACGCATTGAGTATGCAGTAAAGCTTTTCTCGCCAGCTTTTTGCAGCTCTAAGCAGGAGGTATAAATTAAATAATCTCTTAAACTTTTGGATGAGTGTGACTTTTCAGTGTCTGACTAAGCTGCTCCAGAGAGAACCTTTAGACACTGTGACGTGGTTTGTATCTTGCAGGTGCGATGGTTGTGAGGCGGTTCTTTTAGGAATTGAGCAGCAAGTACTTAGAGCCAACCAGTACAAAGAGAACCATCACAGAACTCAGCAGCAGGTAGAAATGGAGGTGGGTACAGAGTAATTTCAGGCTGGTCTATCTGTTTGATAAGTGTTTGTTTGCTGAAGAAAATGATCTGGTAACACCTGGTTGATGGTCATGGCTCTCTGAAGCAGGCTGGCAATCATGCAAATAAGGTGTGGGGTAGGAAGAAAACATGTCTGTTTCTGAGTGCTGGTAAGACCACAAACATCACATTTGCCCACTATGAGCAGATTGCATCTTTCTTGATACATTTTTATAAATTTAGGGTGGGTGACTGCACTAACTGCTGTCCTATATTGATTTGTGCGTAAAAATGTGCTTTCAGCACAAAGCTTTGATAAAATTCTGTTCCTTTCCTACGAGGCAGGCAGGAAGGAAAAAATAAACCAGTTCTCTTTGTTCTGCACCTGAAAGTGCGATTAACAAAAATCTCTCCAGGCTCGTTGCTTTTGCAAAAAGTGCCCCGGCAGCTCCCCCGGGGGTCGGGCAGCCAGGCCGGGCCCTGCGCGCTCCCGCCCGTAGGTGGCAGCACGAGCCCGCGGTCCGGCCCGGCCTGAGCCGCCAAACCCGCCTAAAGCCGCTGGGAGGGTGGGAATGAGCCTCCCGAGGCACTGGATCAGGGATTATTCCTTGCAAAGCGCTGCATCCCTGCAGGTTTATGTTTGCATGTGCTTGACGGCTCGATCGGCATCCATAGCACTTTTGGTTTGCCAGATGCCTTTGGCCTGGTGTTTGTGCACCAGACTCCCAAACCTTGGGGTTTTTTTTTAAAGGTTTGCTCATTGTATTTGTAGTGAGCCCTACAGAGTTCCAGGGGACAGAGGATGGTGCCTGGTGATGTATCTCTCCTTTTCAGCCAGAGCAGCAGAAACATTACTGCTGCCTCCCAGGAAACCGATTTATGTTCCTGTTTCCAGCAAGTACCTGTGGCTCAGCCAGCCAGCCAGCCAGGTCAAATGGCATTTTCCCTTTTTAGGAAATGCCCATTTTCCCTGTCATAAGAGCAAAATTTCTTTCATGGTCTCCTTTCACCTTCCTGCTTCTGGCCAACAGAAAGGTAGAATGGCTGCCTTCTGCACCAAGGCAGTAGTAGGTCCCTCCAGCCAGAAAGAAAGGTGGTACAATATTGTGCCATTGTTTCTTAGGGAAAAAAAAAAGAATCCCCAGTTATTCTGTATTTGACCCAGACTGGAAATATTAACAGCTCTGGCTGTAATTGAGGATGAAACATTAATAAAGTCAAATGCAGTGCACGTTACTGCTGGGAGAGTCTCTTTTGTAATCTCCTCTCTGTACTCCAGGGGACTTTCAATATGTTTATGAACAGAGTTTCTGCTGCGAGGGGAGGAAGAAGCAGGTGCTGATTCACTGTCTCTTCTTGGCCAGGTCACAAACATAAAGAAAACATTAAAAGCTACAGCCTCGTCGTCGGCACAGGAGATGGAACAGCAGCTGGTAGAGCGAGAGTGCCCTCCACACGCAGAACAAAGGCAGCCCACAAAGAAGATGTCCAAAGTCAAAGGGCTGGTCTCCAGCCGCCACTAGAACATACCATCTAAATTGTCATTCAGTTAGGAATGACAACAGGAGGAGCAAAAAGGGCCTGCAACTCCTTTTTCAGTGGGTTCTGGGCCAGTCCCTTCCAGGCTGGCAGATAAAAGCCCTGTTTGAACACAGCTCCCAGTTAGCAGCACCTGGCTAAGTTACATTGTGTAGCCCCTATGAATTTTCAGGGTGTCCCTGTTCTGATCTTCTAAAGAGGGACTTTTAAAGAAAGGGACTAACCAAAAGGGGCAGGAGAAAAACCAAAATATCTGTGGACAGTTTTGCTCCCTCCCAGCTAGTTTTATTGCTGCTTAACCTTGAGGAAGCTGCTGTACTAAATCAGATCTTGGGAGAGCTTCTATAGCAAGTGTCTGAATCCTGGGGTTGAAGTGTGGCTACCAAAGCCAGGCTGGGAGTGAGGAAGCCATCAACACAGATCGTTTCATTCCCAAAGGGAGCGCAGGAAGGTTTCTAGGCCAGGAACTGCTTTACATGGAAGTCTTCAGCCTTTCTGCTACCCCTGTCTATTTTAAACTGGGGTGAAATTCACACTACCTCGCTCTGTGAAGATGAGATCCAGTGCTGGGCTGTTTACTTAACTGTCTGTTTACTGCCCTTACTAAGCCCTTTAATCTCTCACAGATTTAAAGCACTGTTCTGCATCTCTGAGGCATCAATACAATAAGGAGGAAGCAGGCTGCTCTTTCACGCCTTCCTACTTGCAGGTGGTCAGGGGCATGCCAGAAACTGGTCCTCCTGAATGTGATGTGACCTCCCAGAGCTGCTTGTGAGTTGTTTCCCCCACTGATACCTTCGGAGGGTAATGCATTCGCTCTTCCTTGGATGCTGGCGACTGGTCTGCACGGGAGAGGAGCCTGTTTGGCATCAAAGCAGGCTGGTGGCCCAGGACCCACTGGCAGGGGTCGCAGCAGCATCCCCTTGCTGAAGCAACGGACTTGACTAGTTTTGCTGAATTTTGAACACTTTCAGGTTGTATTTTCTTCTCTATTTTTTTTTGTACATTGTTGTGATTCTGAAGCATTTCAGCCTTTGTTTTGTGGGTTGTTTTTTTTTATTTGTTACAGACTAACTTCAGGTGATTTGCACCTAGTTTGTCAAGGTGTGGGGTTTTTTTTTTAAGGGGGAAGCATTGGAACAGCAATTCATGAAAAAGCACATTTTAGAAAAAAAATTAAAAATGCTGATTTAATGTCAGAGTCTGGAGTCTTGACTTTGAGGCTGCTTTAGGCTTGTAGTCCAGTGGCACTTGTTCACTTGAGAATTTACTTGATTCTTGGTGTATGTTATCCAAAGGTCTGACTGAGCCCTCTTATTCCTGTGGGAGGCAGGGAAGCGCTCTTCATGTTTTGTCAGTAGTTCACCTTTGTCCAAATCTGTGCAGAAGGATCTGTGGCAGAGCTGGTAGCCGAGCCCAGTGTCCTGAGCCTAAACAGCTTTGGCTGGTTGTGGAAGGTTTGTAGTCGTGCTGTGTCTTAGGCCAGTCGATTCCTCCCTTTGGGTCTAGCAGAGTGTGCTTTGTAGTTTGGCCCCTGCATTTCGGTTCTGTAAACGGAAGAGCTTCCCGTGAGCGGGCAGGGGAGCTGTTGAAGCAGAGGACTGTGACAATCCTCCAGTCCTGCAGCCAGCTGTCAGCTGCACTTGCTTGTGCAGTGCACGTGCCTTCCTCTTACCGCTACCAGGACGCTTTTCCATCTGCGTGTTTGCAGTCCTCAGTCACAGGACTTGTTCACTTTTGAAAGTAAATCCCTCGCCTTTTCTTCTCCTGCAGAGCAGGCACACCAGCTTTTAATCTGGAGAGGTAGATCTAAATAACCCCTCTCCAGCTTCCTCTGGGTCAAGTCCCAGAGGCTTCTGATTCTGATTGAGCTTCTGATTCTTTACCAGCTCTCTGTCCCCCTAGAAATGGAAGCCAAAATGTTCCCAGGGAAAGACATTAAGTGAGTAAGTGTAGAGCATGAAGCCTTCCCCGGTACCTCAAGGGAGCTGCTCCCCCAAGCAGTGGCAGTACTAGTTCTTATTCCAACTTCTCCCAGTATTTAGCTGACAGCTTCTGAGAGGTGCAGGTGGACTTTGTGTCCCCAAATCTGTGTGAGGGAGATGGACTGGATCTGTTTCTGGCTTGCTGTGTGGACAGCTGCAGCATACTGGTTGTCCAGTTCCTCACTGGATTTCACTGGTGAGAATAGGCTCTGTTTTCTTTCCTTCCCATTTTTAATATCAGTCCTGTAAAGAGGTGGGAGGAATACAAATACTTTTGGACACTGTTTTTAGCTCCTCAGCAAGGCACAGTCTGCTGGGGAAATAGATGTGAGTTTGGCACCCTTGGTGTTTGTTCCCTGCCAGTTACAGGAGTCACATTAGTTTGCTGGAGCTTCTTTAGTGCGTTGGAAGTTTTCGAGTTTGTTCTTACGTTTGTGCTGTTCTCAGAGCCTGGCTGGGGGTGAGGATCTTATTCATGCTTCAGTACACATTGCCTTTGATCAGCAAAGAAGCAAGGGAGGAAATAGCACTTTGAATAAAGAGCTGTCCCATGTTTGATGGCGACAGAGGACAGAGAGGGGACTGGGGTATTGGAGGGAATGGAGCTGTTTGCGTGTTTGGCTTTCCTGGTGTGCCAGCGACGGGCTTGGTGCCGCAAAAGGCGGGGGGTGTCTGCAATGAGCCCAGGCTGAGATGAGTCATTAACAAATGACATGCACAGAGTACCTGGGGGAGGCAAACAGCTCTGCAGCAGCTGGTTAATGAATCTGGCTTGAAGGAAAGAGTTAGAAGCTATTCCGGGAATGAAGCAGAAGGCAGAGTTGTTAACAGGGAAGGATGCAGGAGGTGCTGTGCTGTTTGAGAAGGACAACAGATAAAGACTCTGTTGGCTCCCTGTGACTACAGGAAGGGCAGCAACTCTGCCGAGTTGCATGAATTAGGGGCTGGTAGGGACTGGATTATGAACAGTTTTGAGTGGGGAGTGCCCAGAGAGCTTAACTGTGCTATGGGAATGGGAGGGAGGTGGGAACAGAGGCAGTTTTGATGTAAACTCCCATGTATTGCATGTGCCTGCTGGAGGCAGCTAAGGCAGCTTGTCCGAGCACTGCTGGACTCTGCTGCTCCCTGGCATGGAGAGAGTGTCCTGCCCTGCTTTGGTTTATGGCAGCAAAGAGCTGCTCCAGCTGCAGCTCGCTCCAAGATTGCAGCAGGACAGACCTTGAGCTATTGAACTTCTGTTTGCCTCCTCCACCCGGAGGGAGACAAAGTGGTTGGAGCTGCCTTCCCTCTGCTCTTCAGGGCTTTATTGTCTAGCTTTGTGTTCTGCAGCTCCACTTGTACTACTGCTTGTTTAATATGGAATTGAGCACTGAGCTGGAAAATGGAAGAGAGGATCTCAGCTGATTGCAGTGCTGGTAGGCTGCCCTAGCCCTAAAGCTGTGCCTCATGCTAACAAATGTCCCTGGCATTCTTGCTGTGACTTGGTTGATACCAGCTAACATCAGGCAATTTTGGAACATGATAAAGCAGTGCTGATGTCAGTCTTTTGCAGAAGAAAAAAAGTTTTGGCTCAAAATCTATTCGTCTTTTACTTCTCCCCTCACCTTCTTAGATAAGTTGAATGCCAGGGTAGTCTTGTGTTGAGAGCAGGAGGGAAAGTACGTGATGCAGACAGACCCTTCTGTGTTCTGATTTGAGACCTATCCTGCAACTGGTCTTGTGCAGATTTCTGAAATCCAGTGGATGCTTTTGGAGCTGCTCTCAGGCTTGCAGGTCTCTCTCCATGGATTCTGTACAGGAATAGGATCTGCAGAGCTGCTCTCCAGAGTGAAGCTGAGGAAAGCAAAGCTTTTATTCTTATAGAGACAGTGGTAGAAAGAGGTGGCCATTCTCCCACCAGCCCTGCAAAGGGAATTTTGCTGAACAGCTTTCAGTTCCTGTAAGAATGGAAAATGATACAGACCTCAGAGGGTGGCTTTGGTTTTAGTGTTCTTATCCTATGAGGGTGGAATGCTTTGCTTCATGCGTGTGAAGCAGACTTGGACTTACTCACTGCAGGGGGGACAGAAGGAAGAGTGCCCTTAGCCTTGATAGCTGTACTGAAACGTAACAAATCACATGGGTAAACCAGACTTTAGTTCCTATACTTCCAGTTCTCTACAGTTTATATGAGTGCAGCTAAGCTGGAAACCACACAAAGCCACCCCTGCAGGGTAAATCAGTCCAGGGTTGTGCATTTGTAGGGCTGCTGTACTGGAGTCTGTTACTTCAGCATCTGAGTCAATTGCAAACTGCAATGGAGAGAGACAACCTTGCTCTTTATTATTCTTAAAAATGGGGAAATGGAGAAATTCAAGAACCTGCCCCACAAGTATATAGGCCCAGCTAGCCAGATCTTGGGCACCTAGTCCCAAACAAAGTCTCTTGGCTTTTTCCACCCCACTGATTCTTCTATAGCACCTGAGCTAATGCAAGGGAACCAAAACTTGAATGTATGTAGCATATTTTTGTGTAGCAGCAAGGAAAGTAAATTAGAGTGATCTCAGTTCCTACTTGTAACCTCAACCTTGTATTCTTAATACAGAGTTTTAGCCTGACAGTCTGATTGAATTTCTCGGCAGAGTTTTTAGAAATGTGTCAGTGTTTCACTCTGCTCCGTGACGAAGGTCTGTGTCTCTCAGGGACTGTTGACATTTTGCTGATATTTCATCAAGTTTGGCCCTACCACAGAGCTACCAGAGGTAAGTGATGGAGGTAAAGAGAGTGCGTGTTTACCCCCTAGTCTGGGCTGACCCTGTTCTCAGTGTCCCTGTGGTGGTATTCCCCTCTCTGACTGGTGAACCAGGCCAGGAAAAGGCAACTTTGCTCCCTGCCTCCAAATCCACAGGCACAGACGCTTCTTTTTCCCACAGCGTGTTCATCTCAGGAGATACCCTGTTGCAAATTGCCTGAATGTGGTTGCTGTGACCACAGCTTTCTCTTGATAAGAAAAGATGTTCCTGCTCCAGTGAATGCATATACACTGGAAATTCCAGGCAGTAATGGGATGCCATAAGGTCATTTAACAGTCCTGAAATGTGTATTTCCCCACAGAGCACAAAAGAATTTGTGCCAGTAGCCCTTGCTTGGTGTAATTCTAGAAGAAGATGGGACACCCTTCTGTGTCTCCAAGCCTCCTATGGAGGCTTTGGAATATCTGTATCATTAGGGCATTTTAAAAATGCTGTAATCACACATGATATGTCTGTGTTTCCAGAAAAGCTGTTTGTGGTGGGTAAGCAAAGCCTCGCTCTGCCAGGGATCAGCCTTTTTTGTGAGTATTTGGAGCTTGTCTGACCACAGACTGTATCTTCATGGGTCTTAGGTTTGGAAGCAGTGCTGTCCAGCCCTCCAGACTTTTCCCAGAGATGCAGTTTATCTCAGCAGCCCTCATGCTTTGGTCAGTGTCTGTGAGCACAGTCCTAAGGCTGCTCTGTGCTGTTGCAGTCAGTAACGTCTCGGTGTTTCATTGTCACCTTTGCAGCTGTTAGAGAGCACCAGCTCCTTCAGGATCACCTGCCAGCTGTGAGGCTGTACCTTTTACATCACGACCATGAGATGACACCTCTCCTTGCTGGCAGACAAGCCAGGTGGGTAGGCATTGCTCCTCAGAGCTGTTCTGCACCTCGGGAGGTTCAGGCCACTGCCTGCTTTAGCATAAAGGAAGTCAAGGACAAGGACAGTGTTATAAATAAGGGGCAAATAAGAGCTGCGTCCTGTTCCAGCTCTGCTGCAGTTGCAGAGAGCAACCTTGGGCAGATCAGCTCCTCTGCAGCTGCGTTTCCCACGACAGCCTTGCTCCTGCAGGCTGACTGTGACAGGGGTTTGTGAAGTGCTTTGGTCTCCTGGCTGGGCAGAGTTCACTGCTGATGGAATTGATACATACATGCGGTAGGGGGGAAATCTTAAACCTTTTAAGCTTTTCCAGAAGTCGTCTTCCTCCTCTGTAGCATACCCTTCTTTTCTCCTGATGCAGATAAGGTGATCCATTTTGGGAATATCAGCCTGGAGTATTATGGGTAATATTCCAGGTTAATTATGGAGGGGGCAGGAAAAATAGCCCATGCCGTTTTCAACAATATCAAAGGGATGCTACCTAATGATTTTCCTATTAGCTCTTTTCCCAGCCTGCCAGAGTCGCTGCAGAAGTGTCATTTACAAAGGCAGTTTGCAACTCATTACCCTGGATTTTCACTGTAGTTCTGCTCCAGAGAGCGTGGGCTTTTGCTGCGTGCCCCAAACCTAATGAATTGCCTGATTCGGTTAGTGCTGCCATCCCTTCTGACAAGGTTAGTTGCTGACTGACAGGAAGGGGCCTGAATTCAATTCCCTTCTTGTTTTCAACTCACACTTGTGTCAAGCGCAGGCTCCCTCTGGAAGCTGCCCTGTGATCCCTTCCCTTTGTTTTTCTGCATTCTGAGGGAAGCAGCCCATGCTTGGAGAAGTCCTGCAGCAAGTGGCAGGGGCATGTGTGCTGCTGCCCCTGGCAGTCCCTGCTCGGTGCCTCAAGTCCCTTTCCAGCTGGAAAATTCCTTTGCTCTCCTGCTCTGGGGCTGTGGGCTTTCCTTTTTCTTCATTGCTTTGGGATTTTCTGTCACCTGAGCCGGGCTTTGTAACCCTTCAGCCAATAAATACCTTGGAAAAGTTGCAATGTGGGCTGGGGGAACAGAACTGATTTCCCACACATTAGAGGGCAACTGCGTCCCTGTTGTGGGAGTTCCAAGGTCTGCTCCAGTCTGTTTGAGCTTTGCCAGGCACTTGTACAACAGCACTGGAGAAAGCTCTTCATCCTTTTTCACTAGAGAGCAGTGTGCTTTTTCAGGCTGGGGGCCTGTGGCTCAACTCCTGCTAGGAATAGCTCCTGGAGAGAAGAAATCAAGGCTGTTCTTATGTCATGTCACAAGTGCTCCTGCTTGGAAGCTGAATGTGGCTACTGCTCATTCAGCTGGTGGTGCAGGAAACATGCAGGTGCTGAGAGTGGCAGTTTGAGCTGAGTGTGGGCAGAGGAGCCTGGGATTCCTGCCTCCCTCACTTCCAGTGTGTGGACACACCTGCTAAATGCTGTTCTCTGAGCCTGCAGTTGAGATGTCAGATGCCACCCCCTGAGGCTGCAGCTTGCATCCAGGACACCTCTTGTTGTTCAGTTACGCTGTCTCTGGGCTGGGCTGTGGCAGGGGAGTTTTTTAGTGCCGGCCCTGGATCCTTTTACTGGATGTCTTGAGGATCTGACCAAGCTGGCCCACAGGGGAGGCAGTGATGGTTCAGAGATCAGTTTGTTTCTGCTGCAGGTGGTGCCTCCTCCTCCACTCTTAATTAGATTCCTGTGGTCCCTCTTCCCTGCTGCCCTTGTTTGCTACTGAGCCCCTGTCAGGGAGACCCAGTTGTGGCCATTTTGGCTGCTCACTGTGCTCTAATGAGCTGCTTCTGATCCCCATTCTGGCTTGTCCACTGAAATGAGGAAGGTGCCGGTCAGTGCTCTGGAAACTGACCTCTGCTGGCAGTGCCACTCTGCCTGTCAGACCCACTGGCCTGGCTGTGCCACGAGGAGCCTGAGATGGAGTGGATCAGAGTTATCCCAAGTGCTCTTTCACCCCTGAGTGCTGCCTTCCCTCTTGCACATCAGCTCACACTCCCACGTGTGAATGTTCCTGTCCTGCAGGTGGGAATCCACATGCTGAGAGACAGAGAGACTTATCCCTGGTCACAGTGGAAGCAGCAAAGCGAGGAGCCAGGCTGTTATCCCCTTCCTCTGCACCAGGAGCTCTCACTCTGATTGCTCTCCTTCTGCCAAGCAACTGTCCTTTTGCCATGCAGTTTTGTCCTTTTCCTTGGCCTTGCTCTTTACCCATGGGTGGAAGGAACCTGTGCTGTGCTTTTTCCCTTGGACTATGCTGCAGAGGAGAAACAGGAATGCAGACCATACATGACCCCAGGCTGTGATCTCTGATCTCCCCTGAGGTTCTGCTTCACTTAGGTGGTCAAACTGTGTGAATTGAGTTCCTGGCACTGGGTCCCCCCCACTGTGTTGAGGAGAGCCCTTCTGTCACCAGGAAGGTGTTTTATTCCAGCTCTGACTTGCAGCAAAAAGCCAAAACTGGAAGGGGAATTGTCCCCACCGTGGTCCCAGCCTGGCACTCTGTTATGGTCACTACTCTAGATTCATGCTCGAGGACCAGGACTCTGAGAGGGACCTGCAGCACCACCTGCTTACACCCGCTTTTCAGACTTGGTGTGCAAGGTCTGCACAGTAAGCAATTCCTTACTGTCCCTTAGGTTTGATGGGTGACAGTGGACAGTACCCTCTAACGGGCATCTCTTTAGCCCCTCCTTCCCTCTAGAGGTGTGTGAAGATCTAGGATGTTGTATTTGCCTTACAGAGCCCTGACAGTGGGCTGTCATTACCTGTGGACAGCTCTGGAGGGCTCCAGCTGACCCTCGGGCAGGACACTGAGCTGCCACCTGCCCATCCTGCCTCCCTCCCTCCCAGGGTCTTGATTTTGTTCCCTATAGGCAACATCTCACGTGGTCCATCAGCTGCTGCTCCCAGTCCAGCTGGACTCTGTGGGCACCACGAGGTGGGGACCTGTGTCTGACGGAGCCTGTGCTCGTGCAAGGTTAGAAACGTCACCTGTGTGCTCCTAAGCTGATGATTGAGCTGTCGGGTGTCTGGATAAATCCTCTTGTTCTGTAAACCTAATGTTCTCTAATAGTTGGGGTGAGTCTGGCTGAAGGTTTCTATGGTTTCCTGCTGGTTGCTAAGGAAAAGGATCGCTCTGCCTCTGGGTCCTGGTGACTTTCTTTTTGCCCTGTCCTAGGCACCGGAGCCCAGCAGAACATAATGCTTGTTGTTTCCCAGCCCACTACAATGGTCAGGGCATAATTTGTGACTCCTGTCACGGCTGGGCTGGGTGCCTGCCACTCTTTTTTTCTAAGGCCTCTTTGAAGAATGAGACCAAAGAGCCTTCATGCAGGCGTTTGCATGTTTGCTGCGCTCCCTGCCCCCTCGCTTGCTGTTTCCTTTAGAGCTCCAAGTCATTTTAATGATTTATTTCATGCACTTTACATAGCAAGGAGCTGTAGCAACAGCTGTGTCCATGAATCCTTACCAGGCAGCCCTCAGTATATTTTGGTCTGTCTACGTATTGTCCCAGGCACAGTTAAATAAATCTCTGTTGGAGGAAGGGACTTTACAGCTCAGCAGCGAAGGGCTGGCGAATGGGAATATCAACAAGATACTTAGTGAGCTGCTGGATCCTGGAATAACAGCACCTCTGGCATAAAGCTCTGTTCCCACCAGCGCAGCTGGGGGCCAGATCCAGCACGGGCTCTTTGTTGCTGTCAGCAGGGACTGCGTCTCCACGCGGCACCCAGTGATAAAACTATAGTTACGGGGTGAAAGTTGGACCCAAACCTGCAGACTGGAAGCAGTTAGAACATATCTAGGCCAGATGCTGCCCTTGTTGCCCTGCTGTCGATCCAGGGCTCGGCTGTTGAACGTGGTGGGCTCATTTCCACGGGTGCCATTTGGGATCTGGGCATGGATGAGCTCAGCTGGGTTCTGCAGAGGCTTGGAGCTGCACGCAGTGCTGGGCAGCATTCGGTCCATCAGGACATCACAGGATTCACAAGTTTACTTTTGCATATGGGATCAAAGCTTAAAATATCAGCTGGCCTTTCTCTCACTCCTGACTTTTCTTAAACATCTGAACAATTTCTTCTTTAGCTCTGTTAAAATCAACCAATCCGACATTTAAATTGTATGTGAATTTGATAAATAAAGACAGGTTACAAAAAGCCACACGGAATGATTTTGTTTTTTAAAGTTTTTCAACTACTTAGGACAAAAAAAATGTTACAATGCTCAACTTTTCATTTAGTTACATAAATAATTTTTTTATAAATATCTCTTTATAAACAATATATAAATAGCTTTACAACATAAATACATTTATGCATGACATGAATTTACAAACAGCAACGTTATACAGCTGGCTTCATCAGTCTCTTGGAAAAGCACTGTCCCTTGTCTCGGTGAGTGTTTGTATATATAATATATATAAGATAGAGAGCACTTGTTAAAAAAGTAACAAAACCAAAACAGTTGGTGCCATGACTCCTCGTACCAAAAAGAAAAACACAGCCACGTCTTCTGTCCATTCCAGGGGGGTCACTGCTCTTCTAGGTGTTGCCTGGGGGATGGCCGTGCCTGGCCGCGCGTGGTAGGAGAAAGTGGACTATGGATTCAGAGCCCTGTGAGGAAGGAGAACAAGGTGCCTGTTAGCAGTCGCCATACACCACCATCCTGAGCCAAAACCCCTGTCAGAGTAACCCTGGTCTTGGGCTGGGGGATGCTGAAGTCAGCAGAAGCCCTCCCTGAGCTTTTTTGCTTGTGCTAAAGCAAAGAAGCAGCTCACCCTTCACTCTCTGGCTGTTTGGTATTTAGGGGAGAGGCTGAGGAAAGCTGCTGCTCCTCCTGCCCCTGCATCTATTGGAAATCTTTTTTTTCCTAACAAGGATTTAGCAAGAGCAGATGCATGTGAGCTGGCTTCACGGTGTGCATGTGCTTCTTGGAGCCCTGAGCTGGGTGATTCCTTGGGAAGACCAAGGAGCCTCTACATGAGGGAGCAAGCAAGCAGCACTCATCCCTCCAGGACAGGCTGCGGAACAGCCCACATCCCTCCAGGACAGGGAGGACCAGCTTTGGCATCCTGTGGGCACCTCTGCAGAGCAGCAGAATGCTGGATCTGGTCCCCTCTGTGCCCAGTTGTGTTACCACAGGGCCAGGGCAGGTCTCTGTGAGTGGGGCAGTGCTGTGCCATGGGAAGAGGAGGGAATGGCCTGGAATGCAGCAGGAGTTCATCTGCCTGTGACCTGTGTGCAGGCCCAGGCCAGACTCCAGGACCTTCAGGGAGAGCTGGCAGGGGAGGCATTGCCAGATTTCTCCCAAACCAGTCACTATGGGGAAGTGACATTTCCTTCACCCATCCATGCAGTGGCTGTGAAGAACTTCTCCCAGCTTCCCATAACTTGCTCAGATACAAAGCCAGAGTTGGGAAGTGCAACTCCTGGCAGTCACAACTAGAAGACACCTGGGGAAGTTGTGTATAGTTTTTCCCTACATTAAAAGCACTGGTGCATGGCTGAGACAGGAGGCTCACTACCCCTCCCATTGCAGGCACACGGGGCACCCTGTCCTAACACCTACCCACAGGTCCAATGCGTGTGTCAAGCACAGGGAGGAAGTGGGAACATGTGGCTGCACTGGAGCTCCTCCTGCATCGTCCCCGGAGCCTACGGGTCTAGCTCAAACTAGGGGGAATCCAGCTTGAGCTGCTGCAGGAACACCTGGGGTCTCTGATCCTTCTGCAAGGCAGCAGGAGGGGTGATGGAAGGGCGGCAACGCAATTAAGGCCAACTTGGGGTCTCTTTTTGCCCTCCAGCAACGCCGGGTGTTGCAAGGCTCAGCGGGATGACCGACCCCCTGCAGTCCTGCCCGCTGGCATCTCGCGTTTGCGGGGCAGCGCGTCCCGCGCATCTCCTGCGGTGCTGGAGCGCAGCCCCCCGACCCCATCCCGGCCCCATCCCGGCCCGGCCGCGCACTCACCGCCAGGGGTCCCTCAGCATCCGAGGCCGCTCATGGCGCCGATGCGATCCAGCTTGAGCCCGAAGCAGCCCTTGCCCAGGCCCTTCTTGTGGAGGCCCTTGTGGCGGCGGCCCGGCGGGTCCTGCAGCAGCCGCGCCCAGCCCGCCCGCGGCCGCGCCTCGGCCCGCGCCTCCCGCGCCTCCCGGGGGCCCGACCCGCCGCCGCCGCTCCGCTCCTTCTCCCGCTCCTTCTCCCGCTCCTTCTCCCTCTCCGCCGTCTCGGGCGGACCTGCCGCCGCCGCTGCTGCTGCTGCCGCCGACCCGCGGGACGCCTGTGGAGAGGAGAGAGGGTCAGAGCGTCGCCACCCCCATCGACCCCGCCAGAGTTGGGAACACCCAACTCTGTGATCCCGCAGCGGGTATCACACCCCCATCCCACCCCCCCCGACGCAAACCCGGGATTGGGGTCTGTGCCCGGCAGTGCAGCCCATCACCCCGCGGCTGTGCCCAAGGCATCTTCTCCCCTCCCTAAATCTCGGCTCCCTTCCCTGGTGTCAGAGCATCCCCCGACCCACACCATAGCGGTGTCTTCCTGCCCTCTCCCGGCAGTGCCCGGTCACTGCATGTCCCCTCAAAAGGGCTGGTGGTGCTGCTGTCACTATCCCGTTGTCCCATCACTGTCTTCTGCCCACGATCTGAAGGGGCCTGAAAGCTGGCAGGTCCTTTCCTTTCAGGTCCCTTCGGTCACCGCATCCCCCACCAGTTTACAGAACTCTTCAGATTGTGACGGGGGGGGCCCTGGCCCGCCAGCTCCATCTGCACCGCTGCGTTGCAGAGTGTCTCCAGCATTGATGGGGAGATCCGGGTTCCCTTTCCTTGCTGCTCCCTCCCCTAGTTAACACTCTGGGTGCTCTCACTCCTCCAGTTCTAACCCACAATTAGGGGGGCACACCCCTTTCCATCTCTGCCTCCCATCTTCCAGGCCATCTGTCTCCCTACTCGGAGCTTCTGCTTACCAAGCCCTGGGAATGCTTCATTCACCTCCTCGACAACCCACCCCGTATCACCCCTTTCTCTACAGCCTGCACCCCAGTTCCTTACAGGAAAGCCACCACTCCTATCCCACTGCTATCCTGGGGCACCCTTCACTCCGTGTCCCCATCTCTGTGCCCGGCCCTCAGGGCAGTGCCACCCAGTGTCGGTGGCCTCTGGCACATCCCTCCTCCTCAGCATCTCGGGACACCCAGATGGGATACCCCCATTTGGGGCACCCCTTCCCCGAGGGACACCCCGGGTGCTCCTGCCTGGGCCGTTTGGTCAGGACTGCCCGGGGGGCTCCGTCCTCTCACCGTGCCCACCGTGCACCTGCTGCCTGCCCTGCCCCGGCTCTGCTCCCCTCCCCAAATGCCCGGCACAGCGGGGTCCCAAGGGTGACGCCGGGGAGCAGACTGCCGCCCCCCCGGCGCTGATCCCGCGGGGTACAGGGCACACAGCGTCCCCCTCCAGCCTCTAGTTTGGGGCTGATGTCCCCGGACACGAGCGTTTGGGGCTGATGTCCCGCGGAGACGTTTGGGACAGCCCGGAGAAGCAGGGAGTCCCGTTGCAGTCAAACAGCCCGTGGGGAAAGAAGGACCCCCCTTTGCACTGACTCTGCCACCGCACAGTTACCCCAGGTCCCCTCCCTGTGCCGTTAGGACCCTCAGAGGGACGGGGAGAGGAGGGAGAGCCGGGGGCAGCCCCCGCCGTACCTTCTGTGGGAGCTGAGATGCCGGCTTCGCCTCCAGCCTGACGGAGAGCAGCGCGAGTAAAAGTCCACCAGCCAGCAAGGATGAGATCTGCATCCTGCGGGGCCGGCGGGAGGGGAGCCGGGGGGGCAGCGGGAGCCGAGGGCAGTCCCGGGGAGAGGCCGGGACCGACGCGAGTCAAAGTTCAGAGCGGAGCCGCGAGGTCCCTCCTGCCGCCTGCAAAGTGCCGAGCTTGTGAACTTGGGCTTTCTGCTTCATTCATTTTATAACCCAACCTGGTCGGTGATGTCATCTAAACATCAGGTCCAACGTGCCTCCCACTCCACAATAGCAGGAATTTGAAGAGGGGGGGCGTGTGGGGGGGTGTCCCCTCTTCCTTGGCAGGAACAAATGACACATCAGCCCAAGGCAACCAGCTCTGGGACTTGGAGAGCAGAAAGGGAAAGCGGGGGGCATTTGGCTTCGTGCCCCTGCCCTCCCCCAAACACCCCTGGCTCCCCCTGCAAGCCCTCTGCCCTCCCCTTGCCCAGCTGCCCCACAGCCCCTCTGCTCCCCCCAGTGCCCCAGTGACCACCCACAGAAGAACACAAGCCAGGTGGGAGTGGGGGGCTCCCAGTGGGGGGTTAAGCCCAGAAGACAGGAATGAGTGCAGAAAGCACCTTTTTTTTTTCCACATCCAGGAATAAATCAGAATTTGTCCCTCCCAGGTCCCTGCTTGGCAGTAGCAGGGCCACTGTCCTTCCTGGGGGACTCAGGGGGATGGGAGGGGGCAGTGGTGCTCCTTGAAAGCTCTTTGCGGGGGTGACCTCCTCCCTCCACTTTTGTGAGGAGCTTCATGGGGTCCCTGGTCCAGGACATGGGGCTTTTCAAGCACCCTGGTGATGTGCACAGTGTCACAGGGTCCCTGCTGGGGACAGGACCCCACTGGCTGATCCGCCACAGGGCTGTGCAGCCTGGCCTCTGACCTGCTCCTGGAGCTGGAGGGTGCAGGAGAAGGATGTGATCCCGAGATTAACCCCAGTGGATTGCAGGGGCTCTGAATACATGGTGGGAGCTTCCCCCTGCTCTCACCCTTCCCTTTCAGCATCTGGGAGGGCAGGATTTGTGCCTCTGCTGCTGTGGTTGACACTGGGCAGCTCTGAAGCTCCACTGGCTTTCTGCTGATGGAGCTTACACCATCCCTGGCACTCTGTCTGGGACGGATGCTCTTACTGGGATCAGGCCAGAGGAAAGACACCCCCCTCTTTGCAGAAGTATTCAGGGCTGAATTGCATCAGGCTGGATTTGCACCCCAAATCTCTTTCCTGGGACCAGGGAAACAATCTCTGCTCTTCCCCCTATCCCTGGGATCCATTCCAGTCTGGCAATTTCCTCCTGCTCTGTTTCTTGGTCTTTCTGGGCTCTGCTGCTCCACAAATCCCTGGGGACCTGCCCTTGCTGGGGGATGATGTCTTTTTGGGGGTCTGTGGTATCCCTGCCTGGGAGAAGGGAGATGTTTCCTTCTCCACAGCCCAGGTTACTGCGTATGGGACACTTCAAGGGAGACTGGCTTTTCAGCTCCATGTGAACGGGAGCTGGAAGGTGAAGGTCTCGGTGGTTTTTCCATTGTGCCTGCCAGGTGGAGACAACTTGGACTTTTTGGAGTGTGAAGCTGTGCTTGGGCATTTGTCTGCGTGCAGGCAGAGCGAGGTGATGGAGTCGGGATTAGAGCCGACCCCGAGTGCCAGGGAGCCGTGGGTACAGGCAAGGAGCAGAGAGAGGCCCCTTCTCTTGGGGTTCAGCCCTCGTCCCACCCAAAGCGTAGCTGGGATGTGACATCCAGCCTCTCTGGGGTGCAAGGAGGGGGGCTCTGCACCACTACCCCCATCAGCAGGGCTTCTGCAGGGGAAAGGGGAG
This sequence comes from Lophotriccus pileatus, assembly GCA_035583135.1. NCBI lineage: Eukaryota > Metazoa > Chordata > Aves > Passeriformes > Tyrannidae > Lophotriccus > Lophotriccus pileatus. Next base: position 9,184,016 of record JAWWES010000011.1, on the reverse strand, counting down.
CAGCAGGCAGCTGAGCCCTGGGGCTCCACAACCTGGGGATGTCAGGGTGCCCGAGGTCACCAGCGGCTCAGCAGACCCCACAGGGTCCTGCCTTCATCATCCTGGTTGCGCTGGCTCCTGCCCTGATGCTGCGGGCAACCTGCCCCGTGGCTTCTCCCGGGGAACCCGGGGTGGGGAAGGAGACGGGGCAGATGGAGGGGGAAATGTCACAGCGTGGAGAGGAAGGGCCACCTCGCTTGCCTTGGGGTCGGTCCCGGAGCTGCTCCACCAGCCCCTCGCCTCGGAGTATTAGAGCGTTCCCACAAATGCCACAATGCGGTCAGGTCTCAGCCAGCGCCAGCCCGCAGGAGGCTTGTCCCTGCCCTCGGCTCTCACCAGCGTGGTTTTCATTAGTGTGTTTTCTTTGTCACACTGTGCAGAGCCTCGGGTTTGGGGGGTGGGGGGGAGGGAGGGCTGTGCTTTATAAATCCAATTAGTCTTGTTATTCAAATTACTCCACCGAAAGTCAGAGCCGGGCGCACACAAAGCCTTAACTCAAACCAGATCGGATCCATTGGGGTGGCAAAAGCTCGGAGCGGGAAGAAGAGGTGTGCAGGAAAGGGTTAAGAGCATGAAAGGCTTTTGCTTGGTGGGATGGGGGCCTGAAAACTTTTAACCCTTAAAGGGATGTGCCTTCATCAACCCACAGCCCTGTAGGATGCTCACCATGTATGAGAACTGGCAGACTTGGGGCATGTGTGGGAGCTGAGAATGTGGACAGAAGGCTGGGCTCACTGTGGGCTTCCCTCAGGGCGATGGAGAGCAAAGAGGATCCTGCTCAGCTGGATAGGGAGGGATGGAGACCCGCGGGATGTGCAGGAGGGGGTGACACTCCTCCCCATTGCACCCAGGGGCCCAAAGAGAGTCACTGGAGAGAGGGGCTCCAGGGGTAGCCTGCCCTGAGGAATACCAGCATTGAACCGGGAACTATGGGGATGGCTTGGGGAGATACTGCTGAGTCTTGGCAAAGTGGGGATGAGTCCTGAGAAGAGGGACTTGAGGGGACTGTAGGCAGTGGGGAAAAGAATGGAGAGGTTGTGTGTGAGAGCTCTGTGCCTGAGGATGGAGGGATTCATCAAAGTGTGACCAGTGCCAGCATGATTTGGAGGGTGGGAGGAGATGGGTCATGGGGGTGTGACAGCAGCACTGGGTTTTCTGGCCCCATCACAATGAAGGGGTGAGCAATGCCTGTGGGTGAGGCTGGATCCTGCCAGGAAGCCCTGGGGCATTGACCATCTCAGCTGAAGTAAGGAGCCAGGCTTCAGGCACCTTCCAAAGGCTGATCCTGAGAAACTTTACAGAACAGAAATGTGGAGTCTAATCTGCAGCGAGCTGCTACCACAGCAGTGAACAGCCAGCGATCCAACCCCTTTTTCTGCCACTCACTTGTCCTTAGGGAGCTTGTTTCTGTATTGATTTGGGGAAATCACTGCCCAGATTTATGTCTCTTCTGCTGCCATGGGCCAGGGAGTATTTCCTGACGGAGTGATGGATAAGTCTAGTGTGAGGATCTCCAGCCGATGCTGTGTGAGGGTCAGTCACCCCTTTGCAAAAGGAGACATCAGAAGGCTGAGTGCATGTGACGGTGATGCCAGAGTGGCTGATGCTTTCGCACAACCAGCCCAAGGAGCTGTTGGTTAAGCACCATCCCACACAGTGGGATAGAGGAGGTACAAGGATGGAGCAACTACAAGGATGGAGAAGCTACTTCTCCACCAGGGCAGCCCAGTCCCCATGAACATGATGTGTGCTGTGTTCACTGAGAGAATGTCACCAAGGGTTTGATGTGCCACAACAGGAGATTTTCACAGGTTTTTTGTTTCTGTTTTTGGGTTTTTTTACAAGTTTTATACTGCCTCTCTAGGGGTCTGGTGATAGCACACTCAGTGAGAAGCCATTTGGGGAAGGATTTAAATTTTGGTTATAGGGATGGATGAGCAGCCTCTGATGCCTGCAGTGGTAGGGGACCATCTGGTCCCACCACTGTGGCAGGATGCAGCAAGTGATGTGCCTCCTGAGGATGCTTTAAAGAAAGCTTTTCTGGAGAATAAACCTATAGCCCCTAAGGCAGAAGCACTTTCTGAGGGCTCAGACCTGGCCACCAATAGCTCTTGGGCTTGGGCAGCCACTAGACTGTCATGGGGGTGGGCTGGCCCCACAGACTGGGGTGTGATGCTCCATGGGTGCTGTGGTAGCGCTGGTGCCTGTCTGAAACACAGATGGAGATTTTGGCCTCTTTGAACATCCCTGGTGTTTATTTTGGAAGTTGCTGCTGAATGAGGCATTACAGAGAACACTGCATGATTTTACACTTTCCCTTGTCTTCTCTGGGTCTGGAAGAGGGCTCTGGCTCACAACATATACATGGCCAAGATCCCCTTCTTCCTAGACTGGGACTGGGATGGGAAGAGGCCCTGTAGAACTGCCCTAATGGAGCAGGCAGGGATGGGGCTGCAGGTGCAGCAAGGGCATGGAGACTGAGAGGGCAGATTTGTCCCCTCCCAGACCTCCCAGAGTGATGAGGACAAGGAGACAGAGACTCATAGGTCTTTGCTGACATCCTGGCAGGCACAGTGTGTTTCTCGCCCAGAGGAGAGAAACACACTGGGGTGGGGCGGCGGGGGTGCCTTTGGGGGTTTGCCATTTACCCTGGGCTTCCTGGGATGCTCCAGTCTCCTCCTGACTTTCTGGGTATTTTCCCCAGGGCTGCACTGGGATAGCTGTGCTCTGGGGCTGGGATGTCTCACTGCTCTGGTCGAAGCAGGAACACAGTGTCTCAGGGTTTTGTTGAATGTCAAGAAAATTAAGCAATTGTAATGCACGGGTGAGTCCACACCACGAGCCTCCCTCTGTGTCAGTCCTCGGAGGATAGGCATTGCATTGCCTTCAGTTCCCAGCAGCCTTGGCTCTGCAGCTAGTGCAAGAGCAGGTTGTAGGGATTTTCCAAGCTAAATACCACAGTCTTCTTTCTCCTCCCTTTCTCAGATGCCTTCCCCCCTTGGGAGTCTGGCAGTGTTTCACCCACAGCCCGGGGGTCCCAACATCAGCCCAGGCTTCTTCTTTTTGGTGCTGAGCATTCCTTTTGGAATAGGTACTGCCCGAAGAACTGATGATATGAAAAGGCCAAAGGATGCATTACTGACACCATATTTGTCCCTGCAGAGAGCCATAACTTGTGCAGATCCCAAGAAAGGATCCAACAGGCCAGGGGGAACAGGCCCCCAGCCTGTACCTAGGAGGTCTCCAACACAGTGTTGGAGCCAGATGCCACCAGCACACCACATCACCCTGCCACAGCCCCAGGGGAATGTCTGTGCCCTGATGTGCTACGTGCACATCCAGGCCTGGCGAGCAGGTCCTCACTAGCCCCACGGCTCTGGCGGAAGCGCACGTCCCGGCTTGGCACGAGCCTCTTCCACCTGGGTTGGCTGTGCAAACCCTGCCATCCTCACCAAAGCTGTCAGCAGCTCTCTTGCAGCCCCCCTGCCAGCCCCAAACACCCTCCAGCTCCTCTGAAATGGTTTCCTGGGAATCCAGCACCAAGTGGTGGGAAGCCCCTTTTGGCATCAGTCCTTCAGGGTAAAAACCCTTTGGACTTCTTGGGCCTTTCCCTGGAGCATCCTTGATGTGGGAAACCCCAAGGGAGTGCTGGCATGCAGGGAGCCAAATAAGTGCTGGTGTTGACCTCCTGACATGCAGTCAAGCCATCAAACTCCTGACAGGGCTGTGATCCTGATGAAGCCAGACTTGGGCTTTCTGCCTCTGTTTTTTTTTCTTTTTGGGAGGGAGTCTGGCTATCTCCCACAGGAGAGTTTGTGTAGGGGCCAGGCTGAGCATCGTGGGGTTACACTGGCCACAGCAAAGGGCTGGCATGGGAAGAGGGAGATTTCAGCACCACGAATGGCAGGGCAGCCTTGTGGAGCAGATAACAGTCCAGCCGGGCCTTGGCCATGCCTGGGAAGAGCCGGGACCGCTGCTCCTGTGGCCAGGGAGCCCTGCCGGCTGCGGAGCGTCACGGTGGCCCCGCTGCCACCCCACAGGCAGCCTCTGTGGACGTGCAGGGCTCCACAGCCCTAACCTTTAGCAACCAGACAGAATAACAATGCCAGCCTGCTGGGGTATAATGGCCGGTGTTTGCTTGAGATACAAAGGCACCAAGCTTTCTCATGAGGTAATACTGATAAGTTCCGCTCTCATTCACTGCTCCGCCTGCCAGACGGCAGCGGGGCCGGCAGCAGCCCCTGCCTGCCCTCACCCAGCTGCCGGGACGTGCCCACCGACCCCTTAGCCCGTCCTCTCTGCTGAAGCACTGCCCCCTGCTTGCCCTTGGCATGCTGTTCCCATTGGTCACCCAGCTCCAATGCGGCCCCCACGGGGGCTGTTCCGACCCCATCCTGCGTGTGTGGAATGGAAGGTGAGTCCCTAATCCTGTGACTGCAGAGCAGCACAGTTCCTTAGTCCCTGCCTGCCTGGAAAGCACCTTTTCTGCCTTCCTGAGAACATACTGAGGGGCTTGAACTCACTGCACATCCCTTGCTCCATGTGCCCTGTCTCCCCCTGTCCCCCAGCCCTGCTGCCCACAAGCTCAGTAGGTGCAAGGCAGCTCCTTGCTCAGGTTTCCTGATAGGACCTGTGGAGCTTTGGTGTCATCCAAAGCCACTTTGAGCACCTTTGGGATGTTCAGCCCTCACAGGGCAGGAGGATGCAGGGAAACAGGGCTGTGTGATAGAAGAAATTTGGACATTATAACCTGGCAGGATTACTGTGGAAGAGACTTAAAGGTATCCAGGAGACAAATTCAGGCAATCCTAACTAAATCAGGCGCAAAGCACTAACCCTGTTGCTTCAACATCCTACCTGGCATCCCAGCTCTCTCCTTCACTGCCTCTTTCACCTATTTCTTGTCTGCCTGTCCCTCTTTGCTGAAGTCTGATTCTCTCTTCCTTTACTGGGCAAACACAGCCAAACCAGACCTTCCCTCCTGTCTGGGGCATGCTGCAGGCGTTTCTCCAAGCACTGAAGGAGATGGGAACCCATAAGTCCTGATCTTGGGTGGCATGTTTCCCAACCAGAGGTATGGAGGGCTCAGGAGAAGACTGGAGAAGCTGAAGGACAGGTGAGGCAAGACCACATGTGTTGTGACACAGCAGATGGTATCTACTGAAGATAGAGGTGATTTTTAGCTCACTTATGGTAATAAATCTGTCTTGCTTCCCTCTATCCCCTCAAGCATGGCTTCAGTCCTCAGGTCAAGTGCCCAGACAGCTCCCAGTGCCTGAGAGATGTCAAGGGGAGCGAGACTCTGGCCTAACGCTGGGTGCTGCTGCTGCAATTGAGACATTTCCAAGGGTGCTCAGAGGCTCCAGAGCAAGCCCATGACCCGACTTTGCCATTGAGTATATCCTTGTGTGGTGTGGGTCTATCCTCTGCATAGCAGCAGGGAGACAGAGGCCAAGCACTCCACTGCCCTCCACCTCCCTGCCACGGCCTGCAACCTGAAGTATGATTGACAACATGTCACACTCAGGTAGGCAGGGATGGCACTTCCACGTGCAGTGTCAGTTCACGCCGGGTGGGCTGCGGGAAGCGGATGGAGGTGTCAGAGGAACTGCCCTGCTCCCATCCAGGGTTCCCCTTGCTGAGTCACCCCGGGGCGGCTCCAGCCCTTTGGCCAGTCACTCCTGATTAACACTGATGTAAACGAGCGCCGGGCGGGCCTCACTCCTCACTGAAACCACAGGCAGAGGAGCCAAAGCCTTCGTAAGCGAGGCGCTCCCGGCCAAGGAGCCATGTGCTGCTCTCACCTCGGCCGAGGTGCCACAACACGTTCCAGCCTCCAACAGTCGGGGAAACAGCTACCAGTTACTGCCCGGGGGAAGATGGTGAGATAATCCTGCACTGTGGGAAAGCAAGCCAGGGCACCGGGCTGGGCTTGCTGCTACAGGACCCCAGGAAATGAGAATGCAGGGGAAAAATCTGCCCAGGGACCTTTCCATTTCAGGAAGCCCATGAGTTGCCATGGAGGGTCATAGAAGCAACAGCGAGGCAATTGCTCCTTTCTGCTCAGCAGCCACGAGGATGGTGTGGACGGAAGATGGAGCCAAAGGGGAAAATGAAGAAGTCCAGCCCTTCCCTGGGAGGAATTGTATTTGGTGACATCCTGCATGAGGTACCAACTTGCTACCATATTTGCACATGGACTCTTCCAAAGGGTGTGAAGGATGGGCACACAGCTGGTCCCACCCACTCAGGATCTGCTGTGCTCCCATGGGACACTGGTAGGGGTGACATGTATTTGCTGTCTCTCTCATTTGTCGGGAACAGTGATGGGGCAGAGCAAAAGTGGGCACAAACGCAGGCTCAACCCCATCGACCAGACCAGTTTTCTGGATCCCTGGCTGCTACCAGGAGAGGAGGGCTGAGAAATGCCCTGCTGATCTGCTGGAGCTCCTGGCCCCTCGTGCAGCAGGGGCCCAGCTGGAGGCAGGAGGCGAGGGTGACGGAGGCGTCCAGCCGAGGAGCCGTGTCCTGCTCGCCACACGTGATATCCCCGCGAAACCGCAGAGCCCAGCGCTGGCAGCGGCGCTGGCAAACACCGGATCCTCCCCCGTCTGTGCAAGGAACAGGGCACGCTGAAGCTGCTCCAGCTGGTGGCACCACCTGGTGCAGGGGGGAGCCTGGCCAAGCTCCTGGCTCCCAGGAAGAGCACAGACACAGCGTGACTCAGTGACATGGAGGGGAGCTGCTGCTCCCACCTGGCTGGCACAGGGAGCGGGGCAGTGGGGCTCTAGGCTCCAGGGTTTCCCTTGCCCCATCCCTGTTTTTCCAGGCGGGTGAGCTCCTCACTTTGCAAGAGCAGCCTGGAGGGATGGCTTGGGTCATCCCTACACAGCCAGGGACATGCCACCACCCTGCCTTCACATAGCAGATGTCAACCTCCTTGCTTTGGCAGCAGCCAGGGGAACAAAAGGAAGCAGTGGAGCACACTCTCTGGCAGAGAGCTCAAACAGGACTGACTGGGGGTCTCATGAGGCCAGTTTATTGCTCTCCAGATTTTCTTCTGGTTGAAGTTCCTTGGCAAACTCAGGCTGAGTTTGCAGGTAACATCAGGGTGACCAAACCACGTAGTCCCAGTCAGCCAGACCCTGACTCTGCCATAGAGCTCTGTGGGAGGTCTGCAGTCACAAAAAGAGCAGGGAGTAAAAGTCACAGCTCCTGACTCTGGTCTTCTGCTTTAATGTCACCCTCTGACACAAGGCTCTGACTTTTCCTGGGGAAGATCAGGCCACTTGCTACTCAGCACCACGAGTTGGTTACTTCAGGCGTTGTCTCGTGAGTGGCCTGGAGGATCATCAGGTCTCTTGGTGTCCATCCTCCAGTGCCAGGGAAGCACCAAGAGCTCAGGGAACAGATCCCAGGAGCCTGCTCCTCTTTGCAGTGACAGTGAGGCCATGCAGGTCTTGAAGGAGGCTTCCCTGTTCGGCTTTTGGAGGTGCCTGCAAAGCTCTGAAAGTTCCCACGGGGTCACTACAAGTCTCAGACCTTTACAGCATTATCAGCTAACGTGTGCTTTTCTCACCCATCTGGCTACAAACTCCGGGTGAAGCAGGAGGGCCGGCAGTGAGCTGGATCAACCCATCCCAGAGAGGGGATCCAGCGGGCAGATCCGCTGCCCGGGCTGGGAGAGGATGGCTGCCAACCCCAAGGACCGCGGTGGCCGCAAACCTCTCCGGCGGGGACTGTCTGTGTTGGGTGGCAGCACCTCCTGCCTCCCACCTCCCCTCAGCGCCCCATGCCCCAGCTCAGCCTCCCGCAGGACAAGGTGGGCTCCCACCCTCACCCGCTGTGACTGGACAAGGGGTCTGGAGGCTCCCCTTCTCCCGGCGGGCTGCGCGGATCTCGACGAGCTCCCTCTTTTGCGGGGAGCGGGGCTGGGACACCCCCTGTCCCCTCACGGACCCCGCTCCCGCCGCCAAGAGACGGGTGCGAGCGAGCGCTTCGCGCTGAGCCCTTCTGGGCCCCGCCGCGGCCCGTAGGCGCGGCTGCCCCGGAAGCGGACGGGGCGCTGGGACATTCAAACGGAGCGGAGCGGCCGCGGCGCCGGTGAGCGGGGCCGGAGCGGGCACGGGAGCGGGGCCGTGCTCTGGGAGTGGGCACGGGGTCTCGGGTCCTGGGCGGGGGGGATGACAGCGGCTCCCGGCCCGACCCGGCGGCGTTCAGCCCCCTGGCAGCGCCGCCGCGACCGGGCCCGGCGTTTCGCTGCCCCGTCCGGCCGCGCCGGACCCGGCGGGAGGGCGGACTCCGCCCGGGCCGCGCTGCCGAGGGGTCGGTCGGAGGGTCTGCCCCGCATGCGGGGGGTGCTGTGCCCCGCTCCGGGAGCGCTGCCGGGGCTGGGGCACTGGGCACCCCCGGGGGCGGGCGGCGGGGCAGCGCTGCCCCTCGGAACCGGCCGGGTGATAAGGCAGCGGCTGTTTTCACGCTGGGCCCAGTTAAACGGGCGTCCTCCCTCTGCGCGTCTATCCTGGTACTCCACTCGCCCTCATCGCCGTCCCCAGTACCCTCACCCCTACCCACCTCTGCCTTCCCTCTGCTCAGTTGGGAATATTTCGGTTGCTCACAGAAGGCTAATAATGAAACTGTAATGTGTGTATGTGTGTGTGGGCCTCGCAAGTTGCTGTTCTTTCCGCATGCTGCAACTGTTGACTGCTAACTGCTGCAAGAGCTATATTGCAAGGCGAGCTGTGAATGTTCGTTCTCTACTTGTAAATAAAGGTGATAAAACTCCTGTTTCCCGGAACCAAACCATTGTTTGGAGAGTAGCCTCGCTGGCTTTTATAAATGTGATCTGCTCCTGTTGAACTGGCAGCGGGAGAAGGTGACGTTAGAAGAAGCCTCGTGCGGACCTGCCCGTGCGAGGGTTTTGTAAGAGCTCAGCAGCAGGTCAGTCTGTTAGAAGAGTTCAGCTATTGGCCAGCACCAATGGAAAATCTTAGGAACACAAAGAATCACAAACCACACAAGGAATTTTTCCTATTTATTCAGGGCTTTTTAGTTTTTGATTGGTGTTGTGAAGCCTGTTCACATCCGTGCTCGATTAGTTAAGTAAATTTCACTGCAACACGGGTTGTTGCTCTGAAAGGGCTGGAGCAGCCACACTGAGGAGGAGCTGGCTCTGTGGTCCTGGGTCCCTGAGGGATAATGCCCTGTTCCCAGGCAGTATCTGCGTGAAGGAGACTGCCTGGGTGCTTATCCTCTGTAGAGAAAGGGAGAAGAGTGCTGAGTAAGAGCAGAGAAAAATTCCAAGCATGGTGGGAGTAAGGAAGGGAATATAAATTCCTCTTTTGCTGAGCTCTTTATTCTGTCCTGCCAACACCCCAGTGCTTAGAGAAGTGAGGAGGGAGGTTTAATGGACAGTATCCTTTACTTAAACTTAGGGTGATTCCAGTGCCCCATGGTTGTGGCATAGAAGAGATGACAGTGAGCCCTGAAATTCTCTGTGTACCAGCTGGGGTGAAGTTCAGCTGCTATTTAGTTCTAAACATGTCTTGAAGTGAAAAAGAAGTATTTTTATGAAAACCCTCAGAAGCCAGTTGCAATGGGCTCCGTTGTCAAGAAATTCTTATTTTGGTCTTTCATGTTACATACAGCAAAAATCACTGCTATGTCCTGTCTATACCTATAATTTACCTGAGGACAATTTACTAGATTGTTTTGCTCCAAAAGCTAGAGCAGCTGAAAAAGGACTGGAAGGTGCTTGACCTGCTCAAGCTCCAGACTCGTGCAGCGAAGGTGGAGGTGTGATACCATCTACAGGAGCTGGTGCTGGTTGGAGCTGCAGCCCGTGTGTCTCAGTCACTAAGAATTATGAGCTCCTGTAAGATAGTTATTATTTTATTTCTGGGAGGGACTTTGTGGCTAGAAAGACAAGCTGAAATGGGTAGTCTTGCTGTTTGAAGCAATTCAAAGGTCGCTGTGGGAGGGAGGTGACAGGCAGTGTGTCTTTTGACAGTGACAGTGGAGCACGTAAAGAAGGATGGAGTTGTTTTTGAGTTGGACATGACAAGACTTTGCTTCTGGTAACCACTAAACTGATGCTTCTGGTATAGTCTGTCAGTCACTGCTTTAATTTTCCTGGCTTTTTCAAAGGCAAGAAAGAGCAGGTTAAAGGAATCCCTTGTGTTTGGGGAGTCAGCCTCAGCACAAAATCCCTGTTTTATGTGGTGTGTGGGCAGGTAGGGTTTATGGGCTGTGGTCACTCCTAGGTCACAGGTATTCAGTGCAGGGCACTGTTGAGTACATTGTGAACCACCTTCTCCCTGCTGGAGTGATGCCCAACCCAGAATTCCTGTACGTTTGACATTTTTGTATCCTTTAGTGTAATCAGTTATTTGACGCTGCGTTTCACGAAAATAACCCTTTTTTCACCTATGTCTATTTGTAACTCTTTGAAGTTTGGGCTTTTTACTGCGCTATGGATCAGCTGGGGCACGTGAGAGGTACTGGTTCTGCCCAAGGTGCCAAGGAGGGACTGAGCAAGCCCACTGCCCCCCAGAAGAACGCGTACGCCAGGCTCGTGCAAAAGCACCACAGCGGCCGGTTCCAGTTCTACTTGAATCACATTGCACAGAAGATGCAGCTGGAAGAAGGCACCTCCAATGACCCCAGCTGGGATCTGGACCTGCCTCTGAGGAGAGGCCTGGTGAAGGATAATCCAGCCAGGAACGGATTGAACATGCACAGCTATTCACCGGTCCGAACATCTCACCTGGAACAGCCCCTGCCTGGATTTGAGAATGATAAACCCCAAACTGCTCTGAACAGATGTCTTTATAAAAAAAATGCTATTGAAGGAGACTTGGAGCTGGAGGAGGACTATTATTTGCATCAGCGTGGAGCTGGGTCTGACTTGTTAAATATGAGTGATGCTCTGGGTGGGAGAGTGTCAAACAGCCTGAGACATCGTGGGGCTGTGCAGAAATCTTCTGGTTCTGATGAGGAGGACACGTGGAGGAAAAAACAAAAGAAACGAGGCAGATGTCCTGCCAACACTGATGCAGCAGCTGGACACTTGTTGACTGAACAGTTTGGTGAGGATGTGCTGGCAGTAAATGCCAGAAAAAACAGTCAGTTGTCTCCAGGTCAAGTCCAAGGTGAGTTCACACTAATGAACTGTTTGGTCCATTTGCTACAATTACTGTGGAAATGAATGTGATGTTAGTCACGAGTGCGTTAACATGAGCCAGTTCTGCTCTGTCCAAGTTAGTCAGCCCTGGGTTACCTGTGGGTGGCTTTGTCCTGGTTTACAAGTAAGCCGTGTGGCATGTGCAAATGGCTTCATGTGGAGCCAGCTTGGGGCTGGCAGGACACAATCCCCTGGCTGAAGCTCTGTGAGCATGGCTGTGCTGCTTCCAGGATAAGCTCAGGGCTAGGAGAGCCCAGTTTCTGTGGTGTAGAGTCCAAATTAATAAGACCACTGGATCTGAGCTGACTCAGGCCAGAGTCATGCTTGTCTCTGTGTTGCTTCTTTGAACCTGGAGTGCTGGTTTGCCTTTGGTCCGAGTCCATCCAATACTCAGGGGCTAAGATGCCTCTGTAACAGCCAATCCCTGATACTGTTGACTCCAGGAAGTTTTGCTGTTAGTAACAAAGAGATCTTGCAGTACTGAAGTGAATGTGTCTCTTAAATGGGATGTTCAAGGCAAAAAGCCTCCTTATGGAGATAAATAATTTTTTTTGATTTAAAAAACCCCCGAAACACAGCATCAACAAGCAGCCAAAGCCAGGCAGTTTAATTTTGGTTTCTCAGTGTAATAAGTTAAAACTTTATCTGAATGCTAGTTATGATGAAATACTTTGATAGCCTGATCTTATGAGCTACTGCTGGAAGAACCCCTAAATGTCACTGTGTTAAATTCTCTCTAACAAATAGAGAAGAGATTGATTTCTCAGCTGGCTAAGATCAGCCTGAGGCTCTTGAATTGGAAATCAAGTAACTGTTTAACTAAATCAGTCTTAAAACGTAAGCCCTGTGACTCAAGAAGGGCAAGTAATATGGTTTTTTTTGGGTTTGTAGTATTTTCGAGGTTTTGGCAATAGATAATGTGCTAAAGTTGGTAAACTTCCATGAGTTCTTGCAAGACTGATCACAGATAGAGATTTAATGCAGATTATGCTAAAATTTGTTGATGAGCTTGATTTTTGTGAGACTTTTTTTTACATGGTTCATTGTAACACTATTTATTGTGCCTAGCCTCTTATAACAGACTTTGCTACCTTCAGCTTTTGAAGCGTAGGAAGAGCAGCTGACAGAGATGTAGAGTCTAGAAGGCATATAGTTTATATCCATGAAAATGGTAGGTGCCTACATGGATTTCAGTCTAAAATAAAAATACCCTGGCTTTCAAAATCAAGCACCCACAGTGGCCTCCTGCTCTAGTTGGGAATGGGGTTGCACAAGGCCTTTGAAAACTAGTTGTTTGTTTAGTGTAAAGACCTAAAGCAGAAAATGTTAACCTTTGTGTTTGACCTCCCAGGTGGAAAACTCACACAGTGGGAAAGATTACTGGAAAATTAATTGCTCAACAGTGACACCCTTCCTCTTCTTTCCCTGCGTGCCTCCCCAGCCACCCTCCTGTGTAGCTGGGACTGGTTATCCTCCAGAACGTTTGCAGGGACATAAAAACAGTTTCTCCAGGAGGAAAGAAATAGAGAAGAAATAAATATGTCACTTAATTGAGAGAAACGCTTTTTCTGCTGTTCAGTTTGAGTATATTTTAGGGTTCTTGTTTAAGTGAAATGAAGATTTTGCAGTATGAAAGTGCTTATGCATAAGAAGTCTCACATCACAGTATCAGATTAATATTTTCTCACTTCAAAGCTTCTCTTTGTCTCTTGATGCTGATATAAGTCATATTATTTTGCATAGGCAGGTGTCTGGTTTGATCAGTTTAAATCAAGGCTTGTGAAACTGTGATGGCAAGAATTGCTTCTGTCATAGCAGTGAGGCATATCATCTTTTCAGGAGTGACATTTCCTCACAAATTAGCTCTGTTCAGGCTGTTGTAGGCTTTCCAAAAGGCTCTTCAAGCTAATCTCAAAGCCAAGCATCACTTTTTATATCATTTTATTTCATTGTCCTCTTCTTAAACAGCTCTTCAGCTCAGGCTTAGCCGTGGGTTGGTTTTGCAATGACCCTGAGCTGACAGTACTAAAATTGGAGGCAAATGTGGAGGTCTGTGAAAACCCTCTGAGTGCCCTGGCTGTAGGCAGTGAGGGATTGGTCCCTGCTAATGTCCTTCCAGTGGCAGGGCAGTTCTGTGGCTTTGGGGGAAAGCAGAGTGGTTTATGGAGCCCCAAGCAAATGTCACTGAGCCCTGGAGCTGGTGATGTGTTGCTGTCTGTAGTTCCATGTAGTAACTGCTTTGCCTAAGTATTGGAGGCTTTGCAGTTGAGAGAGCTGAGTGTGAGCAGAACTCCTTTGTACCTTGTGTGAAACATGTAACCCAGTCATGAGACTGCAGGTTGGATTCACTCTACATTATCAGCACTCTTGGATTTGGGAAGACAAAGCTCCACACAGACGAATTCCACAGGTTGTTGCTCCTTTCTGTGCAGTTATAACCTCTGCAAGGTAAAACCTCCTATTATGAAGTTTCTTCTCAAGCCCCAATAAAGCAGAAAATAATCCCAAAATGCTACTTTAAATTGTGTGGTGTGCTTACAATTTTTAATCTAATATTATTTTCCTGCTGGTATTTTCCTTTAAATCTCCAATCCTCTAGGTTCTTTGGATGCTAAAATTTGGTTAAACTTCCTTAACAGAAAGTTATGAAGTCCCTTGGGTTGTTTTCTGGTTTTCATCAAAGACTTTAAGGGTTTTCCCACTTCAGAGTTAGTAATCAGATTCTTTTTCCAGACTGATGGATGTTTCTGTCATAAAAGGGCTTAAAACTCTCTTTCCCTTGAGGACAGAAGTAATGACTCTTTCTGTGGCATCTGTCTGTCACATGCTGGGAGTTGAGATTTGCATGGCTGCTAAGTGGAACTTCATCTTAAATATCTGTGATTCTTTGCTTTGTCAGTAGGTAGTTTAGACTGAGCTGCGTGTTTTATTCGGCACAGCAGGGTTTCAGCTGCATTTTGAGTGCGTGCACTTCCCAGCCTGTTTTTTGAGGGAATGTTGCTGTTTGATAGCACATTCCTGAGCCTACAGGAAAGCCTGGAAATTAGACATCTGCAGACAAGGACTGTCCTCCAAATGTGGGGTGCTGCGTGGTCATTGGGAACACCATCTCCTGGCCACACTTGATTTCAGAGGATCTTGGGAGCTAAAGTACCTGGAAGTGAGGTGGCTTTGTTGATGTTGAAATCTTGGGTGGAGCAGGATGCTGGTCAAGGCTGATTGCTCTGATACGGATTCAGATTTTGCAGGGTTATACTGTCTCAGTCTGTATCTGCTTACAGCTTCCTTGGGAAGAACACCAACTGCCAGCTTCCCTGGGTATCCTCCTGAGCCTCCTCTCACTAAAAACTTCGTGAGTTTATGATGTGATGGAGGTATCTTGCCCATCTGTCAGGGTCAGCATGCCCCTTGAGTAGAAACAGACAATTCCTGGGTAACAACATGCCTCGTCTGCAACAGCCTAAGATTTCCACAGCCCTTTCTGATTTATCATCTGTCTGACACTTGGCATTTATTTGCCCAGCCTGTGGTACTTAACCAACTTGGGCAGCTTCCATGGAGGAGTGTCGCTGGCAAGCAGGCTAGTGTTTAGCATCAGAGCATTAAAAACAATTGTTGCTGTTGGATGGTGGTGCTGTGCTTGTGGCTGCAACCTTGACATTTAAAAGGTTCATGATAGGTAAAGGAAATATCCTGGAATGGCTTTCCTGTATGTTTGATGGGCACAGCTGCTCAAGAAATACCAGCCTTAACAAGATGGCAAAATCTCAGGCATTTTGTCTTCCCATGGTGCACTGCAGTAAATTTTTATTTGCCTTTGTTTCTCTGGGGGAGCTTTGGAGGAGGAACAACAGCTTCTGCTTTTCCCTTCTTGTAGGGCAAATTTAGGATAATGCTAATTTTTAGTAGTTAGTCTTCCAATTCTTGTGTGGTGAAATTCAGTTCTGCAGAATGTCATTATTTCCCTATCTGGCACCAGTAAATATGAGCCAGCAATCTCCTAAAGACCACAGAATCAACTCAATAAATGGAGAATGTTGGTTACTGTGGAAATCTTTAAAATGCAGCTAATCTTGCCAGGTTCAATGTAATGTTCCTTAGATGATGTTAATCATAGTAATAAGATATGGGAGAGCAGGGAAGACTGGATTTACTGTATGGCCCCATCTGAGAAACACATGAAAAATAGAATGCTCCCCTCTCTAATGGTTTAGCAACGTCATCACAAACATAAATTTCTCTCATGCTTTTGATAGAAAAAAAATGTTGCATTCCTGAATCTTGTGCAACTGATGTTTTTTGGCTAACATCAGCTATAGTATGTGAGTTAATATCTGATGTATCCTCTCTTGGGGAGATGAGATCTTGCCCCTGCAGGGACTGTGGGTTTTTTATATGTGATCTAATAACTGTCTTCTGTGCTCTTTACCATAGTCCTGAGCACACTGTGCAGCAGGAGCCCTTGCATTTGGCAGCAAAGCTTTCACCTCTGTGAATGAAGGACCTTCCTTCACCTGCTAGTGCTCATGTGAAAACATTCCTCGGTGGAAACACTTGTTGCTGTTAACCTGCTATTTTTTAAAAACTATATTTTTTCTACTCTTTAGCCCCAATTATGTAGTTCAGGTAACTGTGCCTGTCACCGTGGTGTTGATCCTAGGGAAATAGTAGGGTAATATAAGAATTGAACTGATTTTTAATTAGTTTTAAATCTTTTCTTTCATGTGACTTGTCATTAGTTTATTTAGCAAAGGTCTTGTTGAGCTTCTCCAATGTCAGTTTCTTATGGCATCAGGGGTCTGATGGCAAAGGTGTGAGTGTGGATGCTGGTGTGGGAGCGTGATTAAATCCCGGCACACGTGCAATGGTTTAAAAGCTGGTTAGTCCGACTAATTAAATGCAACAATAAATTGGGAATTGTTACCAACAGGTGTGTCTGGATCCTGCAGTGTCATGTTCTGACCCTGCGCTGTTTAAATACTTCTGTCAGCTGTCGGGGAGAAAACACAGGAGTAGGATTGAAAGGGTTTTTTGGATGACTTGGAGAGTATTGAATAATGGGGGCAGTTACTGGCAGCCATCTGGATCACTTGGTGGATTGGGAGCAGGCAAAACAAAATCCATTTATCGGATTGCCAGCATAGTGCCATGCTAGCAGTGTGAGGAACCCAGTGTGGGAAGAGACAGCTTGGAAAGGAGTTTTGAGCTCTTGATGGATTAATCAGCTGAACATCCCCCTCCTGTGAAATGTGGCCAAAAGGGTAATGTATGAGCATGGGAATTGTAAGATGGAGTATGGACTGTGTGTGTCTTTGGCGTGGCAGCAGCGCTTCTGGAGTGCTGTATCCTGTGGTGATACCCCCTGTTTGGGGTGGATGGTGATGAATTGATGAATACTCAGGGGATGGTCACAGGGAAGATTAAAATGCTGGGATCATGAGTGAGTGATTTGAGGAACTCTGCTTTACTTATCAAAGAGATGCTTGGGGGAGGGGAGTTTTCAGTAAATTGCCTACATGGGGAACAGATGTTCAATAATAGGCTACTCAGTTGAGCATATTATGATATAATGCATTTGAGGCTAAACAAATCCAGGCTTGAAATACAGCACAATTTAGCAGTGAGGGTGAATGACCATTGGAACAGTTTTACCAAGGCTTGTGGTATGTGGGCTGTCACCGGCACATTTAAAATCCCTGATAACCATTTCTACCCCTGAAATATGCTGCAGTTCAAAGAGGAATTAATTTGTAAAAGCCCTCTGTTCTCTGCTGTCCATGAGGTCAGTCAGCCCACACACCCCAGTCAGGTCTGGCCTGTTGTTCAGGTGATCTCCAAGTGTCTCTTTTGCCGTGAGTATCCAGGTATGTAGGACAGGTGCTTTGCAGCTGAATTCAGTGGCTCTTGTTACTCCTCTCCAGGCTGTGGCTGCTGTGGAGCTCTGCTTCTGCCTCTCCTGTCCTAAGTGCTGCTGCCCACGTTTTGCCCTCCTACCTCAAGCCCGTGATAACCAGCTCCATGAAATGTTTGTGGGCTTGAGATACCGAACTCCCTCTTGTGGGGAAATCCAAGCTACAGAGAGTTGAAACTTGGCTGGGGCAGGATGGAAAACAAAATGTTGGGCTCTATTGCATAAAATACTGTCTTCTGTGACAAAAACAAAGATTTCCAGAGTGCTGAAGGAAAATGTCAACACTAGCAGCTGCAGCCCACAGATGTATGGGACAGGTCATGCCTTGGAGAATATTCCAGGCTCTCTACAAATAAAAGCCAGCAGCCATAACGTGTTTTTGTTCAGTTTGTATGTTTTTAGGCATTTTCCCCCCACACTGCTAGGTGTTGTGATTTATGTACCTACTACACTGAATAGGCAGTATGGGGAAGGGTTCATCAGCAGATAAACAGATTCTGCATCACCTTGGAGTTACCTTGGGATATGTAGGAATTTGAAGGCAGTTCTTTGATTTCTTCTGCTGTTAATATCTTCTAGTACGTTAGCACCTCCTGTCAGGTAGTTTGCCTTTTCAAAGCTTCTTGGCTTCTTCTGATCTTTGAGCAACTTGCTTTACTCAAACTACTGAAGCCCGGAGAAATCAAAGAGAGAACTTCCTCAATATTGTGTTTTTAAAGTGTTTTTCTTGAAGTCTTGAAGAAGCCTTTTCACAGCGCAGTTGCTGGATAAAACAAAGAGCAAAGGGTATTGTGGAAGATGCTTTGGGAAGATGAGGGGGAGTGGAAGCAGCCCTGACCCACATCCTGAGGCGGGAATGGAAGTGTGGAGGAGTGCAGTCATCAGGCGGAGTAGGTAGCGGGGAGGTCATGAGCAGGGTGGAGCAGGTTCAGAGAGAGTCCTGAAAACTAAAGGAGATGTACCCCCTCCCTGACAACACCACTGTGCTGCCGCACACAGCTGGAGCACAGTAACTATTTTGATAAACTTTTAGTCTATTGCTACTAAATGAGTTTCGTCACCAGCCCTTCGTTCAGAGCCTGGAATGGTATCTTTGGCTCTTGCACTCCTGTAGTATTCCTACAACACAAACCCTGCAGGGGAATTGAATAAAACTGCAATTACTATCTGAGTTACTGAAGTCAAAACCCTGCAAGCATGAGGATGCTTGGAAGTGTTTTGGAAGAGGAAGCGTGGCGTCGCGGGCACATGATCTTGGCGGTCAGGAGCAGTTTCCAAAGTATTGTTTTCCACAGCAGAAAGAATCCATTGTGCATATTTCTTCATTTCAGTTTTTCAAAGCCTAGGCGCTTTATGAAAGCCAAAACCAGCAAGAACATTTTCATTTTCCCTAGTTCCATATTGAAATCTAGGGACACGCAGCACAAGAGTTTTCCATAAATATGTGCAGCTTAAGGCAAAACATCAGTGGCAACATGTGCTTCCCACCATGAGCGTGCTTCCCACCTCATTTTCATGAGTCTGAAAATGAGCATCTGTCTATGTTCCTGACTTTCCTAAGTATCTGTGGACATGCCACTTTTTTGCTACCTCCATCCCTAAATAGGAATGTTTCTTCCTCAATATTTCATTGCAGGAATGCTGGATGTCTGAATCTTTTACAACCACCTACCAAAGCAGCTCATAGCCCTAAGAACTCTCTCACAAATCATGACAGCCTGTGTTTTCCCACCCAAAGTCACTGACTGCAGCCAGCTTGTCCCCTGTGTGACAAGGATTCCCTTCGTGCTTTTTATTTCTTTGGACATTCAGTTCTTCTGTGCGGATTTTGGCAGACTTTCTGCTGAAATCCTTTAGAGAATCACCTTCTCCAAAGAGGCAGGGCCAGAGCTCTCCAGACTTGCTCCTGGATGGGCACACGGGCGGCTCCCACTGTCCTGGTGCACAAACACAGTTGTGCCCATAGACAAGCTGCTGGGCTGGCACAGGCAGAGCTGTGTTGTGTTCATGTGGTAGAGGGCTGCTGGTAACCAGTTGGGCTGTACCAGTTCTTTGAATCACTCCTGAACTCATGTTTTAAAGCTCTGCGGACAGGCCTCCACTTTAAGCGCTGTCTTGTCGTTTTGTTTTGGTTTGTACTGATGGTGGAAAGTTACCTTCAGATTTACGCTGTGGCTGCACCCTGGTGGCCCATTGTAATGGGTCAATTAGAGAGGCTGGTGGTCATGGGAGCTGCTTCTGACAGCTGGATTTCAAGACATCATCCACTCATTTCAGGACATTTACATAGAATTTACATTTTGACTGAGCCCCTCCATGTAAATGTAGGTCTGCATTGTTTCTCTTCCTTGAATGACTGTTTAATTAACTTTAAACTTAATTATGCAATCTGCCATCTGCCTAAATCCCTACAGTGCTGTTATATCATCATCCTTTCCCTCTTCCACCAAGATGTTCCCTTTCCTGGAAGTTTGCCCTACTTTTCAGTCATTAAGATGATTTCAAATAATTCACTCCTTTGGCTATTTTTGAGGAGGACTCACAGCAACATTGTAGGAACTCTCTTTAGCTCTGTGGTCAAGCTTGGACCAAGCACAGGAATGTGCTGCAGAACCTCCAGTTTATGATTCTTTGAGTTTACATTTCCTGAGAGAAGAAGGACCTTTTTTTTATTTGCCTGTGATAAGAAGAATGTGCTCTCAGACTTTCTCTTAGACCCCAGATCGAGCATCTGAAATATTGCCTACCAGGTTTATCTCCTGCAGGTCTCTTTGCTGCAATGGAACCTCACTGTACTGATAACGTATCTCCCCGTCTTGCCTTTCCACTCCCACACCTCTAATGAATTCTTTCCCATGACATCCTCATTTCTCTCTATTGCTTTGTCTTTAATCTTGAGCCATCTACTTTATTTAACCTCTTTGCTTCAAGATACTGTAAAATGCATGGAGGTGGTTCTGTTCCAAGGCTGTCCAGGAACTCTGAACTCCTTTAATTCATGCTGAGAGCAGTGTGGAAGCCCGGCTGTTCCTAGCACAGGTTGGAGCAGAGCTGTGCTTGCAGGGAGTGTGGTGCCTGGGGTTTGGTCCTGTGTGTGTTCCTGGGGCTCTAGCACAGAGCTTTGTTTGATGAGATAGCTTCCAAGGAGTGTCTTTTTCCTTGCTGGTACAAACTCCTTCCCTGAGCAACTATACCAGCAGCTGTCTTTGTGTTTTTCCTTTTAAAACTAACTAGAACAAAAAAGTATTTGGCTGTTACCATTAGTGGGACATTTAATCTCTTAAATCCGCAAAATATTTTGCAAAACATAAATAGCTTGTTACTTCTGGCCTGTCTATGACCAGTGTTTTTGTTGACATAACTTGCATTTGAGATCACTTCAATGGTGTTTGTTGGTTTTGCCTGTTGTTTTTGCCTGTGTGTGGTAATTTGATCCCGGATATTGTAGTAGTCATTTAAGTGCTTGAAGAATTTTGAGTTAGTCATTTCTATAATATGGCATCTATTGGATGTCACTGGTGCATTAGAAATTCAAAACAATCTAACAAATGTATTTTGGCTTTTAAAATTTGAGAGGGAATTATTTTAGAGGCTTCTCTGAGCTGCAGAAAATATCAAATAGCTTTGAAATTGCCTGTTTAAGCATACGAGAGGGGCAGACACAGGGATCCTAGAAAAACCACCCTGATGTTAATGCAGTTTGTACTGGCAACGTGTGCTTCTGCTGGGAGAGTTTATTTGACTTTGGAGAATGAAACGTTGCCTGGTACAACAGTGTCAACACTTGGACTGTGCCTGTCCAGTGCTCCCAGCCAGGAGCTGCATCCCCCCAGCTCATCGAGGCTGGGCAGAGATAGATTCGTACAAGAACCTGGGATGAGTTGTTCAGGGACTATGTAGGATTTGGGATTTTTTTTAAGTCCCAGACGTCTTTCCAAAACAAGGCAGAGTTTATGTTGGCTGAACTTTAGTATTGAGACTATTAATACACCCTGTTACACATCAGCATCCATAGTGGCTCATAAAGTTGTTGCAGATAGGACTTCCTGGCAGCTCGTGGAGGGTATTCGTTCGCTAAAAGACCACATTTGATGGTTTCTAAAATTTGCTTTGCCAGGAGTCAAGGGCCAACTTGAATTTACAGATCTGTGAGGTGATGCCTTGGGCTGTCACATGGTTGAACTCAAATTCATTAAGTCTCTAGTAAGGATGAGCAGTAACAGGCTTTATTTCTCTTTCTTGACGTGTTAAACTAGTTTGACTTAAATGGGCGTGTAGGACTAACCATGAGCTGGTATCAGGGTAGTTCTTGTTGCTTTTGGTTGGTTAAGTCCTGATTATGGAGTTAGGGCAGTGTTGGGTGACCTTTCCTTTGGTAGCTGCCATCCCTTCTAGCTCATGGGTGTATCCCTATCATGTTTTACTAAGTGCATATCTGGGTTGTCTTGAAGAATTACTTGAAATTCTTGAAGGAAATTCGTTTAAGTAATTGAAATGAATCAGCAATGAAATGGAACATTGTAGAAATATGGACAAATATTTAGTAAGTGTGTGTTGAGAGTGTCTCATTAACTGATAACAAATTGTTCTATTACGTGTTATCAGTTCTGGGATATGCTTCTGTTTCTTCTCACGCATAAGTTAACTGGAAAACAGGGATATTTGAAAGATTCCATTCCATATCTAGACCATGATCTAATGCTGGGAAGCAATGGAAACTCCTCTAAGCAATTGCAGAGTTAGAGGAGGTGTTGACGTCCAGTTATGGACTGATAAAGGTAAATAGTAGATGGAAGTATTTTGTATTGGAAAAGTTTGTAACAATATTGTTCCATCCGATGCTTTCATCATTAATTCCTTTTTTAAAATGTTAAAGGAGTCATTACATGTTGAGAGAGCTGTCAGTGGGGTCAGAGTCCTAAACCTCTAGAGGTGTTACCAGCCGAGTTGCTGTGATGCTCTCACAGTCCTGCCTACCCCAGGGAGCTGCATAAGTAATGTTGGTATCTGCATAAATAATGAGATGGTAACAAAGCTGGAAGTTCAGTCAGAGGTAAAAATGTCTAGTGACAATGTAGGTGCCCTTTGGCAGGAAAGGAGGAAGCTATACCCAGATCTCCCTATCTTGGAATTTACTTGGATCTCTCAAGTAAAATGAGTTCTTGTGGGATCCTGGATGGGAGGTGTCATGGATGTGCTGATGAAAATTCAGTGAGAAATACCTTCCTTCTCTGGAAGTATGGTAGTAATCAAAGAGATTGTCAGGTGTTAGAGGGCAATTAGAATGTTTTATTTTTGGTAAATAAAATTGAGGGTCTCGGTTCTTTCTTATGTAAAGCAATATGCAAATTTTAATATAAAATTAAAGACCTTCTGGCCTTGCTAACTTCATGTTTAGTTGAACATTTCAGTTGATTTAGTTGACTGTCTAGTTGATCAACTGACTAATAGATGTAAGTTTAATTAAATCCAGTGCTTTTCAAAAGCTAAACTCTAGAGTGATTTTGTATAAATCATGTCAAAATAAACTGATTTAAAATATCTAACCTCTCTCTTACTGTAAGCCAGATCAATTATTCTGGGAAGCTGCCTGTGTGCCTTTTTTTTTATTCCCAAATAAGAGAAGATTAATAGGTGCTTAAGTTTAAAGACCAAAATGTGCCATTGTGTGATGTCATTGTTGTGATGGAGATGAAGTGTGATGGTTTGGATTCCAGGTTGAGTTCCAGTGCTGTCCTTCCAGCAGAGCTCAACCAGCCGCTGCTGGACTGGGCTCCTGGGTGGGAGCCAGCCCTCAGCTCCATCCTTTCTGCTCGTTTTCCTGGTGCCCATGTTGAGAGTAAAAGCGAGTCACTGATTGTGAACTGTTCTGAAAGCCCACAAATGCACCCACTTTTCTTTCATGCCTCTCTTGCTGTGGAGGTGGGAGTCGTGTGTCTGTACGTCCCACAAGTGCTTCCCCTTGGGTAGTTTGAAGGGTTTCCCTGCTCTGTGTGTGGAATTGCTGGTCCTGTTTAGGTGTGTCACTGTCACCTTTGCAGGGAGCCTTCATGCCTGATAGAGATGTTGGGGTTGTTCCAACCCAGATCTCCCTCCAGAGGACTTCAAGTAATGAACAGTAACCACCTTTCCTCAAATTGTTACTCCTTTGTTATTTCCCACTGGAAATGGCAGAATACCTAGAAATCCCAAGGAAGTGTTGGCTGCAGCCACAGAGAGCATCATCTGTGCAGCCAAATAAACATACCCAAGCATGTTGCATTTGCTGTGTGTTGTGAATGTTTCTGTCTTGCAGCAGAGTTGGTCTGTGTTCAAGCCTGAATGGTTCTGCACAGCAGACATTTGCTGCTCTGTGGTTGCTTCAAGTCTCTTCAGCTCTCAGTCACTGCACTTCAGTCTCCCTTCTACTGAAATGATTTTTAATTTTTTATTGTATTCATTTACTTATTGATTTATTTAGCCTTTGATTATTTTAATACCTGGATCATGTTATTCCTTTGTGTGACATCTTGCCCTGAGATATTTTTTTTTACCTTACGAATCACACGACTATAACACCAAAGAAAAAGTAAGACTCTGACACACCTGGTGCTGGAATAAAGTTTAACCAAGTTTGTGATGGTTATTTTTGAGAGATTAGTCTTAATATATCCTACACTATCTATAGAGTAGTCAAGTTACAGTTTGCTTTGTGAAATGATGTTTGTTTATCCACTTGAATATTAATGCTGGGCAGCAGGGACAGCAGGAAAGCCCATCATCAGAGGTATTTCTAACTTCCAGTTTTAGAGGACAGGTGCATTGCAGAAGCAAATATTGACTCCAGTTGAAACAGATGGTGACCTATAGTTAGTTCTCTTTCTTTTAAAGAGAGAAATACAAGAAATTACGGTCTTGCAGAGTTTGGTGTGTTCCAGTTGAATGCTAATTGTGACAGTTGTCTGTGGCTTTGTAACAGAGTGGTCTTGTTTTGCCATAAATGTTGTGACCAGTGGGGTCAAATACTTATTGAAGTGGCAGTGTGTAAACTGCCTTGCAGGTCAGCTGTGTTAAAGCAGTTTGTTCTTTTGAGTAAGTTTTTAATTTGAGTTTGTGCCTGAGTCTGAGCAAATGAAAAATCCCACGAGAGCAAGTGCAAGGCTTAAACGCTAGAAACGTGCAATTTTCTCTCTGAATTTCTACCTTTCATCACAGAAAGGTGCTTCCCCACCCTTTACTGTTGCTGTATGTTATTTCTGGCTGTAGTGGCCCCAGATTTTTTGAACCAATGGCCACGCCAAATGCTGGGACAACTCTGTTCTGTAGTGCCTAATTTTTTCTCTTTTCCTCCCTGCATTTTAGTCTTCTTCTGCCTTTTTTTTTGTTTTGTTTTGTTTCAGCTCCTCCTTAATTACATATTAAGATTTAGCTTCCTTTTTATCCCAGGTTCTTTAATTCATAGTAGTATTTTCTGTGACTTGCTGTCATAGAAACGAGGACTTTAGAGGACCTTACGAGCTTGTGTATTCCATTTCACTACCTCAAGGAAAAAACTACTCTTTTTAGACCAACTCTGGCAGACATCTGCCTCACCTATTTTTAAGAACCTCCAACGAAGCCGACTGCATGACCTCTCAGGATGATCAGCCTAGTGCCTCGATTATTTGATAGTGTTCCTAAAATCCCGCCTGTTGCAGTTTAAGTCAGATTCCTTCACCCTATCCAGAGCAAACTGTGTTGCCAATTCTCTAGTCCATGCTTTTATTTTTGGTGCCTGTTTTTAGACTTAATAACTTGACCGTTAGGGCGTTTGTAAATCAGTTCATTAGGCATTTGCAAAGCAGTTAATTTTAGTTCCATCTCACCACGTGGTCCATACACAGGTAGTGCCGCCTTGGTCACATTGGTTGAAACCTAAATTTGGGGCTGTGCTCTTGCCATGTTACAGCTGCAACCTCCCTCAGACAGTTTCCTCCCTGGAAGCACAGAGTCTGAAAAGCTTGATAGTGTAAAAAGAGGCCAAACTACTGTCACTGAACACACAGGACCCCTCTTCATTTCAGCTTCCTATTTGGAGACACCACTGTGCCATGTGATCTCCTCCTGGGCTGGTCTGAGCTGGCACCTTGAGTTGCCCCTCTTCCTGTCTTGATGTCTCCTCTCCTGAATTAGAAGGATCTCTCCCTCCTTCTGTTGATTTATTATAATATATATAAAAGTTGCTGTTTGTCTGCGATTGGGTAAAGTAGCAGTTTTATTGTACCATATTTTTAAAGATCTCTGCTTAAGCACAGCTTTTTAAACATTGTTTTGTCTCGCTGCTGTGAAGCAATCTGTGATTTCGTTTGGGAAGGACACCATAGGTAAAAAATTTGCCTTGTAACTTGGATAGCGCCGTAGCAAATAAGTTGGCGTTGCACATTTTCTGACTTGCAGGTACAAGCTTGGACCCAGGGAGCGTAGCCAGGAGGGGCTGGAAGGCAAAGCTGTGATGACATGTTCAGTATCCAGGTGGAGGGCCAAGAGGGCAGCTGCGCGGCGCTGGGTTGCATTCCAATGTGCTGATCCGTGGAACAGCGTTGGCATACACTTTGGAAGCTGCTGCTTGCTCTCCTGGCTGTAGGGAAGGGGCTGAGGTGATGGCAGGGAAGTAAGGGGTGAGTCTTTGCAGAATATTTTTGTATGATCTTGGCCTATTCTGAACAGGCTGGACACTGGGAGCCTTGGCACTTCTTTGTGCTGTGGTTGTGTACCCTGCTGCCTCTGGTAGCTCCACAATTAATTACTACAGTGTGGGTTGTTAAGAATTTTTTTTTTCCTCCTCGATTCCTGAACTGCTTAATTAAGTTTTAGGGCAGTTATATTTTCTCACTACTTGGGGGCTTAATGGGGTGGAGGCTTTGGAAACAGTTTAACAATTTCACATTTTATGTGCTCTAATGAATTTCCCAGGATTTTGGAAGGGTTGTTTCCAACTTTAGCATCGTTATTTCCAGAGTTTTATTTATGCTAAAATAAGTTGGTGGTGGATTATGAGGCCCAAAGAGCCAACAGATTACAAATGAACTAATGAAGACATTGTTTCTCTTGGATAAAGGGTATGACTCACGGCTGTGACTTGTACTGAAGTACTAGACACCGTGAGCTTCCCCAGGACCACAAGCTGGCACTGGGGCTCCTCTTCCCTCCCTTGTTATTTCAAACCTGTATTTGATTTCAGGTGCAGAAAAGAGAGGGTTTGCAAGGACCAGAAACAACTCTGAATCTGCAAGAACTCCCCAGAACTTCGATAGGAAGAGGCAACTCTCTGAATCGCAGACAGAAACAATGAACAATTCAGACAGCAGAGTAAATCCTAGACAACTGGGAACTCCCAGAGGTATTAAAGCAGAGTGTGTACACGCTTCAGGAATAAGCTGCCTTGAAGCCTGTGCTCAGCAATATTAAAAGATGGGCTGGGATGAATGCTATTGACTTTAAAATGAGCTGTAAAGGACTGTTGATTATTGTAAAATATGATTATTCCAGGCTTTTCGGTGCTCTGAAGTCGGGTGCCAGTATTTCTAGGCAAACTGTTCTCAGAAGTTCAACTCAGAATATTAAGCCTCTGTACAGCTGCTGTTGAGATGCACAGACACGTTTGAGGGGCAAGGTAACACTTCTGAATTTTTGTTTGCAGGAGGATCCTATGCTGCTGTCCCAACATCAGGTGACAGAAAGAATCTAAATAAACCCACTCGAGGGAGGAAGAAGAATATATTTGAAGCCTACATGTCAAAAGAAGATGTTTCAGCAGGACTGAAAAGGGGAGAGCTGATTCAGGTGCCTGAAATGTCCAGTGTCTGTGCTTTTTGTGCCCTTAGCAGGATGCTTCTTGCTGAAATTTCTTACAAAGACATTTGTGCTTCCTTTTGGAGCAGCAAAACCACAACGTCATTAGGCAGCAATTCTTTTCTGAAGAATGTGAGGGTGGACTTGCTGTTAGTGTGGGTAGCTGCATCCCAGAAAGAGATTTGCATAAAGGCAGGCAGGGCTGAGATGGAGAAGAGGACAGCGTCCTCAAACTACGTTTGTAGTACAATCCTCAACATGGTTTAGTGTTCTCCAGGACACGCCTGGCATCCCAGTGAGATCAGACTGGCTGGGGAAAAGGGCAGGTGGAAGTCACTGAGAGCACGACAGCCATGCTGAGGCATCATTTACCCAAACGCACACTGGTGCTTTGCCAGGTAATTAGCATGGTAACGCTGGTGAGGTTGTGACACTTTCATTGATACACTGAAGTCACAAATGATATCACCTCAAATTTTGTCTGATTTCTTGTTATATTTGTACAGTAATTCTCATATAATAACGTAGTGGCACAATCTCTTGAGGTGTGATGAGGCTTTCACGTATAAGACTGCCTGGTTCCATCCTGCAGACCAATCTGATGTGCTCTTAACTTCCAGAAGAACAGCTCTGTGCCATATCCCTGCTGATGATCAGCATGATCTGCTGGGCTGCTTGGGCCTTAGGCCTTTTTAAAGACCGTGATAGATGTCTGCCATGGGAAGCAAATGGTGAGAGAAGAAATGGGAGCCTCAAGTTGTGACTTGCCCCAGGGCTCCGTTGGCATGTGGCATCAACTAAAGCTTCTGCCTTACCTTCAGGAGAGTTTTTGGCACCCATTTTTGATAACACAGCCTGATAGCGTTAAGTGCAGTGTGTGTAGCCTGCCTATGAGGTCAAGTGCAGCTGCAGATGAGGCACATCCAGGCAGTGACTATCACCTGAGAATCCCACTGAGATGCTGAGTCCCGACGGACCTGTGATTGCGTGATTTCTGGCAAAACAATCCCTAATTCTTGTAAATGCGTACTGTCTACTCCAGGTCATGTGCTGCGTAACTGGAAGAGTCATACGTGCTTTCTTAGGCTGTGTCTGTTTTCCTTTCATCCAGTTCCACATCTCAGGGAAACAATTGAGAATGTAGCAGTTGGATTAAATCATTTAGAACTGAGTGTCAGATCATGGGCATCCCAGCTCAGTATTTCTCATCTTCAGCTCATTCATCCTTATGATCTTGTCAAGACCATTCGTCATTGCAGCCTCAACCAGGATAAGTGAGATCCTGAAAGCAATTTTAGTGAATGGACAGACATTCAGTGTTGTTCTATACAATGGCAAGAGACACTGAACAAATACCTGCTGTGTTAATCCCCAAAAGCAGGGCATTTGGTCTGGCATGGTAATGTGCAAAAAGGCTCCACAAGAGCCTGTGGAAGGGGAGATTCAGACCCATCGGTCTGGATCTGATGATCCTGAGCAAACTGGAGTGCTCCCAGGCAGAAGCACGATTCTCTGCGCATGGGCTGTCCGCAGGAGCATCCTGGAAACACTGAATCTGCATATGTTTGTGTGAGAATTTGAGAGATCTGTTAGAGAAAAAAGAGCCTACCATGAACACTGAGACTTTTGCTGAACTCTGGCAACTAAATGTTCCTGAAAGCCCAACCCATGGAAACTACTGGCAGATGTGGAGATGGCTCAGGTGAAATGAGAGTGACATGAAGATCAAGCAGTCCTAGATCAGGGAACGAAAGGTTATTTTATGGGTGCTGACGTCTGTCAATAATACAAGTCTTAATGACTTCTGGTACTGTATGTGACATAGCACTTTTTGATAAGTAGCACAGAGAAGTGCCCTGTGGATTCCTGGATTCATTTCATCATGCGATGTGTGCAGAAGTGTCCCTCCACGAGAAAGGGGCTCTGCGCTCAGGCGCTGAAGAGGGCGAAGAATTCCCACTCCCTGCCCTTAAAACCGCAGGGAGCAAACACCAAGCCTGTCGGGTTTGTTGGAATCCCATTGGGTGGTCTGAAGGCAAACAAGACGGAATAACTTCTGCGTAGTTACGTAAGCGCAGGATGATGGTTACACACAACAGATGAAATCGGGTTGTGTATTCAAGAGCATTGACCCAAAGGACCATAATCATCCTGTGAAGCATCAGCCAGAAATTCATGTCTGCTCCACGCCTCCAGTGTCTCCCAGACCCTCCCTGCAGGGCTGCTGGGGTCAGGCGGAGCGAGAGTGCGCAGCACACAGAGAGGCAGAGCCTGCTTTGCCGTTGAGAGGGTGTTTTTCCTTGGAAAGCTGCTCTTTTGTGGGTGTGAAGGATGGGGTTTCCCTAATTTTCATGAATTGTTTTTTCGTAGCAGGCCTCGGTAGCAAGCAGATACTTGTGAACCCTACCCTTTTTTTGGTGTTTTGTACATACAAATGGATTTAGGCAGATGTGTTACGATAGGTGTTATAAACTGCTTGATTTGGGACGCTGGAAGTTTAGTCTGAGTATTGCCTACTCTGGTTCGAGCAGAGCAGCTTGAGAGATATGACCCTTTTGTGTCTCGCTGGGGAAGCTCAATAAGGTTAGAAACTTTTTTTGGCAAGTATATATGAAACTGACTTAAATCATCAGAAAGTGTTTTAGAAACCGTCCTGTAGACCTTTTTCTTCCCTTTCATAACAGAGGCCCTACTGACAGAAAAACATTGATAAATATAGCAGCTATTATTTGCAAGCTATTGTAAAGTAACACAGCATTAGTGTGACATCATGAGACTCTGCAGCCAGATCCTCACCCCCTAATACACATTTGAGAACAGTTGTTCATTGCAGATGGGGAGAGTGACTGGTTCCAGATATGATATCACAGCGTGAAATGTACAACATTGTAAATAGGATTTTCATAGGCACAGATAATAGGGCCCATCTGCTTTCTAAGATAAATTTTGGGAGTTTCTTGCTTAAAGGGAAGAGCTGAAGTATTTTAATGCTACTTGACGTAAGGATTCTAATGCCGGTCGTAATTAGGTGGTGCATATAAAATGCAGGCGAACAGGCTGCAGGGTAAACGTGGTAACCCTGTGCGTGTGCTGGAGCTGGGCACCCATGTGCACATCGCCGCTCTGGCGCCTTCTGGGCCACGGACACAAACCCTGATTTTTCACGCGCATGATGGGCATTTGCACCTGACTGATTGACAGCTGTCCCAAACTGTTCTAGGGGATTCTGCAGAGGAACACAGGATATCCCCTCATCTGCTTTGTGCTGGTGGGTAGATGGGAATTGTTTGACTCGTAAAGCAGAGCCACCATCCCTTTCTGATTTTTCCTTTCTCTCTCTAGCAGCTTCCTTTAGTAACAGCGTATTGTTTTCGATGACTGCTTCTGGGAAATAAGGGGAGAAAGACAACCATTGAGAGTTTTCCATCAGTGGGTACTGGTGCTTACAGGGGCTGATGACAGCGAGTCAGCTCTCGCTTTGCCAGAGCGTAAAATATCCTCAGGGTTGCTCCCAGCAGGTCGTCTTTGTTTCCGTGCTGTTGTCCTGGGTTGTGACTGCCATGGAACTCGTGTGCTCGTTAGTACTAGTTATGTAAGGCCTAAAATCAGATAGTGCACAAAGTATTCAAATAATGCCTAAAGAGTATAAGCATATATGCTGCTGGTGTTTCCAAACAAAAGGAAATAAGTACAATGGAAAGCCTTCATAAATTTGCAAAGTCTTCCTCAAGGCAGCAAAATTTTCACAGGTAATCAGCTCTATTTTCGTATTGTCTGAGTGTTTCCTAGACTACATAGAAAAATTATTTGCTGCAGTAAATTTTTAAGGAAGCAATTCCTGTGAGATGTTCCTATGATTGCTTAACACAGAAGTGCAAACAGATGGAATCTGTTCGTATAATAAATTGGCCAATGTTACTGCAAATACACAAGCGGAGAAATTTCTGAAGTTTCGGCCCAAAGCAGAAGCCTGTTGGAAGGCAGATACCTAGTTGTATTCCTATAGGAACCAAATGCTGTCAGTTTGAACTGCAGTCAGCTGAATCCCAATTTTCAGAACCCTCTTGGGATGAGAATGACACTGCTCTGTAGCTTGTAAGGCCTTGGGTGGCTCTGCCTTTCTCTTGGATGGATCTGACTGCAAGCAGCAAAACTGGTTGGTTTACTTTTGGAGGAATTTGATATGAATTTGTTGCAGGTGACTTGGGCTTTGAGTTGGCAGATAACAAAGCAGAAATAGATAGACCGTGGAGTTTCAAATGTATTTAAGATAGTTTGACTTTAAGCATGTTTAAACAGAATTTAATCCTGTAGACTTTAAGTGTTTGTTTTTTGAAGAGCCTTTTGATTCTTTTTTGGTAATGTTCTTTATTATCACAGAGTTACTGCTGCTGTCTATTTGTAGAAACTGCCTAAGCAGCCAGAGCCCCATAAGACTGATACCTGCTGCCATGCAAGCTCAGCTTTTGCTCTTTCCTTGTGTCCTCCAAAATAAGCAAAACCAACATTCTCCTTTTCCAAGACAGAGCAAACCAAGTTGTTTCTATTGTCCATTTGCTGGTGAAGTTGGTGGATGCTCAGCAGAAAATGTGTGAAGGGAACAGGAGGGTTTGGATCCTCAGTTCACCCAGTAGCAGCAACAACTAATGATTCAACATCTCTTCTATGACAGACTGCAGTAGATCAGCTTAAGCCTATCATGAAACTGCCTTTTGGCTTGAAATTGCTTGGATGCTAAGTTGTCAAGACTTGAAATGTATAATGGAAATTTAGATGTATCTCTCATGTTTCACAGTAGATATATTACCCACAGCTCTCTAATTTAACTGGTGTTATATAAAATTAATAAGATTCAGGCATAATCTTTCTCCTTTTTTTTTTTTTTTTTAGGGGCCCTTGAGAATAAATCCTAAGAAGTACCATGAAGCCTTCATTCCATCTCCAGTAAGTGTAATTTTATAATGCTTTAAAGTTCATAAGTAAAGGTGCATTAAGGTAGGAGTTATGCTGTGCATGGAAGGTCACTCAGAGTTGAATGAGTTGGAATAAATTAACACGATCTGGATTTTCTTTTATATCAAATATTCCCAAACAAATCCTGCTTTTTCATACCTCAAAGAAATATTTCTCTTATGTTGAAATTGGGGATACTGCTGGGTCCCACAGAGGCCAGCTGAAGTCAGGTTTGAGGACCACCAGATAGTGTAATCAGAAACCCTTGGTTTATGGCTGCAGAGGTTTTATAGATTTTCCACTGATTTAAGTTAATCTTCCCTAAACAAATATGCTCTCCGTTTTCGATCTGCTGCATGAGCTAATTTGAAAAGTCATTCCAGAAATAATATGCGTGATTCCTTTTCATGTGCCCGCTTTGGCATGAACTGTATCTTGGTTGGCTTGGAATGTGCTTCTGTCACATGGGACTGGCTTGCACCTCTTCTCTCTTCTTT
Source organism: Lophotriccus pileatus (assembly GCA_035583135.1). Classification (NCBI taxonomy): domain Eukaryota; kingdom Metazoa; phylum Chordata; class Aves; order Passeriformes; family Tyrannidae; genus Lophotriccus; species Lophotriccus pileatus. The sequence continues at coordinate 9,151,624 of JAWWES010000011.1, read as the reverse complement.
CCTTATTTTGACAGAAAAGAAGGGCTCTTGCAATTTCAGGGCCTTCCAGTTGGAATGGTGACCTCACAGCTGGCACAGCCAAATCTTTTTATCTGGAACGGACTTGGTCAAAATGTTACTGTCAGTGAGAGAGAGTTTTATATTGAAGTGTTTTGCTGGTGTGGGGGAGAGAAGGCAGAGCCTGCCCTGAGACAGTGAAACACTGATTCTGTTGTTGTCCCTGCTGCTGACAGCGCTATTGTTTTGGGGTTTGGATTGAAAGCCTTAAAATTCATGGCATTGTCAGTGCACGTTGTTGATTCGGGGTACTGTTTTGGAGCACTCTTTGTTACAGAAGGCTGTCATTACAGGGGTGGGGAAAGGTTGGGGATGACAAAGTAGACTGAGATTAGGTAGAGGAAGAAGTACAGACCAATTTTCTGGTACATCAGTAGGGCAGCGCTCTGTGTGTAAGTAGAAGGAACCGTGATCATTTACAGGTGTCCTTGTAGGTGTGGTGTCAGCTGTTAAATATATTCTCTGAAATTACAAACTGCAAGGTTAAAAAAGAAATCCAGCTACTCGAAAGAGTTAATTGGATGTGAGGCTTTATCCCTAATCACCCCTCTCATGTCCAGCTGTTGCCTTGTGCCTGTTTTATGTGCAGGAATACATACATTAAGGAGGGTTAGCAGAGGTGGTTATCTCAGCTGTCTTTCTACTGTTCTGTCCTTTATGGAGCTGAATACCAGAACCAGCAGAATCAACACCCGGATGAAGATGACTCTGGCTAGTGTAGGTACAGTCCTTTAAGACAGATGCTTTGGGAAGCTCATCCTTTGTAAAATATGCTTTGCCATAATGGGGGGTTTGCAGCCTTGGTGTTCTGCCGGATTTCCCATCATTGCTCAATGCTGCAAGAGCTACAGCTGTGAAAAATCACCCTTTCTCTCCTGCTGTTGACTAGGGCACTGTACCCCTTTCTCTTCAGCTATGACTTGGCCAGGGCTTCATGGAGTTCAAATGCAACAGCTGTTCACCTTCTGGCACCAGAAGTCCCAATGTGTTTCTTGCTGCACATGTGCTCTGTCTGCTCGTCTCATTGTTGCATGAAGAGTTGAGGGGAAGGCCCAGGGCTTTTCTCTTGAAAGCTACCCAGGGAACAGACCCAAGCATTTAAATCTCTGCCTCCCATCTCGTGTCTTCCCTGCACAGGGTAGTGTGGTTTGAAATGCCAGCATTGTCAATGTGAAGGATGATATAGCTGAGCATGAGTGACAGAGCGACTGTAGCTCTGCTGTGCTTGTGAGAAACACTTTCAGAGCAGATGGAAGTACTGCAGATCTCCTTTTATCAGAGAGGGATAGGGAGCACCACCAGTGATGTTCCTAGGTGGCCACAGAGCAGTGAAATCCTTGTGCTCCCTGGAGGGGGCTGCGGAAGTCTGAAGCTGTTGTGGCCAATACAGTATATGCACCGAGGGGGCAGCTGAGACTTTGCAAGCGATTGTGTTCTGTTGACATTCAGTGCTGTTTTAATTGCATTAGTAATCTCAAGTGCCAGCTGTGCAAAGGAGAAAGTGGGATGCACAAATGTTCTTGGAAGTGCGTAAGTTCGCCCAGCAATCGTGAGCCTGTAGCTCAAGATATAGCCATGTTTCTTTTTGGAGGCAGAGCTGAAACTGATGGCAGTTTTCTGATTACAGCTTTGTGGCAGATGTTGAAATTAACTGCTGCAAAACTGGTGTGCATGCACATATATAAGTGTGTGTGTATATAAAGTTTGGAATGAGAGTGACTGGCTGCAATTAAAGACAAGACTCTTTCAGAGTGTGGAGATGCAGCTTTAACTAGGTGGTGTGACACATCAGGCCCTTTGCAGAGAGTGGAAGAAAAGGTCTGCTTGGCATTTTCTTGGGCAACAGGAGAGAAGGAAAAAAACCTGTAGAACAAACAAATTTTTTGTGAATGCCATCCTGTGTCCTGCAGCACAGAGCAATTACAGGTACAGATTAAAAAAAAAAACCCCAAAAAGCAAACTGGAAATTTGCCTTAAAAAGTGACTTTGAACTTTTCATTTTTATGTATGTGGTGAATTTAGGTAAAGAGCTGGGGCTGAAGGGAAAGGGTGGGGAGAAATAAGGAGTAAGACCATGTGTAAAAAATCTGGCTTTTTGAAAAGAACAGTTTCCAATTTGAATTATGTTGGTCCAAGAGGCTTTGCAATTTTTCTGCATCTTGTCATGGGAGGCAGCTTTCACACAGCTGTTGAGCTGCTGCTGCTTTTCTTTCTAAGAGTAATTTGGTCTCTTGGAGGACGGCCTTAGTTTCTCATCATGGCAGGGTTCTTCTTTTTATTGTTTTGGTATCTAAGCAGAGTAAGATACTTATGTGATATTAGGACTTCATGTTTTCAGGTTATAAAAGAAGTTTTTCTTGGAGACAGAGCATGCTGGTAGTTCTGATTGGATTTACTCATGCATGTGAGACTTGGGAGTGTGTATCTGAGAAGTGACTAAAGTTGTGAATCTGAATTCTTGTGAGGCTGGTTGTTTTCACTGACAGGCAATGAAGTACTAATCTAAAGAATCTCATCCTCCTTTCTTGTACCTCAAAACTATGCAAAGAAAACTAGCCTTAGAAAAACTAAGTTAACTGCTCATATTGATACTAAAAGCTCACAGTTTGACACGTTCATGGCACTGTAAGCAGGCTCATGGAATTCCTCATATACTGAATTATGGAAAAACAAATTAAAGCAGCAAGAGCACTGTCAACAATAATAATAATTAAAAAAAAGGACAAAACTGGCAATCCTTTAAAAGCTAAAATCTTTGTGTTGGCATCTTCAGGAAACTTTATTCATCCCATGAAGAAAATCTTTCAAACCACATTTAGATTAACTGAATGCCAGACGTGTCTGGGGTGGATAATCAAAGTGCATGCAATTAGTAGAGGCTCTTGTGCAAGGATGTTAACCCAGAGCATTCAGAGAAGGTGTCCTAACACGTCTGTTACAGTAAAAGATCTCCTGGCTTGCAGTTGGCATCTGTAATCATCATTATTTGGAATATCTTCTAAGATTAGTTGTGCCAAATGCAGAATATATGGTGTTAACTCATTTGAAAAACAAGAGACTTCATTCCCATCTACAATCCAAGCCACCTTCACAGAGTGACCTGCTGATCCGGGAGCTGCATGTCCTTGCTTTCCCACCTCACCAGGAGAGCAGCAGGAGCTCTGCGTGGAGCACTTTGCAGAGACTGTCCTGTAAACATGTTCTGAACACTGGCTTTGAGTGCTTGAGGTGGGAAATTAATGTGTCAAGAGCTGTGTGACTGCAAAAAACTCTCCATTCCCAAGAGTAACTGTAGAGGAACTGAGCAGAGCTTGCAGACGACACATCTTGAGGGCTTGGCTCTGTCTTGAGTAAATAGTGTGCAACTACTGTACTGGCACATCCATACAAAGGATTTCTTCTGTTTGCTGAAAGATATTGTATGTTGAAGGACATATGGTGAATCCATTTCATTCCTGCACTCAACTGGAGGATGTTTGTCTCACTAGGGTGTGTGTCTTTTTTGATGGCAGTGTTTTAAACCTCGTAGCAACTGTAATTTAATATGTTTTGGTCTGGCACTTATTTTTCTTCCTCTTTGACTAGGATGGAACTCGCGATATCTTTATTGACGGAGTGGTTGCTCGCAACAGAGCCCTGAATGGTGACATCGTGGTAGTGAAACTGCTTCCCAAGGATCAATGGAAGGTCAGTTCAGCATATTTTTTCTGTGATTCGAGAGAGAGAGCTTATTACTGTTTTCATCACTGAACTTTTAGGGCTTGAGACAGAGAATAGAGAATTTCCTACAGATCAGTTATTTGCAGTTTATGCTGTTGTGGATTAAAAAACTTTATCCATTACAAGTGTTGAAACCTCACTCTTTGCATGGAATGGCCTTCTTTATCTCTGTATGCAAGTCTGATGACAAGGTTGGTCCAAAGCTCAGTTGTCAGAGGTGACTTTTGGTATCTGTTATTTAGCTGTCTTCATGCTGTGGCTTTGGGTAGCGCTGTGTAGGTGTTTGCAATTGCTCATGTATTTGACAAGTGTTGTTCACAAAGCTTTAGTAATGATTAACTCTCTCTGATTTGTGGGTCCGCAGTCCATGGGAAGCTTATTTTGTCACAGCTCCAGATTTTGTGGTAATACCCTTCTTTACATGAATGAAGCATGTGTGAAATGACTGGAGCAGTGCAAATGTGGGACAACCACTTTTCATGTCTGAGAATTTCACTAGGATCACTGGGCTTTTTTGTTTTTCTCTGATCAAACTCAAAGTCCTTTTGAGCATCTGGATAATTTCACCTTGTTTGCAGATTTATCTTTTAATACTGCTATGCAAGGGAAGTTCTGCCTCCTTTTCTCTAATTGCTGGGAGCCGTATCCCACAGTTAGAAATTTTAACATAGGTTTTCACACGTAAGCATGACACAACTGCCACAAATTGTTTTCCAAATATGGCTTTTGGATTCTTTTTGGAAGTTTAAAGACTATTTTATCTTCTGGACAAAAGTTATAGTAAAGGTGATTCCATCAGGGTGGGGACTGATCTGAACTGCCCTGGCCTGGTGCTTTTTACTCAGTCCAGCTACTTTCTCTACTTGTCTTTGTTTGAAGTTAGTTGTTTTTAGGCTTGCAAATGCAAGGTCTTTAGTCTGGTCATATGCTGAATCTTCCACCTACTTTGTTTAAATCTAGTAACAAGGGAACTGGTGTTTTGAATCACTTCAGAACTTGTCCATTCCTTTTAAGTATGCATAAAATGAGTAAATTACCTGAGTATTTATTGATGCATATAAATGCAAAACTACCTTATACAAAAGGCAATTATAAGTGGGATCCAAGATATCACAGGTATATCCATATGCAAATACAGGAAAGAGATCTGCTGCAATCTATGTAACCTCTGGGAATGAGCTTTGAGGGTCAAAGCAAAATTTCTTTGATAGCTATTCAAGACTTCAAATCAGAGTTACTAAAACTGTGTTGATAGCTATATGTTTTGATCACCAAATCCATATACATATATTATCTTTTGTGTTAAACTATTTCATTTAGTTGGAAAAACTGAATAGTTTGGATGCTTAGATCCTTTGCCAGGACCTGCCAGCACAAGGGCTTCTTTGTAGGCTTGATAGAGGTTGCCTGAGCTGGAAGCTTTGTCTGTAGTTTTCCATTTGTATCTGTCTCTAAATGAAGATAACACTTCTCTCTTGTATCCTCATACCTTCGTATGTTCAACAGCAATGATATTTTATGAATGCAAGAGAAAGGGTTCAGAATGTTATCGCTGTCCTGGGAAAATGCTGGAATAAATAGAACTGGTGGAGAGGTGGTATCTGACTGCAAAGAGGCAATTCAGAAGACTTGAGTGTTTTGTAATATGATTATGATTCTTCTGTGGTGAATTTAACCTTGCCAAATGAAGTAGCTGGAACATGCCAGTCATGTTTTTCAGCCACACAGGTGCTGCCCTATGTAGTCTCATTCTTTGTTTCTTGCCATCAGCAACTCAGTCGGCGATGACATCCCTTTTCCCCTGCTCCCTGAATCTCTTGCTATGTGCTCATGTTTGTATTAGTTCTTTGGGAAAGGTGCCACTAAGTTGCACTGAAAGATAACTGCATTCTGCCAAGTAATTCATACTGATTAATGATAAACTGTCTCAACCTATTTTAGGTTTTTCCATTTGTTTAGTCTCATGCTGCTGCAAAGCTGCCACATAGGTGTCTTGAGGGTTTTCTCCTTCCCATTGGGCCTTTGGAACAAGCTGAAGAGCTTCTATTATTTCTTTGAAAAATGTAAATGAGATATATGGTATAACTGATGCTCTCAAAGGAGACTTACAGGCTCTGTACATATTGGTTTGTTAGGACTGAGATGTGTGTGCTGATTATTTTTATGGCTCACTATTCCTAACACATTACCCTGTGCTCCACAGAGAACTGAGCTGTATTTTTTTACTGGTGAGTCAGTATCTTGCACAAGATAAGGTTGTTGATTCAGTGGTGTGGTGAGTCTGTGCCTTCTGAGATTCGAGTGCCCTGGATGGGCTCTGGGTGCTTTGGGGGAAGATCTTCCCATTGCTAGTGCGGGTGGTTCCTGTCACGGACCTTTGCCTGCAGTCACAGTGTAATTCTGCATCTCAGTAATGGCAGGACTTAGCTGGCACCTCAGTTCAGCTGGTGTGTGTAAGTGGGAAGGAAGAGGAAAAAACTGTGACTGGTAACAAACTATGGATTTTGGATAGGGAAAAAAAGTGTATTTGCTTGAATTGTTGAGCAAATTAGGAGCTGCCCTGTCGTCAGTGAGTCAATTATTGCAGGTGAGGTACCTGTGAAAAAAAAAACCCACCAACTGAGAGCAGTTACTTCAGGGATAAAATGTGTTCCACTGATTCTTTAATGGTGATAGCTTACACACAGGTATAAATTCCACAGTGAAATGTAAGGGGATGGTGAAACACTCTGGGTGCGTGGTTATAATTTATGTAATACTTTCTTGAGAGGGACAGCAATATTTTCTTTCTGCAGACCTCCACTTCTTGGCTCAGTGGTGAGAAATTTATCAGGCTTGAATTTCTCAACATCATGTCCTTTCCAGCGTGTGCATCAATTGCTTGGATGAGCTACTGTGGTCCTCCCTGTGCTAATTCTGTCTGGTCTTAAAGCTCTGTTTGTTCATCTGTCCGCCGGGAGAGCTGTGTGCTGTTCAGCGATGATCAGCTTGTCAGTTCATATTTCTGTGCTTACTATTAGTCCTGATCAAGAGCCAACAGTTTCACTGTGGCACCACCGACTTGAAGGAGAGAGATTTGTCATCCCTGAAATCTGTTATCTTGCTCTCCCGAAGAAGGTGGCCGTCGGCTTGCAGCCAGCGTTGAGCGGCGCGCGTTGGGGTGACCGCATTTGGAGGCTGTATTTCAGAAGTTCCTCTCCTGTCCTCTTGTGTTACATCTTGGGAATATTGAGGTGCTATGGTAACTTTCAAATATTTAGCTTTTGCAAAGTAAGGTATTTGACTTAGACTGTTTTTCCAGGTACTTAAGCTACTCTTAGCGAATGAAGTCAGAGTGTCGTTGCAGTGGGCTACACTGTCTCCTTATTTCAAGCTGTAGTGCTTCCCTGAGCCTGTGCCTTTATCTTCTGGAAGAACGTCAGGATAAAAGATAGCCAGTGACAGAGGATTTACCTCAGTCCTTGTCAATTATTCTGATAAAGAAGAGAAATGGTGCCTTATTTCTTGACTGATTTGCACTGCTTTATCTTCCACCCATGGGTTCTTATTATATTTTATGGAGTTGTGCTTACATCAATTTCAGAAACTTCAATTATACAGTGGGATAATTACTGGAAGGCAAAAAAAATGTTGATATGATGATTACAGCAATATTTCTCAGGCTCATCAAGGAGGGAAGCAGCGTGTCAGTATAGAGGATAAACCTAACCCATCTTTCCTCACAGCCTCTTTTTGCTCTTTTACCGCCTGCTTAATTGCCAGACAGAATTTGTTTAATTTCAGGTATCTGTTTTGGTTTTTCTTGCAAGATGTAATTTCTTTGGTGGAAGGAAATAGCATAATAAGTCATTTGATATCACTTGGGGCTTGGATTCCTGGCCCAATCCCTTGTGCTTTTAGAGTAGTAGTTTATAACGTGGAATGTTTTTCATGACAACCGTCTCACGCATTGCACGCCATGGCTGCAATTTTAGAGTGTTAGTCTGAAAATAGGACCCAGACTAGAACTTTGTGCTGCCCAAAACTTCCTCAAAATAATGTTGGGGTCTAACCCCCTAATGCTTGCTATGTTGTGCCAGGAAAGTCTCCAGTTCTACATAAATATACTGTATATGTAGATAAAATAATGACAGGTTAACCTGCCAGCTTCTCAGCAGTGCAACTCAGTGCCTGCAAGTGGTATCTTTTGTTTTTGTTGTTTCATGAAACATTTCTTTCTCAGCTTAAAGTGCTTCTTTGCACAATTGCCAGCTCTTTTGAGCTTTTCAGAAGGTCTCTAAGGCCAAGGATGTAGAACTGTTCATTTATGTACAGTGTATGTTGCTGGATAATGGGATAATGGGTCCAGCATTTCAGTCACGAGGTGTCCAAAAGTGATAGAAATAGTAATTCTTCATAGCTCATGAAAGCACATGTTCTGTTCAACACTGAGCTGTCAGATGCAATACAGTGCAGCAGGAGATCTTCAAGCCTCTTCTGAGCCATACATCAGAGATAAATATTTAAACACTTTCTGTACAGAAGGCATAAAGTGCAATTCATTTTTCCCAGCTGTGACTCTTGTTGGCATAAGTACAAACAAATGCAGAGAAGGAACAATTTGATTCAAGCAGTAATCACAAATATCACCGTGTATAGTTTGAACAGAGCTACGCATCCTGGCAGGTCACTGCCTCCAACTGTTGGTGAAAACTTATGAAGCATTAGTTGTCCAGAGGGGATGCTAGCTTTGGATTTGCCCTGCTGAATAATAATTCATTTCAACCAAATTCTTCTGCGAGTCAGTTTCTTCTCAAAATCTCACAGCTAATATAAGGATAACAGTAACTCAGGAGGAGATGGGGTTCTTAGAGGGTTATCACAGCAATACTGTTGGAGTCTAACAATCAAGAATGTTGTTTGGAAACATTACATTCATAATAATAAAAAAAAAGTTCTGGAGAAGTCATTATTGAAATAGTAAGTGTTCTGGCACGCTGAAAACATTCAAGTGTAATTCATGATATTCAGGAGTAAAGTGGGAAGCCTAAGAAGCCAGCTAGGAAGATGTCCAGAAAAGCAGGGCTCTAGCAAGTCTGAAAGGTTGATGGATGCTGTAGGGAGGAAGGGTAATTGTTTTGGTTTTTTGTTTGTTTTGCTGTAGGCTTTACAGTGAGGGCTGTAAGTTGATGGTCACACACATGTGCATGCATAGCCCTCCCCATCTTGGCAAATCCCCAAACCACAAATTGGTGGAATCTGGAAAAGCTTCATTACATGCTTACTTTCTAATTGTGCTGTTCTTTGGATGGCCACATGTTGTTCCACACTGCTGGGCCTGATGGGCTTTTGCTGTGAGCTGGCATGGCTTTTTCCAGGCTTTGCTGAGCTCCAAACCGACTGGGTATGGAGTAGCAATGCAGTAAATTGACAGCAAAAAGGCTGAGAAAATAGGAAGCGTTGCCCACCGAGACACATGTGCCATTACATCTGCTCCTCTTGCAGATGCCGTTATCACATTTTGTTGATCAAATATCACTTGAAGTGAACCAACCGACATCTTAACACAGAGAATTTTAACAGCAAGCCCTGGCATGCTTTTTATGGCGTATAATGATATAATTACTGTAATGATCTGGGTTGTATGAGATTGCCATGACCCAGTACTGCATTCAGCCCTTGCCTCCCCCCTCCATGTGTAAAATAAGGAGGCAGACACATCAGATTTTTGCATGTTGCAAGCTACCTTACCTTCCTGAGAAGGGCCTTTCCTGTCAATACCTGCCTCTGTCTCTCTGATGGTAAAGCCAAAACCAGGATCCCAAATAATAAAACCAAAACAAAGGTACAGTACAGAGTTTTTGAACAATCTATTGTCCTTTTTATTCTTCCTCTTTCTGTGCTGGGTAAGAGTGATATTAAAAGGCAAATAGTTTAGTTAGGTAGGAAGGCAAACTTCTTTTTATTGACTGCCTGCATCCTGTCCCACCAGGGCAGAGTCATATTGCAGCTGTGGTTTGGCTGCACAGACACAGAATAAAATAAAAACGTTACTTTTAGGTGAACAATCAAGCATTTAATTAATCATTCATTACATGTTGTCAGTTCTTATATCCCTAGTGAAATAAAGGCAGATAAGCCCCTTGTGATGGGGGTGATTTCAGGCTGTGTGAGATACCACTAAATTTCAGTGTGTGTTGCTGAAAGGGTTTCATCTTGCCTGGAAGGAAGTGCTCTTGGGGCATCTGATCTTACTTTAAAAAAGAAGTCAAGCCAACATTTAATACCTGATCTCTGCTCCTGCTCACTTCTTTTTTCTTGGTCTTATAAATATAATCTAGTACAGCAAATTGTTTCCTTTAACAACTAACCTTTCTTCAAGTGATTGTTTTAAACTCTGTTCTTCCAAGTCTTCTGTAAATATGCACACATCACAGTAGATTATTCTTAATCCAATCTCTTACATAACCACTATCATTTTGGGCTTTTCTTAGTTCTTGGTTCCTGTGGAATTAGTATTTCTTAGAACTGTTTGTTTTTTGCCAGTTTGGAGACTTATTTGGTGATATCACATGAGTATTTGGAGCCTGCACCTTATAAAAGTCAGGATACCTGTTGTTGTGATGGGATTGATTTTTGGAATGTCACGCACATTAAACTCACTTAACTTTTTTTAATGCTTTCTTGAAAGACTGTCCAGATTTTCTGTAGTCTGGGTTTCTTTCAGATCTGCATAATTAGGGATAAGTTTAAATAAAGTGCACTGATGATAAAAGTCCCTTCTGGCCTAAACTTTGTATAGTGAATGTCATACTGTGTTTTTTTCAGGAGACTGTACCCCTAATTTATCTTGAGAGCTGGCAAAACGTAGAGCTACTATAACAGTAAAAACCTGTTAATCTTCAAGTCCCTAGGTGAGGTGGTTTTGGACCATATCCTAAGTTCTGAAGAAAAGGAAAAGTGCTACATGTCTATTTGCATGTTTGTTCTTGTTATCGGCTGGCAGAGAAACAGCAGTTGGCTGCAGTATTTACATGTGGTCAAAGCTACTGAGGTTGGCACGTTAACGCTTCTCCCTTATTTCCTAAACTCGTGTTTATTTTTCTTAAAGCCATAAATCAGAGGGACACGGAATCTGAAATAGAGGTGATTTATGTAAATGAAGAATTGCAGCAGCCGGAGGAGCGACGGGGATTTTTCTGCAGCAGGTTATTTGGGGCAAGACATGGGACCTCATTTATAACCATGTGGTTCTTGGAGATAAGAAGAATATTTGTCATCAGGGATGGGATGCATTAAATTTGTTGCTGGCACGATGTGATTTGTAACTATCTAAGATAAAGGTGTCTGAAGTCTAACAGTTGGGTTTTGAATCAGTGTGCTGCTGCTTCAGGGAGCTGGGACAGTTGTGGCTTCTCCCAAACACTATTCCTGTGTTTGCCTCCTGATGAGGCCGAGTGGAGCCAGGTTGAGGTCCTGGCCTCCCACTCCCTCCTGTCATAGCTTTGTGATGTTATTTGCTCCTCAAATTTCGGAGGTTATGTCCTAACTGCTATGCACATCACAAGCACTGGGAATGAGTCTGGTTTTGATGCACTTCCGTGCAGTGCAAGGTGGCCAGTGATTTATATGCATCAATAGCAGTTTTTGTGGCACTGCTAACGTGGGAAGTCTTTCTTGCTTGCCACTTGGTATTATCTTTCACTTAATTAATGTACAAATCAATGCCCTGGAACCTGTAGCTGTGTCAGTGCCTATTTCTGCAACATCTTGAAGAATTGAAACTGATACTCTCAATCAAGTTTCTTGTTTAGGAGATGCCACTCAGAACACTGAAAGATAAATTAAAATTCCTCCTGATTATCTTTTCCCACAAATTCCTCACTGCAATAGCTGTGGATGTGACATCATTTCTCAACGTGTGCTCACTGATAAGGTGTGGGTTTTTGAAGGTCCCAGATTCTATCTTCACTTTCCAGTTTTTATCCCAGCCCTAACTACCTGGAGGCTTTTTAAAACGTATTGGTAATGACTCTAGGAAAATACTGCAGGACAGAGAGCTGATATAGTAACTCTGCTGAAGTAGGCAGAGTTTCCTTACTTTCTCACTATTTCTATTAGTTTATTTTTGTTTTCTGTGCACTGTCATATCAGACAATATTTCTTTCATGAAAGTAGGTCTGTCTGTGTTGCTGTTGTTTTTTAGGTTTCCACTATGCTATTGATTCATCCATCTTCAGCTGTGTCACCTCCTGGGGTTGAAGCATTCCTTTGTTTTTAGCTTTGTCTAAATTGTTTTGAAACAGAGAGCAGTGCCAAAACACATACTTTTAATTGAGCAGCTTTGGAAGTGTGAAAATGAAAACTTGGCATGATCTAATTAGCGCTTGTGTATTTTGGTCGCAAAAAGTGACTGGCGAAGAATTCCCCAGACACGTTCTCTGTTCTGTCTGAAAAAAATCCTGCACAAAGTTGTACATCCTGCTTAGTTCTTGTTGGTGCTTGGAAGTCCTGACTGTAATGCTTTCGCTAATTAGCTGACTGCCAGGACATCCTTCTCTTCTCCTTGCTTTTGGCTTGTTTGTTGGAATGAGCATTGGCTACTTTTGCTGGCAAGCTCCAGAGAAATTGGCGTCTCTTTTCTTGTGGTCTCTTTAAATCCCTCATGGCATCACGTTTGTGAGGTTGGTGCTTCTGGGGAAAGTCCCAAGGAGCTGTGTGTGAAGTGGGAGGGTTATCTCAGCAGCTTCTCCTTCTCCCTGACCTAATGACTGTAAAAAACTTGAGGACAGTAGCTAGGTAACTCACCTCTATGCCCTACTTGAATTTTTTTCCAGTAAAGTAAATTTCCTCCAGGTTTTATGACCCCTTTTGATGCCAGATTGCCTGAGGTTTTTTTGTTTTTATTCTGTGCAGATCAGATCTGCAACTGTAGCCCTCTGCAGTAACTACAACTGCTGTGATGGTCCGGCTTGGGTTTGAACTTGTAGCTTTTCTTCTTTCAATGTGAGGATGAGAGCTGGTCCAGTGACAAGCATCCTCTCTAAAGGGCCTCATCCATGACAAATCTGGGCAGAGCCCAGTAGTGTCTGACAAGTTCTGTGCCCTGCACAGCCCGGCTGCCTTGGGAACGGCTTGCTGCCTATGTGAAAAGGAGTCTCTTCCTAAGCAAGTACAGTCCCCTGACCTTTAGGCTCGTGCCCTTGGCAGAAGAGCTTTACGATGCCTTTCTCTTCAGCCTTTCTTGCAGCTGTCCCTTAAATGTACAATTGGCTTACTGGTGTTAGAAGGCAGCATATGACCTCCTGGCTGATTTCTTGCAGTATCTCCATATTAGAGCGGCATCCAGAGGGAAAGTACCGGCAGTCCTTTCTGGTGACTGTGCCTGGCTGTGTCACCTGGCTGGGAGCAGAGTTGCTGCCTCCTGTACTGAGGAGCTGGGTGAGAATAAATGGCTCATCTGGCTCTACTTTATTTATCCAGCTGAGCAAGGGAGCTGATGCCACGAGTGAGTGCTGTGCTGGCAAGACGTCTGGTGCCTGAGCTCCTCTTCTGGTCTGTGTTGTACCATGTAGACATACCCAAGGTTAATGGATGGCCATTAGTTTAATCTGGTTAAATTTCATAGCTGTGTGTCCGAGCTGTGTTTTGACAGCATGGCATTACTTTATCTGCTCTTCCTGTTTCCCCCCCATATTCCTGGGGCTTTCTCTAAAACAGTTTATTCTTTTTCTTCTGTGCACAGTTGTTGAACTGTGGGTGTAATATGTTTATCAGCTCAGATTTGTGTCTTGGAAACTTAATTTACCTTTATCACTAATGCATGGTAACGTTTCCTGGCAGGATATGCATTGTTAAAATTCATTTGGGGGGGGGGGGGGGAAGCATGGAAGCGGATGGCTCCCCTTCTGTAAGGTTCAAAAGTTTTTAAAGTAAAAAAGGAAAATGTTCTTCATGGTACCTGACATCAGTCCCACCATCCTGCTTTCCCATGGGGTGACTCCTATCAGTGCTCAGATATAGCGGAGCCCAAAGAATAGGTGTGGTGGCAGCTGCTGCTGTCAAGTAAAGGAAAAGCTGGGAGGGGAAGGCTGGCCTTGTCAGGGCAGTGTCTCCAGCTACATAGTAATTTCCTATGAGCTGGCCGAGACCTTGGGCAGACTTTTTGCTAACAAAACCACTACCACATGTCAAAATTGATTTTTTATTTTTCCCGCCATTGTCTCTTTGTCGCTGAAGGAGTCGGCATTATCCAGTGGTCAGTTATCCAGCTGTCCTCCCTCTGTACCAGCAAAGCCACTTGAGCACGTTAACAACAGTGGTTTTTTGGGAATGAGTGGCACGTCACTGCAGCAGCCAACTTCAGTGACATGGGAATGGTCCTGGGGCGTGAGGCTTGTCTTTGAGCAATTAGTTGCTATGATCATAAATAAACAGATAGACTGTACTTCAGAGCTCCAGTTCCCAAGCACTGATTCCTGTTAAGTGCTTTGTGAAAGAAAGAAAAGAATAATCAAAAAATAATCTGCAGTTAAACTAATCTCCCCTAACAATGTCTAATGCATTCTGAGGACCAGTGCTCGAGGGGAGGGCGTTGTAACCAAATGACAGACAACAAAATATACACAACTCTTTGTGCAGGGTTTTGTGGTATTAGGAAATAGAGCTCCCAACACTGGCACATCACCCTCTGATTAAACAATGTGGTTTCACCAGCTCAGGATCAATGACTTTAGAAAGCACTAAGTGTTTGTCAAATACTCTTCCTTCGGATATTTGACATCCGGATCCTTTTGTCTTCATCGACTTGCCTCAACACCTCTACTGCTCAGTGGGCTGGGTGTGCTCCCTCCTACCCTTCCTCCTGGCCCCAATGCCATGCCCTGCACTCTGCCTCAGCCTTAAATTCTTACATAAGAGCAGCTGGTTGCACAGGTTGATCCGTGTTGCTTGGGTGAAGCGAGGGGCTGGGATGAGAGAAAATACTTTCCTCTAATGAGCAGCTCTGTGCCCCTGTGCCTGTTAAAGAAACCTTTTCCCCTCTGCAGATGTAAGGAGGGTGTAGCACTGTTCCTATGTCCTGGCTAGCAAGAAATGCCAGGAAGTGCTCTTTGTTTAAATTCTGTTGACCATTTGTAATGTAAAGTGTTTTTCCAGTTGAATCCATAGCTGGATGTACTGCTTATGATATGATTATGTTACTAAAAAAAGTAATGAAAAACATCAACATATTTTAAATTTGTCACAGGTGCTTCTTTATTAGTTGCTGCCACCTTTTAAAATTTTTCAAGTCTGTTTTTTGGGTTAGTCAGAACAGCATTGGAATAAATGTCTTTCTACCCGTGTTGCATCCCCTCAGCTCTGAAATGAAAAGTGATGTGGGCTCAGCAAAACCTCTGCTCTCCACCAAGATACGCCAGGGGAAACTTGCTCTATTCCTTTAGCCAATGTACATAACCTTTTCTTCACAATAAAAATATGCCCTCCCAAGCATTGTCTTTGATCCATTGTTGTGAAAAAAATTTTACCCAACAACTGTCAGATTTTTCCGGTGCAGTTATCCTTCTCACTGTGCAGAAGTAAGTACAGAATAAATGAGTGAGCTGAGAACAGAGAATCCCAGTTCATGTGCCATTAATAGATGAAAGTAAATACAAAGAGACAGAGATGTTTTTATAACATTTTCACTGAAGAAGGTTGAAATAATGCCTTAATGCATTACACCTTATGTGATATTTATGCTTAAGTAAACACCATACTTAGACCTGAGGTTAGTCAACCTTTCTGTGTTACAAGATTAGAGAACTGAGTGCAAGTCGACAATAAAACTTGTTTGGGGCAGAAAACTGACTTAAGAGATTTGTTTCGAAGTCGATGTTTTATGGACAAAATTTGGTAAGTCTATTCAGTGATTCTTCTCAAATTACAGTAGAATGCTGAGTGTTGAAGTGGTTTAATTTCATTATATTGTACCTGTGGAAGGACTTACCTGAAGAATTTTCTTGTTCGATGAAACTTTGCAGTTGATGACTCCGGGATGAAATCCTGACAAATATGCTTGTACTTGGCTATGAGGGGAGAAAAGGGAAATACTCAAGAGTCTTTAGGATGTGCTTAAACTTTCAGGGGTTGCTTTGGAAAAGGTCATATTCATTAGGAGTGAGGACCTTTAGGATCCAGTAAATCATACAAGTGCACGTGACAATTTTGATGTGATGGATGAGCGTGTTAGGCCAGTGATGGGGAAACTTCACCCTGAGCGGTTGTTGGCATGTTAGAAGGGAATGAGCCACTCCCTGTTGAGGTCGAGAGTACTTTGGTATTTGTGTGGCAATTTTTGATGGTTCCAAAAAAACAAGAGTGGTTTAAATTCCCAGGTAATGTATAGTTATATGAACTGTAACCTTCAAGGCTATGAGCTAATATGCTGGAGTAGCTTACACTACGAAAAGTTCAGTGTTTTATCATTGAAGAAAACAAAGACTGTGTTTTGTATTGGGAGGGCTGTAGCATGCTCATTTCACAGTACCTCTGTTGCAATATCCATATGTTTTATATGCCTTGCTGTGAAATATTTATACAGGTGAGAACAATGTCTGTAGTAAGACTGATTTGTGTGTTAATTTGCCTTGACTCCCTAAATTCAAAGCCCCACAGCAGCTTTCTGTTTTTCTTTTAGGTTACATCTCAGTGCTTTTAGGGCTCGCTGATCCTGGCTCATTGTTGTATACTATTGGCTCTTAATTGTGTGAGTTGCAACTTTCAATTACAAATTAATGGCTTTCTTCAGTGTCATTTGAAGTGTAATTTGGCGGGAGCAGCTCAAAAAGTCATGATGAGAGGATAAAATAAGAGGCATAGAGTTGAATGGTGTGAGAAGTGAAACTGGTTTTCATCCAGTTTTTAAAGTATTGGCTTTATTTTTAACAAGACTAGACTAAGAGTTTGATAAATTTGGGGTCCATGAACTGTGCTAGGCAAAGAAAGCAATATTCTGTTAAGAAATTATGAAAACCATTCATATTGTAGAGCTTAGGTAGAAGATTTTAACTGTACTCCCAGGACCGTGCAAAGTGCAGTAAAATAACTTCTCAGATGTTTTAAGACAACTTTCCAGTGTGGTCAAATTAGAAGGCAAATTAGTAGTTAAAAACTGAGAATTTGCTTAGTTTTATTTTGGTGGAGTCCTGTTAACACTTTAGAAGGAAACAGGTCTGGCTGTGTACTTGGTGTGACGTTTGCATTGCAGATACCTCTGTTCTGCAGAAGCCTCTCTGGGGTGGTTTGAACGGCTCCTTAGAGGAAGGATGTCTTTGGTGGAGGTGACTGGCCGTGTCTGCTCACGGCTGGCAGCACAGGTGCATTGTTACGGGGTGGGAACCGGTCCCTCCCTGGAGCTGGAAGACACGATGTGAACCGGTAGGATATTGATAACCTTTTGTGTGTTTAACGAGACAAATCCTTCCGTTCAATTGTTTCACTGGGAGCGAGCGCTTATCACCGGATGATTTTTGCATACCTTGTACCCCTTTTAATTTGTTTTGGATCAGGGACTGTAAAAGCCAGTGTGTGCAGGGGAGTGTTGCAGGGATGGAGCAAGTATTCCCTACCTTGTTAGAATTGCTTAAGCAAGAATTGCAGTTACTCCCCATGCCGAAAGTGCAACGTCCTGGTGTCATTTGACTTCTCGTAGTGCTGTGTAATTGCGGCACTAGGAGTTACAAAGTACTTTATTCCATGATCTGTGGGTGTGGATGGGTAGACTGAGGTGGCAGAGTGTGTGCATAGTTCAACCCTTCACATGGCTGATCTCTACCCCCTATGTGACCTCCTTCATTTACTTTCTCTCTGCACATCCTCCATCCCTCAGTGCCAGGGCCCAGTGTAGACAAACTGTGGAGGTGGAAGTGGCGTCTTTGGTCCCAAATGGAGGAGTGTGATTTCAGTTTGGATCCCCAGTGGCCTGAGGACAAACTACTGTGTGAAGTGGCTTCTCTTCTGATAATGGTGTTACTGCACAGTGTAGCAGGGTTCATGGGAAACCAGCAAATTAGCTTGAAGAGTCAACAGATATTTCAAAACAAGGCAGGGAATTGAAGGAGGTTTTAAGGAACAAGGAAGTGGAGGACTTAATGTTTTACTTGAGAGGGCATTAACTTGGTTTTCCCATGTCCTTAGCTCCTGAGACAATGTAGATGCTTTCTGTACTACCAGACTTCCATGGGGTAGCTTTCATTGATGGGTGGAATGGCAGCAGGCAAGTGGGAAGTTTGCTGTGTCAAAGCCAACAAATACACTGGTGAGAAAGCAAGTGGAAGGGGTTTCCTAAAGATGTGGGCTGTGTGGGTAGACTCTGAGAATTTGCCCATCTTCCTTTTCTGTTTTATCAGCTAAGATGAATGGTGAGTCAGTGTTAGCTCTATGGCATGTTTCATCATTGGAGACCTGTCAGAAAAGTTGATTAATAATCCAGAGCATTTGGATTCAGTGTGATAAAACTAATCATAACAAAGTGCTTCAGTACCTAACTTGAAGCTCTGAAGAAAATCCTGTTATCTTAAAAGTATGTGCATATGAAAGGGCTAATTTTTTCTTTCTGAACAAGATAAACATAAACTCATTGGTGAATTGCAGAGCAGTGGTACTGTTTCCAGAGGCTGCTTTCCAAACTTCCCTAAGATGAAGTGAAGCTGAGACTTAGTGCTGTCACTTGTGGAATTTCAAGAATATACTTCTCAAGACTTCTTAGGTTACGTGGCAGAAGTTGTTATGGAACCATCTTATGTAAATGATATATAAATTATTGTAAGGAATATAAATTTACTTTCTTCACTTTTTGGAACAGCCTGCCTTTTTGCTGGGTGCAATTTACCTTTTTTGTCAAGTTGACTAAACAATTTATCATTAACACATTCAATATATTATAGTTTAACTGTGTAAATATTATTCAAATAACTTCTTCCAGGTAAGGAAAATTGTTAAATGTCATCCCGTACTTATTTTTACCCAGAGAGGAAGATTGAACAAGTGAAGTTTGCTTTGAGTTCAGCCGATCTGTATGAAGCAGCTTTGAATTTCCTGAGCTTGTTTAATGAGCATATTGAAAGCCCAGTGTAGCTCCTGTCTCAGATCCAATAATTGTACACAATGTACTGCAAGGGAGAGAGTCTTTTCCTTTCTGGTTAAAAGAACTAGCAATCTGTCATTATTGGTAATGAATGTTTGCAGGTAGCAGAGTCCAGACTTAGCATTTGAACTGGCTTCCTCGTAAAGATTTGATTTGATTTCCTTGTTCTGTAATTTCCAGTGTTCAAGTGAGAGTTCTTGTTGGATGACTAACACATTTCAGCTCTAGTTAAGGCACTTTTGGAGACCAGTGTTCTTCATATATTAAATATTTCATTAATGACATAAGCAGGTGTCAAGGCTAGTTCACAGTCACATGTTTTTGAGCTGTGCTTCTGAATTTTGCCATTCTCAGATTCATTTTGGAAGAGTGTTGAATGGGGTTAACACTTGACGCTGTGCTGCTTCCCCACGTGGCTCATTAGCACCTTGGCTTTGTACCTCTTTAACATAACCAAGTGCATCATTTTTCTTATATTTCCGCTTTGCATTGTAGTGTTTGTTGCATGTTTATTAAGAGAACTGGAAGTGCGCTCAGAATATTAAGAGGAATATAGAGGTGAACTCTTTCTGTTTGAGGTGCGCTTTCTGGTTCTGCCCTTCTGGGCGGTGACACAGGTAGCTCATCACTGCTTTTGCATAGCCTGTGAGATGCAGTTTGCTACAGTGTGCAGCCATCCATTACTGGCACACGAAATGTGTCCTGAGGCAGAGGGGAGAACTCAGGGCAAGTTCTAGTGCAGAGCTTTAATCTGTCAGCCAGGAATAGCTGGCTCTTGTGTGACTGTCTGAGCCACACACGTGTAGTGGTGGGCTTCATCAGACTAAAGCAGCAGACAAAACTGACAAATCTGAATATAAATCCTATACTACTTATACCTGGGAATGGCCAAGCTATTAGGATTTGGAAGCGTGATTCAAAGATTTGCCAAGTTAGCCTGTGAGGATCGCTAGGAAAAGAATTTGCCCAGGAGAAGTAAATTGTAAAGTAATTCAGACTTTCTAAAAAAGTGTCTTAGAGAATCAGAGTTTAATGACCAAGGTGATGGCTTTATGCTGCCATCATCAGTGTTTAAATCCCCAGCATTTTTTATTTGCACCTGTTTTTACTGATCTCATAACTGGCCATTGTTCCAGAACACATATGGAATTTGGTTGAGAGACCAACTTTTCTTTTCTTTTTGGATGGGATGCAAACTACCTGTTGCAATAATGTTTCTGTACTTGTGATTATGGGCACTGTCAGTATTTCCATTATAAATTTCTAGATTTTTTTTTTTCAAAGGAGCCTAAAACCAAGTTGTAAAAATTTGTTCTTGGCAGAGAACTTGTGTACAACATCTCAGCTCGAATAAGACTTTTTAATGAATCTTGAGAGAGGGAAGGGGAACCTGAACTGCTCTGTAAGTTGAGGTTACAGAGGTGAATTATACACTGAAGTCTCTTGTTAGGAGTACTTGGCTTGTGCAACAGAAACCCCCCAGTGTTAGTCCCTTGCCTTGCATGGTGTTTTAAATTGAGTTATAACAACTGAGCGTAACTTTTGATTCATTCTGTGGAGAAGCTTTTGATAGAGCAGCCAGGCAGGAAAACCAGACTGGAGGGTACCTGGCATCAGGAAGCAGGGAACTCTGTGGTGGCCAGTCCTTCCCATTGCTCGCTGCGGGGAGAGGCTTTTTTATGGTAATGGTAAATCTGTTTCTGAAGGAAAGAAGTAAAAATATGCCATTCCTACTTACTGCATTTTTTCAGTGCTGCAGGAGATGCTCTGAGACCATGTTTAATCAATGTATATTTTCACTGGATTAAATAAATCTGAATATTGATGTCATGAAAATAAGCTGAGAAGCCTGGTGGTGGATGCTGGTGCATTTTACTCTTCTAATAAACACTGCTTCAAAATGTAATGAAGCGTGCCCTGTTGCTGAAGGTAAATGCAAACAAACTGAGCTATAGACTCTTTGCTTGAGGTGCTTGCTGTTTAATAAGATTCGTCACTAAGTAATGTGAGCAGATCCTCGTGACGCAAATGCCAGCAGTCGTTTCCCCGATGTCATTTCAAGAGGAAACCTGGTGATGCTGATTGTTTTCACTAGGAGAGAAAACACTGCAGCAATGTAAGTCCTCAGCAAAATCTTCAGCATCACTCCTCAGTTTCCCGAAGCACCTTTCCTACACCTGGGGCCCCTAGTTTGCTTTAAGTTCCTTTAAGATGTGCTCCTTTCACAGGCAGTCTGTGTGTAACCTTCTTGTGCTCATCTATTACCTCCTGCTAATGGGCTTTGTCTTTAATAGAAACTTCCTAAGAGCTCTGTTGAGCAGTCACAGTGTTGTATATGGGTTGGTGCAGTACTCAGTGTGGTGTGTCCCTGGTCCTGACTGTGGCAACTGAGCACAACTGGAAAACAAATAACCCTGTAAAGGATGCATTTTGTCAGAGGTAGTGGTGTATAGAACCTGTGCCTTCAATGGGCATTTCTGTGCCTTCCAGCAGGAAAAGATACAGATACCAATTCCCTGGGGACAAAACAGCGGCTGTGCTCTTGTGCCTTTCCTTCTAGAATGTCTTCTGTTGTGGCAGGTTTGTGGCTCACTTTTAGAAAGAGATTAGTTCTTTGGTACTGTTGCTGTCACGTGTGTATTGATGAAGCTGCATATCAAGAAAAAGTCATGGCAGGAAGGTAGTTTTGGAGAGCACCTTGGTGAACTAGTTTTCTGCTGGAGGTGGTTTCAGTGAAGAAATTTTTATGAAAACTTTAGGGTTTTTTGTTATTATAGTAGGCAGCTACCTAAACATTTTTGAATCAAATAATTTGGTTCTAAACTCGTTGAAATTTTGATTTTGAATGTTTTGTCCAGTGTATGAACTAATTTTGGAAAGGCATGGAAAACTAAATTGTCAAAAATTCTTATTAGTAAGTACCTGAAGCTTATGAAGAGGTAGCTTTACTATGGTCATAACTGTGAAGTCATTAATGATTTGCTTCTGTTTTGCTGTTCTAATGTTATTTCCAGGTATCATACAATTGAATGATGTCTCAGGTAATCTTTAAATAGGAATTCAATAACTGGCTCTGATTAGTGATAAGTCTGTTAGCTTTGTGTGTAGGAGTAAGAATTTTTTTTTTAATCCTCAAAACAGAAAAAAAAAAGTGGTGTTTTGTTTTTGGAGCTGTGGGACACTTGTTTCCATCCTGACTTGATTTCAAGCAGCAGCTATAAATAAACTAATGCTGGTCTTTGATTATGTGAGTTGCTGCTGTGAAAGTCAGATCTACAGTTGTGAAACCCTGAATGTGGTCTGTGGTTAAGCCTTAGTCCACGGGTGGGAAGAGGAAAGCCTCCCTCTCTGTTCATAGGAAGCTAACTGGTGTGTTAGTGTCTCTGATAAGCCCTCAAGAGTTAAGTAATGCTTTAAAGTATTTGTAAACATTAATCCTCACATATTCATGTAAACCAAATATCATCCCCATTTTCTGAGTGGCGATAGCCCCCCCTCACTTTCTCCTGGAACACCCCAGCTGCCTCGATTTTCCCTTGGTGTGCTCTTACTTTAATACCTGTGAAGCTGAGCGACCCAAGATACTTGTTATTTAATATATGAAAATTGTTCAGGTATTTTTGTTTGTTGCTTTACCCCATGTGCATCCTGTGCTATTTTCAGCCTTCTTTTCATTGGACTCGGCCTTGCCAGCTGTGTGAAATTCACTCACATCTTCAGGGCAGGGTGTGCAGATCTGCCTTAGCACAGTGTCAAGTGCTGCAAACTGGGCAATGTGGTTGACTTACCAAAAGCCATGGGCAGCTGAGAGCAGGATTTTTTTTCTTGAGTAGGATTACTTTCCTTATGCACTTTGTAAAGAACTTGTTGAAAGTCGAAGATAGATATGGAAGTTTGGGATTTCCTAGCTGTAATAGCGATTTAACATGAAGTCAGTCCCATCTGTACTGTCTAACTAGGTGTACAAGGATTCCTTGCCCGAATAAATGGATTTGTAACATGTTTAGGTCACAGGTGGAGAACCTTCCCAGCTTGATAACCCAGCCTGCGTATCTGCAGGAATCTTTGAGCAAGATTGTGCTGCTGTCATCTCCCTCTTCTCCTCCACATCCTCTTGGTGCTGTATGTGGCAGTGAGATCATGTCCAGGGTCAGAATTTGCTGATATCAAACGTGAAAGGAGTATGTTTGCATCTTCCGAAATAACTTTATGGGATACAGAAAGGTCTCGGCAGTAGAGGAAGCTGTTCTATTTCAATCGCTCGTGAATCATATGATTTTCTTTTCCCTCACTCACCCTGCTTGCAGGGATTATCTCCTCTGGTTCCTTTCCTCTTCAGCCCTGGCTGCCCCTGTTCTGCCACAGCTTCCCTTGAGCACAAATCCTTTCCCGTGCTCATCCTGGGGTGATGGGGAAGGTACTGAATTCACCATGGTCTTGGTGTGCATGACTGCAGCACAGGAACTGGCAGCAGCACAGTCAACTCAATAGTCAGTTGATGTCACAACCCATTTCCTAGGGTTGAAGCTGCTCATAGTGAGAAACCACTCTGGCAGATGGTACCTGCTGGCTCCTGCATGGAAAATGTAGTGTTAAAGTGGACTTGCAGTCTTCTGTTACTATGAAGTTTTTTGGGATGTATCTCCATCAGCTGTTATCAAATCTCTTTATTTTCACATCAACCCATGACTATTTGCAAAGGAAGTGCTGGCTGGTTTTATGTGGGTAATTTTAATAGTATCACGCTGGGATTGAGGAATGCTGTTGTTCTTGGCTGGAGCCATATTTTAATACAATTACAATCTGATTTAGAAATTAATGTAGATGCCAGTTTCCCTGGTGGGACAAGGTAGAGACCATAGGAGTAGGCTCTAATTTTGCCAAGCTCATTCAGTGGGATTGAGACAGGCATTGTGGGATGCACTCAGCCCTGAGCAGCTACATTTTGCCTTCCATATCCTCAAGGGAACAGTTGATCACAAAAGAAGTGCGAGAATGTTCCTGCAGAAAATGCAAAAGAAATAAAGACAGGACAGTCTAGCTGTTGACTGAATGCAGCCATGAAGATGGATGACTGGAAAGGCTAAGGAGGTAAGAACTGTTTGAAGCACTCCTAGAGTGGGAGTCTCAGTGACGCTTCAGTAATGACTTGTTTAGGTTCCTGATGCCTTTCTCCCACTGTGTGAATAAATAAGCAGACCTGGGCTGACGGAACACACCAGTCAAAGGAAGTTCCCACTGGGAACTACATACTCTGAAAACTTCCATAAATTGTTCTGTAATGTGACAGTTTCCAATTATGGATTTTCATAATAAGAGGCTTACTGGCAACCAGTAATGCAAGTTAACTGTGGAAATTTCTATTGCTTTTCTTGGCCCCTGTGCACTTCCTGGACAGTGTGTGGTTTGTCCCAGGTGTACCGTTCTGGGCTTTGAAAGTGTGTCAGAACATGTGTGGGGCTGTGACCCCTGGGAGGTGGCACTCGGAGCCCAATCAAAGGAACAAAAAGAGCAAGTGAGGGGCTTAAGTCATGAGCCCCAACATGTGAACTCCTGGTTGATTTGTTTGTTTCCTGCCTTGATGAGTTAGTGTTGATCACCAGTTAGAGATTTTCTTAGACACGTGGGAAATAATTTTTAGACAGTTCTGAAGAAAGCTTCAAACCCTTGGGAGGTATAGGTATGCAAATATCTTGGATAGCCCTTCCAGTGTTTTTTTGATTAGTTTGCATTGTCGACCCACTTTCCTCTTGTGGGCACGTGCGGGTACAGGCTTGTTTGGTTTGTTGAATATGTTGAATGTTGAATAAGTCTTCAAAGAGTACCATTGTTTCCAGGAAATATGATTTTCGTATATACTTGTATTGTTAAAAAAAAAAGAAGGGCAGTAATGGATAATACTTAGGTTAGTGCGAGCCAGCGGTGTGGATTTGCTTGGCATTGCAGCTTTCAAATGATACACACTCAGCACAAGTAGATTCTTTTCTGATTACATGCAAGCACTGTGTAATAATTACATCTTTAAAAATATATATTGATTCATGGTATTATTGTCATGAAGTTGCAAATGATCCAGAAGCCTGTCTGCTTCTTTACATCAGATACAAACTGGATATCTTTCTTCAGTAGTTTGCTGAAAATGCAGGGGTTTCAGAGAATCATACCTTTGAAGATGTAACCTTACATTGCTCTCTTCTTCTAATCCACCCCTCTTGAATGATTTATTCTGGGGGCTGTGCATCATAGGTTTTGTCCTGGCACCCACTCCTGTAGTGTTGCAGTGCCTGTGCACATTACCAGAAAAAGATGGCTGGGAGACAGTTTTAAAAAAAATATGTTAAACCAAAAAGAAAAGAACACACACACAAAGAAAAGAAAGCCAGTTCCAGTTAGTAGAGAGGGTTTTGCTGCCGGTGTGGATGGGGCATAATTTGATTTAAATGACTTTTGAAAAACAGTTCTCAAAATTGTTCCATGCATTTTCTTCCTGGCTACTGTTGAAAATATGGAGCCGAATATTTTCTGTGATGTTTCAAACCAATATGTTCTGGCAACCTCAGAGCTGGGCCCTGTGCATTGCACTCTTGTTTCCAGTTCGCTGTGGCCTGGAGTGCAACACACAGCTCATGAGATGCACCAAAGTGGGAGGTCTTGCGAGGAGCAGGCAATACAAAGACCCAAGGTACAAGGAACATTTCGCTGGGGTCCAGCAGGGAAGCTGCCAGTTCTGAGGGCCTCATTTATGAGAAGAATTTGCTGGTAGGAGATGGAGAAGCTGTGTGTGCCTCTTCGGATTTTGTGAGTGTTCAGGAGAAGGTTGATTCCTGGGTGTTTTTAAAGGCTTGGTGCTGAACCGATTCTTTTGCACGTGCCTCGGGTCAGACGTTTCTCATTTGAGAGCTTTGCTGTACAGATGATGGGCTGTGGCCAAGTGTTCATCCCTGCTTAAGGTGTGACGACATAGAGCTATATAGAAGAACAGCGTGTGGGTTGGGAAGCTGGGAGATGAGGTGTTCGCTGTGTCATTGCTGCTCCAGGGGCTCCTGTGCCTTGGGGAATGTGTGTGGGAAGGTATTCTCAAAATAGAGGCTGTATTTGTAGCACCAAATCAAATCCCAGGGGTGGCAGCAGGAGTGGAAAGTGTGGCACAAGCTTGTTGATCTGGCTGTAATCATACACAGCTCTTTGCAGTGCTGTTGGGAGTCCTGACCAGGTTGGCTTGCCTACAGAGGAGGTTGTACAGTGTTCCCTGCAGAGGGATCAGGGACATCGTCCTTCCCCACATCTCTTTGACACAATCACCCTCAACACGTCTAAATATCAAAGAGCTGCTCTGAAGTGTGAATCCCCTCAAACCCAGAGAGATATCTGTTAGAGTTATTCCCAGTTAATCCTTGGGAAAGGTTATACAGACCTCCCAGGGCCTATTATGAGCCTTTACCAGCTCTGCTTTCCAAGCAGCCTGGGACAAGGTATTGACTTTGAGCTCACATATTTTTTCAGCAGGCTACAAGGTGGCTCTCCTTTGGGATTTCAGAGTGGTGTGATCCACGGTACATGGAGAGCCT
The DNA here is from genome assembly GCA_035583135.1 of Lophotriccus pileatus. NCBI lineage: Eukaryota > Metazoa > Chordata > Aves > Passeriformes > Tyrannidae > Lophotriccus > Lophotriccus pileatus. Next base: position 9,125,173 of record JAWWES010000011.1, on the reverse strand, counting down.
GAGCAGGGGACAGCTGCTCCTGACAACTTTTTGTTTTCCTGCTTTTCAGCAGTTGTTCAAGAATACAAAAGGCAGGAACATACAGATGGAGCTGTTTACGCAGATGAAGAACCAGACGAAATGAACCTGTGGAAACATGGTCCTGATCCTAGGACTGTGTGTCCTATAGGCAGTGGTTGAAGAACCAGATTTGGGAGAGATGGGTCCAAGGGAGATCACAGAGGGGTGAGGCAGGAGTAGACTCAAGGAGAAACAGGGGCAGAGGCAACTGTCTCCTAGTCAGTGACAGTGGAGTGTAGATAAATATGTTTGGAAGCAGATTGTGGTGTCCAGGGCAATGGGAATGGGAAGCTTTCAGAGGCAAATGACAGATCAGAGACCAGATAGGGAGTGGAAATACATGCTGAGGGAACAATTCTTGTTTTGGCTTTAGGATTCAGAAAGGTCAGTCTTGAGAATTTTCCCTGTTGATACTTTTCCACTTGTTATTCTGGTTATTTGTGCAAGGTGGTAGGAGATGGACTTAAGCTGGACTCGGAGGGAACACAGTGTGACCTGGGATGCTTAGGTACAGCCTGAAGCACAGGGAGAAGTTGAGTGAACAGCTCAGGAATGAGGTTTATTGGTAGAAGCAGACTGAAGTAGTGGAAAGAGGTGGCTGTTTGAAGATATGGGGTTTTTTTTCCTGCAGTTAATTCTGTTACTTGTCCAGCTTCCTGACAAGCCTGGATGTAGGGCTGTCTGCTTTCTCTGCTCGGGTTGGACTAAATCTGGATGCTCAGTCTGATTCCCTGAATTACCTCTGCAGCAAAAACTCACTTTGCAGGTTAGTCTGAGCAGAGGGGCTGCAGGATGCTGGGAGGAGACAGGTGAGATGGCTTTGAGGGTTCAACAGGTTTGGTGGCCATATTGTAGATCTGTCTCTGTATTTTGTTTTCAAAACACACGCCTTAGATTTCACTTGTTTCTCTTCCCCTTCTCACCTATTGCAGTGGGTGTGAGTCAGAGAAGACTCTGAAAAGTCACTGTTTCCAAGAAGCCTTTATGTACTCAGATCATTAGCCCCTTTGAATCCACAAGCTGGATGGCATTGTAGCAACTTCTGTGACAACACTGTGTGTGACATCTGGGAACAACAGAGCCCACTGGGGAGGAGCCAGTAGCCTTTTTCTAATCAAGAGGGAGAGATTTTAATATGGATGTTTGTTTGGTTATTGCATCCAACGTGATGCATGAAATGTAAACTATAATGTGCTGTTAATATAAAATAGCTATCCTGTGGGCTGTTAGCAATTGTTTCCAGTGATTTAGAATGAAAAGGTTGTAAAAAAAAAAAAATCCAGCCCCAAACCACAACAAAACCCCTCAGTCTAACATCATTGTTATTTTAAATGTAATGCCATAACTGCTCCTACTGAGACTAGTCACTATTACTGAGTTGTTGTCTTTGCCAGAGTTATTTGGTGTGGATGGGATTATGAAGAGAAGGAAGGGTGATTGAAGCAGGTGTTTCTTTTTCTATTGGAAGTGCCATCCTTTCTTTATCCAAGGAGGAGCTAGAGTGAGCCAGCCTTTGTTACTCTTTTCAGAAAAGCAAACCTCTTCCTCACAATATTTATGGTAGCTTGGCTCTAGCATGTCTATATGAGCTGTGACAGCATCCTCATGTTAGCCAGGCTCCATTCCTATTCCCTCGTAAGGGAACATTAGGGAATCGGCTTTTAAGTGAAGCCTGTTTAATATGGCAAAAGCTGGGAGACTAACAGGTGCAGGTGTTCTCAGCATTGGTATGAAATGTGGTGTTTGTATTAGTGTTGTGGTAGCAACGGTCCTTTTAATGATGAGATGGTAATTTGGTCCAAGGCCCCTGTTTTCAGCGTCTTCCCTTTGAAATAACCGCTTTCAACCTGTTTCTGAGACTTGTTGTTCAACTGCAGAGAGGACCAACAGCTCTGACCTAAACTTTGTCTCCCTACCCAGTATTGAGTATAATGACTTGTGTATGGCTAAAGCAGAACTTGACCAAAGTATTTTCCGGAAGAAAGGCATTTTACCTTGGTTTGCAAGCCTCAGAAGGCAGGCCTGGGCTAACACCTTGTTTCCCTTCTAGCTGCTTCCATAATCAGTCCTCCCTGTTCAATGTGAGCTGCTTGCCCACCATGAACCTGTCTTCAGCTTACACTCACTGGTAAATTGACTGCACCTTTTTGTAGCAGCGTGAGAAGCCTCTTTGTGCATCATCTGCCTGCCCCAGTGAAGAGAGTTACCATTAAAGGCTTGCTACTTCTAAAATCTTTTGGGCAAGTTACACATTTTGGGTTTGATGTTTTACTGAGTTTTGACTGACTTACAGAGAAGAGATGTTGTGCTATATAAACTTCATTGTTCCTCAGCATCCTTATGAAAATACTCTTTTTAATACCAGCATTTTGAGTGAGATGAAGAATTTAATTTTTATTGAATCTGTGTCCAAAGCAGGTGTAGTGAAGATGATCCTGCCTCCTTACCTGCCAGGTGCTTTCAGTGAAGGAGGTCACTTTGCACAAGGTTCCATTGAAAGCAGTGACCCTAAGTGGAAAGTTTTTAACGGTTTTTAGCCATGCAAGGTGTATTCATCCAACTGTGTCTAGTCCAGCAGTCATCCATGTCTCATCTTCAGATCTATGAGGATTGCTTTTAAGGATCAGAGATGAATAAGAAAGAAAAGCAAGTTATTAATGACAGCCTTAAATGCTTTGGGAGCTTGGTGCATTTATTGGAAAGAGCCTGGGAGTCAGTAGCTCAAAGATTATTGAAAGTCACTCATCTGGTTCAGCAGTTTGAGAGTACAGTCAGTGGGGTCATACATATGCTGCATATGCAGCAAGAGGGAATTCCATTTTCTGGGTCCATGCAGAGTCAGCTGCATTGGCAGGGAATGGGATTCTGTACTGCACAGATGATGATGTGAGCCAGCTGTGTATTGGATTTATTCTGTGTCTCTGGTCAGTACCAACACATTCTAGCTGTGTGCATTATGTCATGTACAAGCTGCAGGAGCATCAGAAGAAATAGAAGAGTGCAATATCATCAGATTCTGGTTTCTGAGATGCTACATGTAAGAAATGCTTATTCTGTCATGGTTGGATTTGCTGCTGCTCAGAGACAGAAGGATCCTGCTCTTTGGAATCTGTGTGATGAGCTCATGTTGGCCAGCACCTCTGATCATCTTAAATGGAGTAATTGTATTCACTGATCTCCCAGTTTTGTAAAGTCTTATGCAGCTTTACAGCCTAGTGATGTACAGCTTTCCTAAATTTTTGATGTGATATGAGAAATCTTGGGTGAAATTCCTTGCTTTGTTATGTATGAAGTCAGCCTAAATGATCTGTCTTGGCCTTAAAAAGAAAACAAATCCTATTGCCCACGCCTGCCAGAATCTAAACTTTTTGCTGCTCTACTCTGCATGGAGGTCATGATTTTTGTGGACTCTGGAAAACTTTACTTAAAAATCCATTTGCAAATCCTAGAGGAGATGTGTGGCCAGGGGCTTAGGTAGTCACAGCTAGAGTATCGTGCTGCTGGTGACAGCAGTGTGTGTCCTCTAGCTTGGGGGAAGCACAGCAATTTTAGCGTATAGCATTTAAATGAAATCTGTGTCTGCTTCCTTCTTTAATGCCACATAAACTCTTCAAGCATAACCTTTCCAGTGCTACCTCTTTAGAGAAGCATTTCCTATCATTAAGATATATTTGATGTTGTTTGCTGCTTTATGTGTAGAAAGCTTATTAATTTAGCACCTGAAACACATCTCAGACTCTCCAAAGAATGACTTGGAGAGGAAAAAAAACACAGGCAAAGCCTGAAGGCGTGGAAGAAAATGAACTCCTGCTGCAATTGCACACTTGCACACATCTGGTGCAATTGAAATTTAAGAGCTGAATACATCCACATCTGACCATGGTAGGGTCCAGACATTACTGTTGACACTCGTTTTCTTTTTGGATAGGTACACTGGCAGAGTCACTAGCGTGTGGAGCCTTGTCAGCTCTCTAATCTAATAGACTGTTCTTGCCCAGACCATTGTGTGTCAGTATTTTATGTACCAAATGTAGCCAGCTTTAATAATCGGACATTTTCCCACCTTCTGCCAAACTTTTCCCTTTTTGTCACAATTTAATGTTTGAGTCAAAATCTGCTATGGTAACAAGTTATATGCATGTTAAAAAATGAAAATAAAGACAGAAAGCAGAGTCACAAAAGGTAACAAGAGTTCAAAGGAATGTCATCTGAGTTTTTTATTTTTAAAGACTTGAATTCAACCCCATTTTAAAATTAATTTTATTTCTATTTTGTGTTGTGAAAAGCTTACAAAGAAATGGATACTGCTTGAAAGCATGGTTGTAACTCTGAATATGTAAAACCCTGAAAGTATTCCCTGTACAGGTCTGATTTGATCTATTTTATTTTTAGTTACTAAACAATAATTTGTGAATCTTTTTGAAATGTATTTTTCTTACTTGGAGTGGTTGCCGTCAGCTAAGACCTGTTGAGGCTATATATGTTATTTCTATCGACTGTATAGATCAGATAAAGTATATTACCGGAAAGTTGTTTTTCTTGTTTTATTGCATTTTTTAAAGGGCCCTTTCCTTGCCTTGCTGGTGACAGGGGTTGCTGCTCTCATGTACTGGGTTAGTGATGCTGAGGAGCAGGGACGTTGGAGGAGCATCCCTGGAAAGTTATCTGCCTGGCAAACACCAGCACCAGCTGGAGGGGAGCTCAGTCACCAGGAGGGCATTGGAATGGAGTCATCCATTAGTTAGTTCTTAATCTGTGCTGATTTGCATCTCGCACTGAAGTATCCCAGCTTGAGAGAAACTGAAACATTTTTGTAACGGAAACCTCGATCTATGTTCCCCGGCCAGGTCGGTGTTTGCAGTTCGGTGTTGGTTGCATGAAGGATGGTAATAAAGGCCTAGGGTCGATACCCAAGGTATCAGCCATTTTTGTCATTATATCCCGAGATGGAGCAGTCACATGCAATGAGGGGTGCCATCCAGGTCTGCTGTCTGCTTTACTGGGATGTGGACTCTTCATGGTTTTGTCTGATGTGATTACGTGTGTGGTTTCTCCTTCCCTTGTGCTGTTGCTGCACTAAAGTGGGGCCAAATTTGTAGCAAGGGTCACAGTTACTTATCTGAATTATCAGTTAGTTACTAGTTAATTAATTTGTACTTTAATAGAGTTCATTCCTCTTGATAATTTAATTGGGAGATTTGTATAAGTAGCAGCAATAATTGAGTGCCTTTAACAAAAAGACCATAGCCTGAAATGAATGTAAAGCTGTGCCTCACCAAGGTGCCACAGTCCGGTTCCCCTTCAGGTCCCAGGGCACTGTGTTCTCCGGTCTGTGCTTTGTCAGTCTGTTCCTGATTGCGTGTTGGGGAGCTCTCCTGGAGATGTGCTTTGACATGATCCCAGAATTCACTGGAACTGCTTGAGTTTTGGGACGTCCCAGGATGATTAGTGTTTCTTGGTGAACAATGGTCTGAACAACTCATTAAATTGTAGTGTATCCTCCTCCCTGCCTGTGCTCACTCAGAACTTCTGCGGAGCTGATTAGAGGCTTGGCAGGAACTGTCTGGTTACGCTCTAGATACGCTTTGGATACATTATTGTCACACTTGAGGTATTGCAAAATCCATGCCATTCCCATCTTTATCCTGGTGAGGTACCTCTTTTGATTGTGCAATATCTATGGCTAATTACATGGCAATTGCAGTGTGCCACCAGCCACCCACAATTCATTGTCAGCTCCTTGGGGATGCAGATGAAAAAGGAAAGATGATGTTTTCTTTCTTCAGTCCAGTGATTTAGCTTGCCTCTGTATTTTTAATCCCCTGCTCCTTCAGGTAATAAAGCCAGATGGTAGTGACAAAGAAACAGAAGTCACACATGAATCAGATGTCCCTGAGGATATGTTGGGGACTTGCATTCCTCAAGAGGCAGCGAAAGGCGATGCTAAAAGTCCGGATGTCATTATAGAAGCTCAATTTGATGATAATGATGCAGAGCATGGACAAGACCACTTGCAGGATACGTTGTCTGATGACATTAAGAAACTTTCCCTGGATACTGGTGAAAAGGGTGAGTAGATCAGATTGCTGATTTAAACCTTTATTTGAGCAAACTGTTGAAGTATTACTTGGTTGCCTTGCTTTGCTGTGAGATATAAAATGCAGGCATAAAAGCTTAATGCCTTATCACTTCTGTCCCTTTCTGCGAAACTGCCTTCATAGTTTTGAGTGGATATTAATGACTGGGTTTTATGTAGTTTTGATTGGTACAAAGCAAATCTGTGAAACAGAAGTCACACCTTTAGATTTGCAATTTTCGGGGCTGTCTGGGGACTGCTGGTTGCTGTTTAAGTCAAGATGGTGCTGTAGCAGTTTCCTTCATTGCAGCTTGGCTGGCCAATCTGTGTGTCTCAGTTTGGGGATAAGAATATATTTCCTTGGGGGCAGTTAGGTTTGTTGCTGTTTTCAAACAGTTGAGTTATGAGCAACTTAAAGATTTGGTCCATTTAAAAAGAAAATTGCATTAAAACCTAAAGCCAATTATGCGATCTGTTTTGAAGGCAAACCTATTTTATTCTGAATCTGAATTCCATCCAAACCATCAAGTGTTGCTTAGGGCAAAATAAAATAGGCTCCCCTGTCCCAAACTATGCTTATGCTGCTCTTTGCATGTCCTTTCTAGTACTAAATCCCTTTCTGAAGAACTGTGTGTTGAAAGGATTCTGACAATTGGCACATTTAGAGTGTGCCTTCAGCTGCTCATGAAAAATTTGCCAGGGCAGATATTCTGGTGTGTTCATGTTGCATGCCCCAGTTGTCCAGAAAAGATGGCAGCAACTCAGGACATAAGTAGATGTTGGACTCTGACAAATCTTGGTGGTGGTTGTAAAGCTGTCCTATTTAATACCTCGTGTTTTTCTGAGAGTTTCTTTTGAAGATGCACAGACCCCTGCCTGTACTCTTGGTAGAGTTCCATTTTTCACACCCATCTGTTAATAAGGCTGGAAATAACATTTGAATGGAAGTGTTGTAGTTTTTATGACAAAACATTGGTTTCAGCTCATGAATGGAGCTGCCACCTCACCAGTTTGTGATGCTGTTTCCTTCTGGGTACCTCCACTGTCTTTGAGTTCCTGCCAAGGTATGTGAACCAACTCACATCTTGTTCTGTTCCTTTCCAGCACAGGGCTTCAGCTGGGAGTTACTCGCCTTGTCTGCGGATGTTTTACCCAAGTGGTTATTAACCCTCTCTGTTTCGCAGTTTTGGACATCTTTGACACACTTTGACAATTTTGAATCTCTAGAAATGCTCCTGAGTCACCTGTCGTGTCTGTTGCAACCTTGTTGCTTCTGATGGCAATGTCAAATTAAACTTCAGAGAAATACATTCTAGTTTGATACCAGCATCTAAAACAGATACAGGCTTGAGCCAGTATTTTACTGCAGCTGTGTGACTGTGCTTTCATGTAAACACTTGGTGAGAGTTACTCCTTGAGTTCCTCGAGATGCTCTGGAGTGACCTATGCTGGAGGTTACCAAGTCATCTCTCAAAATCTGTGCCATCTAAGTGGGTTTTGCCATTTGATTCTGTCTTTGGAGAATGTTTGTAGGGCAAATGTGAGATCACCTTATTGTCTGCACAGCTGAAATCCAACTTACTTTTCCACTGCTGTTGCCTAAGCCAATAGTTTTCTTTTGTCTTCAAGGCCTTTCTGTGTTCATCCTTAACAAGCCTTGTTGCTGGTGTGGATGTGCCAGTGCCAATTGGATTTCTGCTGAGTTTGTATTTTGCTATCACCTCTTTTAATACTTGCTTCACCTTCTTTGGCTGTATAACCCATATGGAGTTTTCCCTAGTTTCTTCTTTCTCCGTTTTTTAATGCCCTCCTTTTTTTATACATATAAAGTTTACGATGCTGCTTTTTCTGAAGGTGTTTTTGAGTAGTTGATGATTGCTTTGGCTTGTTTCCTGTCCTTCATGCAGTTTCTCATATCATCACTTATCCAGATTTTAAGTCTTGCCTGGAAAACAGCTATAGTTATTCTAGCATCGCTGATAATTGTCATGAAAAAAAGAAAAAAATCTTGCCAAATACAGCCTTCACAGGTGTGGCTCAAAATGCTTTTTTAAAAGGACCAAATATACACTTTTTCAAGGCAGAATTTTTAACCTTAGAGGGCAACATCCGCTGGACTTCCTAAGGCCGTCCACTGAACCGTGGTGCCAGCACCAGGAGGCAGAGAGCCTTGCAGGGCTGGACTGTGGTGAGTGGAGGTGCCCTTCCCTGTGTAACGTGGGCCTCTCCTGGGAAAGCTGCTTGGCTGGTGCTGCCTGTTGAACTTTCCAGCTAACCAGCCTTTTCTTTTATGTTACATCCTTTCTGCTGGAAACAACTACTGCAGCAAAACAGAAAGGTGGATGGGAGCTGGGATCCCATGGTGGGGGTTTCTTCCTGATGCACCAATCCCAGTGCTTTACTTGCTTTCCCTGAGAGCACTACTTTGCAGGATTTGTCACACAGCCCCGTTGCATGGCCTTATGCACAGGAGGGAGCAGGAGGAATTTTCCGTGGCCAGCTCAACTTGTAAATGAACACTTGTGATGGGCTTGCTTCCTTTTTTGGAAGGTTTTTTTTGAAGGTTTCAAGCTGGACAAAATTGCCATCAAGGATATTATATGATATTAAATGAAATAAAATCAAGAAACAGTTTATTATGTTCCTGTGAGAACTTGATATATGTATGTATTTGCATACATATATGTGTGTATATGTATGTATGTATGTTTAAAAGGATCCATCTCTCTCTCTATATGTGTGTATATATATATAAATATATAAAATGTATATATATATATATAAAAAATATATAAAATGTATATATATATATATAAAGACCCAAAATTAAAACTAAAACAGAAATCCACCAGATTTCTGGAGGTGAAAAATATTGGTAACTACTGTAATAGAATCAAAAGTAAATTTTGCTTATTCTGGGCAAAAAACCCAGAGCCGTGTTGAGATGGTTTGTGCATGAATACAAGCTCTGCAAATTGCTGCTCTCAATTGCAAGATGCCTTTTGTCCTACTCCGTAGGAGTAGAATTGTGTAATTTCTCTGCTGGCTCATTTATTCTGCTGCTGATGGTCAGAATGAACCATGAAGAATAAAAGTAGACGTGTCATTCGAATAAGAGCACTCTGGGTCATGCTGGGAGTGCAGCCTGTTTTGATGTCTTTTCTGCTCTGGCCTGTGTCCCATCCCTGGTCGTGGCTCTGTTCCTCTACAGGGCACAGTCACCCCTCCATTTCTAGTTACATGCTGGAGCAAGGAATTTTGGGGTTGGCCCCTGCTGTGAGAAGCTCTGAAGCATGAAACATTGTGTACGCTGATTATGGCCCAGATTTGAGGGACTGAATTGCCCTGAAGTCATTGTAGGTTGGAATTCCTGTGCCTCCTTGGGGCTTAGGGCAAACTGGTAGAAATTGTTAAAATGCACAAGTCTGCAGGCTGAGACTCAGATGTTGGATCTGTCTTCACTAAGTACTGCTGTTATGAGAGCTGTGCTTCCTGCCCTTCTCTTTCTAACACCCCAGAAGAAATGGGAGGAGCAAGAGAGAAGTCCACGGGAGGGAAGAGACCTTCACATTCAACCTAATTCTCAGCCCGTGTACTTTCTGAAAGTTCTTGTTCTCGTAAAAGTGTGTCAGTCTTGCTTTGCTCAAGGTTATTTAAATAGAAGTTCATAACTGATGTCACTCTGCCAGAAGTAGTTCTGGTCAAACGAGTTTGCTCTACTTTTCTGGACTCTCCTTGCAAAGAAGTTGGGTTAAAGATTATCTTCAGAAAAGTCTCTGGTCTAGTAAGTGACAAGCCACTTTCTTCCCCATCACGCTGTTCTGCACAAAGAGCAATATTGTCCTGTTCCGAAGTTAAATTGTCTGAATGTTAAGCTTTGGTCACTGGTCTTTTTCAGCAAAGCTTAAAATCTCTTTCCTCTTGCATTTTCAGCTCTATTTCCAAGTGTAAATGTCTTTACATGCTGAATAAACTTTCTCTCTGTATTTTTTCCTTACAAAGGCAGTAAGAATGAGCACCCTGAAGAAAGTTTCTCAGCTCCTTTAGTGGTGTCCTTGAAACCCTCTCTGGGGTTTCTGTGCCCTGTTGAAATGCAGGCAGAGAACAAGGCAGTAGTATTCTGACACTACTCTGAACACCAGTGTGTACACAGAAAAAATTAATACTCTGTAGTGCTTGGTACCGACAGGCAAGTCTTCTGCTTTACCCTGAGACCCTGACTTACTCTGTGTCACTGCTATCTGCAGAAGTCATCCACCAGTTCACATGACCTTTGCCAGGCCTGTAATTCTTTTGCTTAATCGTCATTCACATTGACTACTGCAACAGAGGTCATGTGACTTCTATCTTATCACTTACTACTGAGCTAGAATACATTATTTCTGACTTTGCACTGCAGTAGAAGGATTTTCTTTATACTCTATTTCGATATGTAATAAAAATTAAAACTTCTCTGTATCCTCTCAACCTGGAAGAAGTGCAAAATGTTCTGTACAGAATGCTTTATGATGCTGTATCCCTACACAGACTTGTGTGTCACGAGTTTCATACAAATGTGAGCTGTCTCCTGTTAAATATTGGAATTAGATTACTCTGATAAAGCAGCACCGGCAATTGAACAGTAGCAGCTACTTCCACTCTTGAGAAGGGCATCTGCACTCATAAAAGTGCCTCAGCCCTTCTTAGCAAAAAGATACTCAAATAATAGTTTGTAAAACTGTGTCACCATGCCAAAAGCTATCCTTGTCAAACTAGTTTGCTCGGCTTTTTTCAGCTCTTCTCATGGGAGATCTTACTATACCAGGTACACAGAGTATCCTGCTTCCCACGGGGTGGAAGTCATCAAGCTGGTGGACTGGCTGCCCTGGCAGCAATCAGATAGTTGTGTTTGTTCAGGATTTCCACTTACACCTACCCTTCCACAAATCAGAGTTTGGATATGTGAATGTCCAGAGCTTACTCACCGCCTTGACGTAATGAAGTTTGAATAGAAATAGCTCATTTACAGGCAGAGTAAACTCACATGAACTGAATAACTGATGGATAATGAGTAGAGTTAACAGAATCTGGGCTGGAGCTGCTGCAGAACTTGCAACTGTCTCCCTGTCTGTTCAGCATTTGCCAGGTGGATACCGGTTGATCTCTTTTCAAGTCAAATGTGCCTGTCACTCTCTAGTAGCCTGATAAGGTCAGAAGTGATAAGCTGAAATCGCTTGGTGTCCACGCTGCTGCTGACTGGAGGCTGTATTTTGAGTATTTCAGGTTTGTTTGGCTCAACAGAGGTGGTGGCATTTGGTAACTTCACTATGGTTCAGCCAGGGTTGTGTAATAATGCATCAAACCGTTCTTTCTCAAGATGATGGTCTAGAGTCAGTGCTTACAAAGGTTTTTGGATCTCTCTAGCTAAGGAAAAATATATATTTATAGTATATATATAGTATATATATAGTCTCTGTTTTGCACTTGGCACCTCGTCATGCAATTTCATGTCCTCTTTTGTGTCCTCTCTCTTCTTTTAAGCTTGACAAGGTGCCCACCTGCCTTTTGTGCCTTCCTCTGGTGTCTGGAGTCCTTCTGCAATTAGCAGTGTCTCCTATTGGCACAGGCAGAGTTCAGAGAGTTCCTACTATTCCTCTCCTTTGCCAGGTCAGGTAGGGAAAGGATGACAAAAATCTGGATCACATGCTGACCCTCTGCTCTGCTCAGGTTCCCCCTTCTTTCAGTTTAGCTGCCATGAAGTCTCCCAGCAAATTCGGAGTCCACCAACATCACTGGCCACTGGAAGGAACAAGTGTTCTTTTCCCTCCTCTTCAGAGACTCCTGTTCACTCTGAGTGCTTTTAAGGAGTCTTCACTGTTCTTTCCTAGCCTGCAGCTTTCTGGAGATGGTTCGTCTCCACTGCATAGCTCTTAACATTTCTAGGCCACAGCAGAGTGAAAGCTCACCAGGAAATCTTCTCAGTTACATGGTTTTTAATAGAAATCCTTGAGGTGGAACTGTCAAAAATCGGATCAGTTTCACTCTGCTGCAGTCTGGAAAGCCAGCAGAGGAGCTGGAGCCATTTCAGCTGCTCGAGACAGCTCTCTATTAGTTTATCCCAAGTTCATGTTTGTGGGTCTCTGGATCCAGCTCTTTTGGTTGTTGCTATAACTTTTCTTAAATGAGAGCATAGATTTCTAGCAGAATAAACAATATAGCAACTGAAGTGAAGTGTTCTACTGGTATTGAACAAATTGGACTTTACGGGTGCATTGATTAAATGCTACAGGCTGAAAAACCTCCAGTTATTCTTTTGTTGCACAGCTGAAGCCTGCAGTGCAAGTTAATGTTGGGAAAGTTCCTTATGCTGTTCTTCCCTAGTAAGTTATCTTGACCCCCAAATGACTTCCTAAGTATGGCAAAAAAATAAATTACTTAGGCAATTAGGTAACAGGAATTAGATTAAATTCAGCATATTAAAATATGTTCCTGAGTTCACCTATGTTTTTCCTTTGAGTTACAAGTTTAGGTCAAGTAAGTGAAAGGGCACGATACTGAGAGTGAATGGTGGGTGTGGAGATAAACAGAGTATGGCCATTGTTAGCAGCAAGATTTCCAGGATGAAACAGATTAGGATTCATTCAGCTAGCATATTTTCCATGGAATAGTAATATTGGACACACAGACTCTAGGAACAAATGCACACGCAGGAAGGAAGAATATTAAGTAAATAGGCAAAATACTCAATGGACTTGTTTTTGTAACATTTTAATTTTGGTTGCCATTAATGTAATAAAACTGTATTTATGTAGACTGCAATACTACCTGATTTTTTTTTGTATGTTTAATTCTGTTGCAATAAAACTTCCAGCCCCTATGTTGACTGGCAGCTTCTCAAGGACATGTGAGGGCCAGGAGTCCTGAGTACCCGTGCTGTGATTGTAGTAAATGTTATGTGGCTACTGAGACAGCTCCGATCGGATTTGTTGGGGGTAGGTGGCAGCTTCCCAGAATTATCTTGATCTTTGTTGTGGATCAGGCTTGGAGGATTCTAAGGAAAAGTGACACTCGTCTCATCATTCTGCCATCTCCTCCATCCCTCCTTGTGGAGGTGGCTAAATATAAGTAAATAATTACACGCTTGGCTGCCTTGCCTGTCCAAGGAAGCCAGCTGTACTCACCTCTTCACATTGCCTTTGCTCAGTGTTACTGCAGATGCTTGTCTGTGCTGTACACATCTGTTATAATGCCTTTCCTCTCCCTCTCTGAGGGCCTCCTCTTGCTTGTGCATCTTTAAAAATCTTGATGCTAATCATCTGAGTCTCCTGGTCCTCGTCTACAGTGTGCCCTTGGGCAGGCAGGTGTGTGAGCTCAGGTGTTAAGACATGAACAGCTGTGGCAGGGTGATTTTGCTTAAATGAGTTTTCAAAAATAAACATCTCTAAGGAGGTTAGTCCTGTTCATTAGACACACAACTCTGGGATGAGACAGCTCAGGAGTACTGGTGGTTTGGAGGTGCTTTGCTTCTTACCTGCAGAGCCCTCTTCCATTGCACACGGGAGCTGTTAGACGGATTTTGGACAGGCTGCATGTGTTACATTCCAAAGCTGTTGGCCTAACAGTCTCATCATAGTGAAATACCTGTCTTTCCTCTGTCACAGGTGGAAAGCTCAGTGTCTGGAGATATAAATACTCGCAGAGTACTGCTTCTTGCGTGACATTTTCCTAAGTGAACCTTCTTAAAGCCTATTTAAAATAGATTCCAGTTTTGGATAGTACCTGGTACCAGGTAAAAAGGCATTTGTGTTCTGGAGGAAAAAAATGTTCTGTGCCAATAAATATCAGCTGCAGAATGTGAAGAGGCCTTGTACTTTCTTCTGAACAGCAACATGTTTCCTTCCCATTGTCCCTAAAAATGAAGATTGTAGCAGAGTAGTGCAACCCAGGCATGCATGTGAACATATCACCTTTTGGTTGAAGGGAGTTTTCATTTCCTAATGTCTCTTGTGTACTGATGTACACAGAATTCCAAGAGCACATCCTTTCTGAGTATGGCATGCAGTCCTGGAGGTATTTGTAATAAGTTGGTCTGTTTTACACCACTTATGTATTGGTACTAAGACATAACATGCTGAAAACTGCTTGATGAAGCAGATATCAGAGAACCTGTTGTTGCTTCATTAGTAAGTAGTAGACTTTGCCATTGAAAGGTTTACAGCTGTGCTGGTATCTGAGCACTGAGCAATATTTTCTTTTTGAAAAGCTTCGTATCAATAATGTCTTCTGATGGGACTCTTAAATACTCCCATGTAGAGTAACCCAGCTTCTCAAGTACATATTTTTTTCTAGCTGAAGTAGCAAACATTGAACTATTTTCTTAAAAAAACTTGGTTTTTTCCATCCAGGGAGAGATTTTTTTTTTCTTTCAGTAAGTTGTGTTTGAGATCTGAAACTGTGATATATTTTCATTTGCAAGTGGATATTGCATCTTTAATTGTATTCTTTTTGGACAGAATTGCAAATTTCCACAGTGACCAATGCAAACCTAGTGAAAATAATTTTGGATCTGTCACAAGTAATCAGGATTCTAATCTGATGATTTTTGGTCCATTTTGGCTACCTTTTAATGTCGTGGTAATTGAATTGTAGAAGGAAATTTGGGGGGATTTAAAAAAACTAATGTTTGACCGAGGAATGCCTGTCAGGCAAATCTAAGTGTGTATTGAATTTGCCTAAACTGATCTCTTACAGAGGGAGGCAAATTCCAAGTATTCTGGATTTACTTCATTGGTAATAACATAACTAATTTGAGTTGCTTTTTGTATCTAGTGCCTAATTTTTTTTTAAGTAAGACTATTACAGTTTTGGTTTGTCAGATAATCGCTGAAAGGAAAACACTGAGATTATAATGCAGTTTCACTGGATCCTGGTTGCTGAAGTGTGTTTTCACTGTAAGATAAGCTTATGAAGTACTGCCCAAGCTAACATAGTAAATCTTTCTCAGAAAACATGTCTTTGCCCAGGGTGGAAATATTGAATGGTCATTGGATAACCACTGCAGTAAAGGAGTCAGAATAATTCATTTTTAGTTTGGCATAATGCAAGGAGTTTCTTCCTACCTTCCCTGCTCAAAATTCTGCTCCTCTCACAAGTTAACTCTCCTTTAGAATTGCCTCCACGCCTCTACCCTGTTGTGGAAGATGTTTGTATCTCGCAGCTCAGATCTTCTAGACCACCAGTCTCCAGTGGGTCCCTCTTACCTGCCCTTTCTGCCTGGCCACCAACTCCCAGCTTCACTGGAGGGAAGGAGGATGTACAGTGAAGGAGAGGGACTGTCAGAGGTATATTCAGGGGACTTGAGTACCAGACTCTTGTGGCAGATTATGGCTGTTGTGACTGAGGTTTCTGTGCAGTAATTTAACAACTGAGCCAGCTGGACCTTGGGTATTGATAGTTGCCCTTTCTGAGATGAAGATTTTGTGGCAGGGAGTCCTTATTTTTGGTGTTCTGCTATTGTAGACCTCTGAGCATTGGATGTAGCCCTGGTATCAACAAAATTTTGACTTCCAAGAGAGCAGCCACAAGCTATAGAGAAGTCCACGTCTCTTGGCTTCAGGAGTATGGAGTTTCTCATGCCTCTTCTTCCCCATCCTTTGTTTCTGGAACATTCCCCATTAGTAAACGTGTGTGATGACATTTCAGATACTGAAGGTGATTAAAAAAGATGTGTAAGAAGAAGTAGTTGGCTGGGATTAGCTTCCTTCTTTCTTTCTTTCTTTCTCTCTGTTGATGGAATAGTTGTAGATCCCAGGCTCTGCTGTTGGAGTCTCTTGTAATCCCAGGATATTTGTGGAGGGATGCTGAAATTGGAGAGACCACTGAAGAAGATACTCTCCAGCCAGCTAAAGGCCCCTGGTTGATTTTGGCTGTGAAGGAAAAGGCAAGTTCTACCATGTGCCACAGTGGGAATTTAGCTTTTTTCTGGTATCTGTATTGGGTTCACATGGGGCTCATCTTCCCCAGGGTGAGGAGCAGTTCCCCAGCCCTGAATGTTTTTTTATCCCAGTCAAAGGAAGGCCTGGTCTCCCATTTGCTGTGCTCTCTGTGACAGCTGCATCCTGGTGCTTCTGTGCTTTTGCATGTGTTTGTGTGATACTTCCCAAGGACATCACTGCTGGCTTCTTTTTGACAGGGAAAGCTGCTTCAGTGAAAATTTCCAAGTGGCTTTTTGAAGCACTGGGAGTTGGAGGCGTAAGTGGAAAGAAGGCAGTGCTAACAAGGGCATGTTCCTCACGTGACTTGGGTTCTTTTTTCATTCATGCCTGCTGGACCTTGAGTCACTGCTGCTGTTCTGCTGAGCTTGGAAAGAGTGAATGCAGCTCCTTCTTTTTTCCCAAACAAGTTTAGATCTGGCTTCTCTTCCAACCAGTATATGCTGTTCCTTGGGGAGAGTTCACTCCAGTAAAGCCCTGGGCTTGTGGCAGGTGTGCCTGGAGGCCTGGCCTTTGGAAGGCTCCCAACCTCCCCTTGTCCTCTGGCCCTGCCAGTGTTTCTTTGTTCCAGATCATCCGGTTCTTTGTCCAAGCTGTCTTCATGGTTGGCACAACCAACCTGTTAACTGATCTCTTGACAATTTATAAGAAAACAAAATGGCTCCTTGCATTTATTCTTTGCTAAATGATTGCCTGCTATGACCTCTAGCTGGCAGATACATTAGAGGAGGTAAGCAGATGAGGTAATCTGGGTATCCTCCACTTTTTAAACTGTTTATAATTATCCAAGCATTTTTTTCCCCCCCAACTTGTTTGTCACTGTGAAACTCTGAGTGGTTTTATCCCTTAATAATGCTGGTTGTGGCAGGTCTGAGTTTATTCCAGTAGAAGTTAAAGAGAAATGTTTTTGCTGCTTCTATTACTGGTGCTTTTTTTAGGAAAGTTCATTTTTATTTAAACCCCTGAATACCTGTTCATTCTCCTCTCAGCCTTGCTAGCAAGTCAATAAAGATAAAATAAAATTGAAGTCACTTCGAAAAAGATCTCTGGGGAGAAACAAAGTGTGAGGAGCTTTGTATCAGAAGGCAAAGCTGGGGATAATTAGCAGCATATGAGAACCAGAGTTTGTCACTGTCAAACGACTGCTGGGATAACACTGCCCGAAGGCAGCCCAGGCTGTCCCACAGCCATCTGTGTGCCCTGAGGATGGTGATGCAAAGCCGTCCCTCTCAGGGAAGCTGCTGCCCCTCCTGCCCCCCACCCCGGCTCCCCTGAGCACTGATCCCAACATACCAGCACTACTCAGCCCCTCCCACAGCCTTTCCATCCGTCGTGTCACCAGCAGCCTCCACCAAGGGTCTCTGGGACAGATGGGTGTCATCTGGGGGCCGGGGTCTGCGGTTCTCCTGGAGGCTTGCTCACATGGGTGAGCACTGCTGGCCTGCTGGAGCACAGCCCTCAGCGAAATCTTGCTTTATCTCTTGTCTTCTAAGGGAAACAGTGACAGCTACGTCCCTTGGAACTGGTGGTCGGTGCCACGGTCTCTCTTTAGGAAAGCAAAATTTCTTTTGAACACTCAGGGCCTGATTTTAGCACATGTGCTTGGGAGGGATGTGATTGCCATACAAATGGGAAAAGGCAGCCATCTTCCATGAGCCCTCCAGACAAGAGCACTTGGATGCTTCCATCCGAAAAATGCTGGCAGAGCAGTAACCACAGGCACTCAACAGGGAGGCAGCTCAAGAAGGGACCAAGTCCAGCCTTTTCCATGGCAAAGATCACTTTGGATGTTTGTAAACACTAAATGCCAGCCATCTGTAGCAGATATGCCTGAAGTCACATACTTGAATATTTGAAAATGTCAAACTAGTAATTAGTTGACACTTGATTTTAATATTATCAATATCTGGTCCAGAGATTTCAGGGAAAGGGAGCTCTTGGTCATATACAGCGATTACTTTTATGAGACTTTTCATAATCATGGTCCACAGCTGAGGAGGGTCAGCTTAGTAGTTATGGTTTCAGTTTCAAAGATAAACATGCATTTTATAACCCTGCATAATGTTTTTAAAGGAAATTGAATATTAAATGCATGTATGTACTTAAAGAATTGCTTGTGTAACATTAATGACTTCAACTAAGAAATGCCAGGAAATTAATGTAGTTCTCAGTATTTAGTAAACAGAATGTGTTTTCTATCACTTTGTGTATTATGGCTGGTAAAGTCCTCCTTACAAAGTTGGGATTTATTTTGATTTTTGTTGGTTTCCAGCAGATGTGCATGGTAAGTGAACGTATATCTGCTGTCTGTTGTAGTCTGGAGAAATAATAATTACTTCTTGCTTGGCAATTGTATCACTTGAGACATCTTTTTCCTTTCAAATAAGTCTACTACATGCACCTTGTATTGCAGTTTACAGCAAAGGCCCAACGTGAATTTGCCATGGAGATGTTCTACAGTAACTGGTGTGTATGTTTGATGCAGGGAAGGCGGCGGGGATCAGTGGTGTGCACAGAACAAAGCAGGATGATGGACCCAAGGTGAATGATCCCAGGCTCCACCCAGATGAGTTTCTCCAAAGGACCGCCAAGGTAACTCTGTGGAGAGTGACAAGCGAGCACGTGTGTGCTCCCAAAGGCTGAAGGGGACCAGCCTTGGCCTTCCTGTAGTCTCCATCTGTTGGTCTTTGAGTCTCATTCCCCATTTCAAAGAGAGTAATTGTCTGATCTGATAAAAATCAAGTGACTTGTTTTTACCAATTATCCTAGGTTAAATTCCCTTTGTTTGTCATGCAAAATTACTTAGCAAGATTCAGGAAAAAGTTTGGATACTAATATGAGTGTCAGGATATCCAAAGTTGTCAGAATTAATTCTTACAGACTTTGGAAAGGCTGCTAGTGCTGTTGATTCAAGATTTGAGTCAATCTATAAATGTTAAGAGACCAGAAAAGGAGACTGCTGGGTCAGACTGGGTCAGGTCTCTTCCATGTCTTGTGCTTTCCCTTGTGCAGTCTCTGATTCTGGTCCCTGTTGTTGGCTGGGCTGCTCGAGTCTCATCCAATGTGGCAATTCCAGCACTCAGAATCGTGCAGAGGTGCAGCTCCTGAAACCTTTTGGAAGGACTCTTCTGTATAAGCTTAGGAAATCGGCTATAATGTTTCTGTTATCCAGTGATTTATTATGGTCTACAAAAATATAGCCTGGATGAACACCTCTCTGGAACAATTATTTAGTGATATTGTAATTTATTATTCTTTTCAAAGCCATCTTGTATAAAGGTAAAATAACCCCTGACTTCAGAAAGCACAGAGAGGAGGAGAGAACTGCCAAATTCCCAACAGCACATCCTTTCCTGTGGTTAGCATTGGATCTGCCAGCGGCACCGTTTTTGGACTGGCCTGTTCTGTGCTGACTGTTGAAATCACAGGCCGAGGATACAAATGAAAGATTTTACAGGAGTTGCTTGTATTTTGTGGCTAATTCCCTGCATTTGGAAGCATCTGCTTCTTGTCTGGTTTTGTTCTGTAATCAAGAAAATTGCTGTAGAGAGCTAGCACTTGGAAGGCACTTAGCTTCTCTATAGCCACGAGCAAGATGGCAAGGAAAACGCATTGTAAATAGGTACTCAGTTAAAAAATGCACACACACATACACACACACACACAGGGCAAACAAGATATAGACCTTGTGACTTTTCCAGGCACTCTGCTAAGACTCTCTTTATTGCTATTTTGTTAAAGAAAATAACTTTCTGTGAAGGTATTAACTGTAGAAACTTTTGCCTCTCCTAGGTGGTTTATATTTTGGAAAAGAAGCATTCCCGAGCAGCTACAGGTTTCATCAAACTTCTGGCAGACAGGAACAGTGAACTGTTCAAGAGGTGTGCCATGTTCTCACCTGTGGACCACAGAGTGCCCAGGGTCTATGTGCCCTTGGCTGATTGTCCTCCAGACTTCATGACCAGGCCTGAGGGATATTCACAGAAGCTCTTCATCTGTCGCATCGTGGACTGGAAAGAAGACAGCAACTTCGCAGCAGGGTATGTGGCTGCCCTTGGAAGTAGAGATGACTGAGATTTCTAGTCAGAATTCTTGGTTTCACTTAATATAAGCAATAGAGACAGAAATCTGTTAAGAAGACACTTGTCTTGTATCCCTCTGGTATTTATTGGATAAAGTATGATGAGGAGCAGGATAGTTCATCGCTCCTGGCTACAAAGTGTTAGTTTCTTCCAGTGCTTGCTTCAGTGTGCTGGCACATCCCAGCATTACCCAGCACGTGTTCTGGAGGGAAGACACACACACGTGCTGAGCCTGACCAGCACAAACACCGTGGGGTGCTGGCAGCCTTTCTGTCCTTCCTCCCTGTGTTTAAGAGTAACATACAGCGTGTAGGCATTTCACTCCTGCCAGAGTAAGAAGATCAGTAGTTGTGAGGCTTATCTTTAGTTTATAAGCCTTTACTGATAAGAAGTAGAAAGAAGTCACAGATTGTTGTGGTTTTAAAGTCACATTGCTTCAAGGAAGGATACTAGAACTCAAGAGAAGATCCCTCCTGAAGCCTATGAGAAGGGTGTTGCACTCTGTGCGTGTTGACAGGCACTGTAAAGCCATTGCTGTCCAGAGTTCAAGTTGCAGGCATTGCCATGAAGGAAGAGATCTTAAGCCAGGGCTGCACAAATGGCCTATGCTGGGCTTGATCCAGATTGCAGATTCATTTTGCCTCTCCATGAGGAAGACTGCAGTTTCCAGCATTTTCACTTTTCTTTGGAACAGCTGCAGTGTGCCAGGCTCCCACCTGGAGTGGCCATGCTGTTTCTATTGAGTGGGTCTCAATAAAAGTGGACATTGATAAATGTATTCAGTTATCTTGGGGAAAACTAAGTAGTCCTGGCTTAATTGGTGATTCAGAGTAGGTAACTCTGACCTATGACAATCCTGTGGTCAAGTTTAAACAGGTGATGGGGATCTGGATGTAATGTCTGGAGCACGTGCAGTAGTGGGAGTTGGGCATAAAGCCCAGCTTTGCTCTTCCCCTTGCACAGCAGTTCTGATGGGGTAGCACAGGTGATATACACTATCATCCCTGCAGGTTTCAGAGTCCTCAGTTCAAACTACTGGTAAAGCTTAAAACTTACAGAAAATATTTTTAAGAGAAGGTATGTTGGTGTGCAGATCTGTCACCAGGCAGATCTTGAGTTTACTTGAACTAAAAGTAAACTAAACTGAAGTCCCTGTTTCCCAGAGTTTAAGTTTGTTATCAGCTGTAGCTGCTCTGTCTCTCCAGTAATAGCAAGTTTCACATGTGCTCCTTGAGAGCCACATGAGCCATGAAGTCACTCAGTGTTTCCTCGTTAAACTGCAGTGCATGAACTGCACTGGCCTCCCTTTGAGCCCCACTTAACTATGGGCTGGCTGTGCTGTGAACTTCACTGTGACTAAGTTTCTTGCTGGCAGAGATTTTCTTTGTCTTCTTTGACTCCAACTGAGAAAAGACTGGAGGGTGATTGTACTGCTTGGCATCTTGTCATGAGCAACCCCCCTTTTCAGCAGGAACAGGGGAAATTAGGAGGATGGGTTAATATCTTTTTTATTGGCTAATGTGTGTGTCTTTACTCTGTGCTTCTGACAGCATTGGATATTCTCATCTGTCTGGTTTGGTCGTTTCCAAGATGTGAAGGGTGTTGTCAGGAAAGAAAATGTCCATGATTGTCTTCATACCATAGCTGTTTCCTCTGGGAGTCGGTTGCACTTCAGAAAGTGCCTTGTGGAGATGGGAGCATAAAAGCTTGCTGACCCCTTTATTGTTTTTAGCCATAAATAATGCTTGTTTAAACATGGAAAGAGACAAGGAAACCTCTTGAAGGTCCCAAAAGTTTCTGTTTGCTTTTGGGCTCATTTATAAGCTTGTTTTTAAGCCGTGTTGCTTTGTTTATGAGCTATGCTGCTTGTCATGGCCTGAAGGAGGGAAGAGCAGCTGATCTGTAGCTCATTATGTGCTTGGTTTTCTGAACTTTTTGGTGCACCCCGTAGTTCTGCCCACAAAATTCATAATACCTCTTTGGCAGCATCACCACCATGCTTTTGAAGGTGTTGGACACAGAGCCTGTAGGTCATCACCCTGCACTGTCTGCTGGAAGTGGGACAAGGGAAACTCCCTCCTTAGTTGGCAGTTATGTCCCCTGGATGTCTAGAGTGTTGCTAGGTATTCTCCATCCTGCAGCTGAACTCTCCCAGGCCACTCATTCACCTTCCTCAGCTTTCCTTTTGCCTTGGGAAGTTCAGCACCAGGTTTCCAAGCACAGTTAATGGCACAGTCTGGCCTTCACAGTGACCATGTGTGTGGCTGGAGCAGTGGGATGCCCTGGCCAAGAATTTGGTGGTGGCAGTGGCCACCCAGGGTGGCCACCTGCACAGGGCCAACCTGTCAGTCCCTGGAGGTCCTCTTGGGGAGGGGGTGCGTTTCTGTGTCGTGATTGCCACCTGGTGGTCACCAGCGTGACACTGTCCCCTCCAAAGGCCACCCTGTCACCTGGCCTGTGCTGGGAAGGAGCAGGGAGGAACTAATGCTTCCATGTCCTGCTGGCAATGCCTTGAGTGTGGGCTGCTGTGCTCTCAACTGCATGTGAAATGATTTTACCTCGGCAGTAAAATGCCATTGAACTGGACCTGCTTCAGGTAGTAGGTAAAGCAAATTATCTCCAAACCCTTCTCCTTTTCCAGATAAATATCACAAGTGCTGCAATGAACCGTTATTTTCTGGGGACATTTTTTCAGTGTTGGAGTCCAGGGTTGTTTTGAGTATTAGTCCAGACATCTGTGCACTTTTGGATATGGTTAAGGTGGAATTGTTTTGTCCCAGCATATGATGATGGATGAGACTATTAAAAATATCCCGTAAGAGCAAAGCATGGAATCACTGACTCCCTCTGTGTCACATGGGGCTTGTGGCCATTCTAGCTCAGGGCCTCAGATATTGGTCTGTCAAGGTGACAAGATTTGTCCCAGCTTTTGCAATAAAATGAAATGCTGCAGGATGTTATTTCACTTGACACTCTTTCCAAAGCCATCCAAGTGGCTTGAGTTCTTTTCATCTCTGGCATTTTATTCTGTTGGTTTTTTTGTTTTTTTTTTTTTAATTCAAAAATGTGTTTGGTGTGAGGAAAAATGACCAGATTCGATGGCTGATTCACAGTACCCTGTGCTGCCCCAACCATGGCATGTTCCAGTCAGTGCATGCTCCCACCATGTCTGACATTAGTCCAAGGGTATTCAAGGAATTCAAGGTAATGCTCCCTCATCAACGTCACAGAAAAGAAATGTTTACGTCTGTAACCATTATAACTTTTTTTACCTTTTGACATTTAGAGAAAACAAAATGAGATACACGCAAGCCCGGGGTGTCACAGACACCGTGACTCCCTGGGAGTGAACGTCTGACTGCTGCTGGGCCCTGTGCCTGTTGTTGTTTATAAGCCTCTTGAACTATTCTTGCTGCCCTTGGTGGCCGCGGAGCCCCACGAGTGATTTTGCAGCCTGGCTGTTACTCCAGGGCCGTCGGTGATCCTATATGCATTACCTTTGATCACATGCTGTCCTGTCAGATTTTGCTCTGATGCAAGTCATCATTCCTGCGTGACTGTAACATGGCCCCAATTAAAGTCAGTTATACACTTTTTATTTCAAGGTACTTGGGAAATGTTCCCTGGAACGCTGTAAATCAAATGTTAATTACTATTAAAAAAATATTAGTCCTATATCAGACCTCTGGGTAAACCCCTTATGGTTCGTAATCTAATTTCAGTAAACGGATCAAGAGGAACATGGGTTTCAACACTGAGCTGGAAAGCACTCTGGCATTCAGAGGTGCTTTCCATGACTTGTTCTGCAGACGTCCAGCCGCCCTCCTGATGCACTTCCCACCTCTGCCCTGCCAAGAGAAGGGCACCTAAGACTCAAGCTCTTGACATTTCTTCTGGGTAGGGCAATGTGTCCTCCCTTTATCCAGTTGTATTTTTTTCAGTCCATCCTTGGTGGTGCTGGTGGGCCTGCAGACCCACAGGCTCGTCCTTGCTCAGTCCCAGCTCCGCATCAGACGCTGGAAATGAAGTGATGATTTCTCTGGTTTATTGTTACTGCTGAGAGAGAGTGAGATAAAACTGATGCCTCATTTATTTACATTAAAATAAGGATTAGCCTGGGACCCAGCTGCAGGAACAGAGAACTCAGCCACGGTGCCAAATGCGCACGTATTTCTGCCATACAGTTTGTACATAAAATTGAAACAATGGAGGGAAATATCTTTTATCCTTGTTTTCATTTTTATTTTAAAGCTAGACGATGGGAACTCTACAATTTACCACACCACGAAGCGCGCAATCCTTTCCAGCATATTACACAATGTGACAGGTTTATTACACAGCCCTTCCCGTTGAGAAGAGAGAGCTCTGCTCCCATAAAGAAGATGGTCTTGCTTACGCTGCGAGTTTGGGGTTTGTTTTGTGGGTTTATGGCACATTTGAAGCCTTGAGACCATCTTGCTCGTCCAAATAACAAGTGCACTGTTTTGGCCCCAATTTAGGAAAGTAATTAGTGTCTGTTCTCACTCACTGGAATCAAAGCAGAAGGATCGATATAATGATTGTGTATTTTATGCAGTGGAAAAACACTTATTAGAGTGGCTGTTTTTGTGCTGTGTTATTACCCCTCTCTTTTGTGTCATATTTTGATGGATTTGCTTTAATTTCAGTTGTAATTTTCTTGGGTCAGGAACATTATCTCTATTGACTGTAGTGTGCCATCCACC
Organism: Lophotriccus pileatus; assembly: GCA_035583135.1. Taxonomy (NCBI): domain Eukaryota; kingdom Metazoa; phylum Chordata; class Aves; order Passeriformes; family Tyrannidae; genus Lophotriccus; species Lophotriccus pileatus. The sequence continues at coordinate 9,100,260 of JAWWES010000011.1, read as the reverse complement.
CTAATGGCAGTATATTAAAAAATAAAAAATAATTTTGCTCTGTACTGTAGAGCAATCTAGAGGGGAGAAAGGGGACAAGGGGAGCCACCATAGGACATAGGTTCTCATGGGATATTTGTAACCAACTGGGAAAGGAACAGATGTCTCTCTCCTTTGGAGACCTGTTTTGCACAGTGTTCAGAGAGGAGGGCTTCTTTGATGCCGGAGCTGTCGGACAAATCCGTCCTGGGGTTTGCACTGGAGCAGATGGAAACTTTCTCTAAGCATAACAGAGCAGCAGCCTCATCCACACGTATGCAGAATACTTCATCAAGGATTGTTAGCATGGGGGGACAATTTCCCCTGTCTGTGACTTGCTTCTAGGTCCTTGGCTCCTCTCCAGTTAGGTCCTGGTTCAGAGGCTTCTGCTGATCCAGGAGGGGAGGGACAAACAACTACAACTGCTTAGGTCCTGGAAGGAGCTGGGAAAATTGTTGGAAAGATGATGTGTGGGCCTGTCTGTGTATATGACTCCTGTAAGGAAGGCAGGAAGGGTTCTTCACACCACTGTCTTCACAGGGCATTGGTTTGTCCCAGCAGAGATGCGAATCTTTTGGGATTGAGAGCAGTGTACTGAGCTCCCTGGGAGCTGTCTTTTGTGGAGCTCTCTGGGATCTGGTGTGAATCTGTTCTTCATTTTGGGTAGTGGTAGTCACCTTTTTCAGTGGTGAGAAGAGTAAAGAGAGTCTCAAGGGAACCAGCCTTGTGTAAAGCTGGAGCTGCCTGTGTGGAAGGCTATGCTTTTCTTATCCCTGCTGGATGTATTTTTCTCTAAAATTGGAAAACTTTCTCACCTCTTCAAAAAACTAATAATATAAAACATCTCCTTCAAATGAGACGCATGAAACAGCCCAGGGTACTGTCTGGTGAGCATTTTGCATCTCCAGCAAACATAAGTCATGGTATGATCTGAATTCCTGTTAAGTCGTCTGCCAAAACTCAGGGAGAAGCGAATGGGTGAAAGAGTGTATTTGAGGGCTCAACAGCCTCTCTGTGGGGACAACAACAACATGACAGTAGTAATTAAACATTTTAAAAACCATCTCTTTCTTTCTGCAGGCGGTTGAGCAAAAGTCTTGGACAGGCTGGGGAGATTGAGCCGGAAACAGAAGGGATCCTGACCGAGTATGGTGTGGATTTTTCTGACTTTTCTCCTGAAGCCCTGAAATGTCTTCCCCAGAACCTGCCCTGGGTTATCTCACCGGAAGAGCTGGCCAAAAGAAGAGATTTAAGGTAACGACAAAAGGCATGATCTGACACTCCTCCTTGGGTTGTTGCAGGGTTGTGCTGTTTTGTTTTGCTTTCATCACATTTGTAGAGGCACTGACTTTGTTACATGGACCATATTATACCTTACCTGTGCTAGAAAGCATGGAAACAACCTACTTTTGAAAGTACCTATAAACCCAGAAGATCACTTGCTTGGAGAAGAGTTTCCTGAGGTAAAGAGGCTTTTTCTCAAAAGAACTATTGAAAACTGAAAATTGGGTGTTTGGCACCTACTCTGAAAGCTTTATGTTTTTGTCTGGAACGTATTACGTGTTTTAGTGGTAGTTTTATAGCAGAGATTTTCTGAATGCCTGGCAGATCAAATGATCTTGGACATTGTTACTTTGAAACTTAAGCACAGGTAGAGACTGTCCTCTGTGTTTTCCTGTCTAGTCTCAACGTATTTCCCTGTTTTAAAGAGCTGGTGTCATGTGGAGTTTGTGATGGCTCTTGGTCAGGTTAGCAGCTGGCAAATGCCGTCTCTCCCTCAGCAGCTTTGTCTCTCTCAGCAGCTTTGTGCTGTCCACCTACCTTGCATTATCCATCCCTGCAACTTAGTGATGATCCCACCAGCTTTCAGGGACTCCACAGTCTGTTGGGTGGTCGACTCCCTGATAGTGCTGGACTACCCAAAACTACTGGGTTTGCTACACTTCAAAGTGCCAGATTTCAGAGACGTCCTTACTAGAAAAGATTTAAAGGCCAAATAAAAAGAATTTTTATTTGACCTTTAAAGAACATCACTTTGAAATAAAGGAAGGTGCAGGAAAACAAAACAATAAACGCATTATTAAGAATATGTGTTGTGTTCTACTTCCACCCTTGTTTATGCTGGAGCATCCTGTGTCAGTTGGAATGATTCATTGCTTTCTTGTGTATTGCTGAGCTGAAGCAGCCCGAGGAGCCTGATTCCACAAGACACTGCAGTGGTGCAAGCACCTGCATATATGCAGCAAGCTCCTCCCTCTCTTAGTTTTTCTGTGTTATTGGCATTATTATATTGACATTAGCAGTTTGAGCAGATCAGATGATGAACTGCAGCCATTTGTATCTGTAACTGCACTCCAGGTGTTCCTTTGGACCTAATCCTGCTCTGGAACCTGCAGCCTCCTTACTGCTTCAGCTTTCTGGATTTCCACTGCCATACAGTTGACTTGTTCTGACAGTCAGATACCAGCTCCAGACTGTAGGCTTCAAGTAGCTTTCAAAAAAAAAAAAAAGGAAGATACTGAATGCTGCTGTTCACAAGTCACTGGAAAGTGCTTATTTTTATATTCTTGACTACAGTTCAGTAGCATTCTCTGTTTCTTCTGACCACGTTCTTTCAAGCAAATAAAGAGCTTGACTTTTCTCCAGTCAGACAATCGGTTTTGGAAACGAATTCCAAGTGCATTTCTTGCTTTTATTGCTGAATTATTACACTGGGACTTATCAAGGTGATAACAGTTTTGCAGTTAAGCCATTTAAATCCCTCTCTGCCCCTTCCTGACCACAGTGCACACTACAAAGTAGATTTCCTTTTGATCCTCTCAAATATAAACATTTAACAGTGAAAGTTTTTAAGACAATTATTTGAGCTGAATTTCCTAATCCTTTTAATGTCAACTGCCACACTGCTGACTAACTAGCCTGTGGTCTAAACACATATGGAGATAACACGAGATTTCTAGTTATGGAAGCTAAAATATAGGTAAGTCTTCCTTGTTGTTTGCTCACAGAAAGAAGTTTACCTACCCAGAAATAAAAAGAGTTTTATTGGTAAATGAAGTGTGAGTTGTAGCTGAGTGAAGTCAGGCAGCTGGAGACCTGGATGCCATCTCTTCTGGTCTCACCCATCAGAGCTTGAGAGACTGTTCTTGACAAGACCCAAGGCTCTTGGCCTTAACTTGGTATCAGATATTAGCTTTCATGTTATCAGCAGCAAGTGCTATGTGGTCTGCAGTGTCCTGCAAAGAGCCAGTACACTCAGGTCTAGACTGGCATCCAGAGAAGGCACCTGACCCTGGGCATCTGGTCTGGGTGCACATGGGAGTTGTGCCTTGTTTTCCAGAGGAGTTCACACCATGTGTGATGGCACCTGCCTCTCTGAGTGCCCATCTTTCCTGTGCATGTTTGTCTCTCAGGCTCCCCAGATTACTGTACAGTAGTCTGAGAGTATGATATCAAACAAATTACAGAGGAATAAAGACTCATCTTTTTTCCTGAAACAGCCATGTTAACACTTCTAAATAGCTCATCCTAATTCAATTTACACGTTGCTCACCTGACTGGAGTAAACACATATTAAGAGTTTGGCTTAAAAATACTTCCATCTTCAGCAAATTCTCTCCAGTTCTGTAACACAGGGCTGTGAGTTTTCTGGTGTCGTGCATTAAGGTTGTGGGATTTGGAACTGAGACCCAAAAAAAAGGCATTATATTTTTGTGTTCTTCCTCTTCCTGAGATAACTTTTCCTGGTTTCCCTTCATCTTGGGAAATGGCCCTTTCCTCCTCCAAAGGCCCTTCCGTCCTGTGTTCTGCTGAGCAGCGTCCCTGGTGGTGGGGTCTGTGGGTCAGGGTGCGGAACACGGAGCAGACGTTCTGTGCCGGAGGTGTTTGGGAGCGCAGGTTTAGAGGAGAGTGAGACAATGTGTTTCACCAACTGCTAAGGCTGGGCAAGAGGGAAAGATGTTTTGTCCATGCCATCTTGTAAATGTGTTCCTTGATCTTCCTGCAAGTCTTTCACAGGAAGCCCGTTCTTGCCATGCATGTTCTGTTTGTTTAGCAACTGTGATCTCACCTACATAGCCTGTGCAGAATTGCTTCCAGGAGATCCTTTTTTCCCCTCATTTCTCCAGTAATAGCTTACAAAAAAAGGTTTACATAATATTTTAACATTACTTAAGGCAGAAAAGATCCAAACCTTGTAGATGGTTTTGAAATGTTTTAGCTGATTTAATACTCTGCCCTACCACTTTTGCACAGTTTTGCCGTGGATATCTGTTTTTTTTACCTGCAAGGGTTTATTTGTAAAATTAGAGGCGTATTTCACAGGCACTTCCAGCTTACTTGTTTCTAAAGAGCACCCAAAAACTTGTAATGAAAAGCACTGGGCAAGTATTAGGTTTTGGCACTGCGTCCTGCAGTTGCATTTTACAGAGAGCCTGAAGGTTCATGAAGTGTCAGGATGATGTGATTGAGGAAACTTCCCTTCCAGTGACTTTAAATGTGATAATACAGATAGGGCCAGAGTTCTCATTTTATTATTCAGGTTGACTGGAATTGGCATTTGTTTCATTAGAAGTTTGAGAAGTGTTTGGTTTCTGCTTTTTGGGAAACATTGGAGGATTACTGTCACAGAGACAAATGTTGATGGGTGCAAAGTTTCAACCATTTTCCGTTCTTTTCCAGTGTTACAACATGTAATTTTCATTTCCTTGTTTGCTTTGCTTTGCACAGTGTTTCAATGGTGTGGGACAAAATATAGCCCCTGAAGAGAAGAGAGGTCAGGGCAAAGAAGGAAATACAAATTTCAGAGATGGCTGCAGGAGCTGGGGGGCTGGAGGACGAGGCGGCCGTTTGAAGAGGTGTAGCCAGGAATCTAAGAAACCCAAAAGCTATTTCTAAGACTCATTCCAAATGTTTCTAATTTCATTCATATCTTTTTGTTTCCTTTACTGCTTAACTGGGACAAGAAACTAAAGCCAGGAAAGTCCAATCATAGTGGGAAACAAAAACCTAAATATTGGAGAGAGAAAAAAGGCTGTTCTTTGCAAAGCAATTCTGCCTTTTGCTTGTCTCCCATTGTTGGTGTTACTGTGGAAAATGTATAACATCACTCTTTTGGAAAGTGTTAAAACCTGTTCAAGTAGAGATGGTTTATATAGTTTAACATGGAAGACCTAGAGGATATCTATTTCTTTACCATTTGCCTAATAATAAGTGAGCCTGTTGACCTCTGCTGGACTATTACAAATGTGAAACTTGGCACTCAAAATTGCTTGCTCTAAATTTTCCAGTTGCTTTCTCTTTTTCCATTTGATGTCATCCTGCCAACTAGTGATTTTATTATTATAAACAGGACATTGTATTCACTTTTAAGAAGAAATATGAAGCTGAAGGTAAAATTACAAACTGCAGTTTCTCAGCTGGCAAAATACAAAACAATGAGCTAAAAATACTGAGCAGAGAAAGGGTGCTGTGGCAGGGAACTCTGAAATATCTACAAGATGGATGTGTTCTGAGGAGCAGAAACTGGCTGATTTCAGCTGAGCAGGGCTGAGCTCCTGAGAATCACCAAATGGTTCAGGTTGGAAGGCCACTCTGGAGATCATCTACTCCAACCCTTTGCTCAAATGAGGGTCAGCTAGAGCAGGCTGCTCAGGGCTGTGTCCATTTGGGGTTTGGCTATCTCAAATAATGAAGATTCCACAACCATCTGAGGAACACGTTCTAGGGTTCAGAAAACCCTAGAAAACCCTAGGTTGTTTTTTGCCTTTAAGTAGAATCTTCTGTGTTTTTTGCCCATTGCCTCTTGTCCTCTTGCTGAATACTACTGGAAATTGTCTGGCTCTGTCTTCTTTACTGCCTACCATCAGGTGTATTTTCACATTGAGAAGATGTCCCTGCCCGAGCCTTCTCTTCTCAAAGCTGAACAGTCCCAGCTCTTTCAGCTCTCGTTGGATGCTCTGATTCCTTAATCATCGTTAAGGCCCTTCAACAAAGTTGCACCAGTGTGCTGATGTCTTCCTGCTATTGGGAAGCCCAGAACTGGACACTGCACTCCAGCTGTGGTCTCATCAGTGCCAAATAGAGGGGAGGGATTGAAGGAACATATCCTTCAGCCTTCTGGCAGCACTTCCTAAGGCAGCCCAGGAGGCTGTTGCCCAACTGTCCTACAGTGACATGTTGGTTCATGTTTTGCTTGCCCATCAGTACCCCAGGTCCCTTTCTGTCAAGCTGCTTTCCAGCTGGTTGTTCCCCAGACAGATCTGGTGCACAGGGTTATTCCTTTCCATGTGCAGGACTCTTTTTTGAGCTTTGTGAGATTCCCATCAGCCCATTTCTCTGCCAAGGTCCCTCTGAATGGCAGTGTGACTGTCCCTTCCTCCCACGAGGTTAAAAGACCTGGAGGGCAGCAGACTGGGGACAGCAAGGATCCTCTGCATTGGCAGGAGACAATTAATGCTGACTTGCTTCCCTTGCAGGGCAGAGTTTGCTCTTGGTAGACAAAGCACTCGAATGCAATGAAGCTCTCAGATAAAATTTGCATCTCGGTATTTCAGCATGTGACCTCGATTGCAACTGATCCAAGTTGTTGAAGGCCAAATTACAATTTTGGCTGCCCATTCAGAAATGTGGCATCCTTCCTCTGCTTGATAAGGGAAGAAGAGCAGAGATGCTCTGCTGTGTCCCTGTGCCTGCTGGTGAGGGAAGCTCTGTAGCACTGTTGGTACCTGCACTGCAGTTCTGCCCACTTCTTTTCCTTCTCATGGAATGTTACAGCTGGTAACAGGGATTAGCAGTGAGTACAGTAAGGGTCTGTCAGCATGGCCTTTGCTGTAGGTGCCCGAGGAGATTACTGGCTGATAAAATTAGAGGTGATGGTAAAAATGTCAGCCTTGGGCTGTGCAAGGGGGTGTTGGAGGAAAGCAGTCAGCCTCTGAACCAGATGTCTTTTCAAGGCAGGTGGACAACTTTAGTTAGAAATGAGTACAAATCAGATAAAACATCATTAAACAGCTTGTTTCCTGGAGATTTTCCACTACAAAAAGCTAGAGTTAAGTAGAGCAAGACTTACTCAGCTATAATAGGATATGTAAAAATGCTCTGGTTTCTGATGGAAACTGAGAAATGACTTGTTTAGCAAACGTATAAGCAATATTGCTGCAGAACTGAATGTTATCTTGGTGTGGAGTGGAGACACAAACAGGGCCCGATTATAATCTCTGCCCTCTCACTGAGCTGTTCTGTGACTGATTAAATGTTCTCCATAGAGAGATACATGGCATACAAGGGATTAGTCAGTGTTGTCAAAGTATATCAGATCCAGTCTCACTATCACAGGATTGATTCCAGAATGTGGTGATGATGACTGTACCTGCTCTGGGTACTTCTGCTGTCCAGGCAATCTGGGCAAGTCTATTTCTTGGACTGATGAGGAGAGCTCACATTAGCTCCATTCTCTCCCATTAGCTGAGTAAGTAAAACTCGGAGTAAATGTGGTGCTGCTGTCAGAATGACGGTGATTCAGCTCCTTGCTTCTGGTTGGGTTCTTTGTGTCCTCCTTTCTGTTTCCATAACATTTGCTACTAGGCTATAGCTACAGCAATTGTGGTGGCACTGGTTTGTCCAAAATGATACATGGACTGTTCTCTCAGACATTGTTACTAGTGGCCGTACACAGACACATGAGCAACTACACCCGTGTTTTTCCTTACAGGAAGGTCCGTGTGACCATTGGAAGTGCAGCTTCAAGCAGAATTGGTGATGTGTAGTTGGACAGAATTATTACTTTCTGATCTTGTAGGCCATCACACCCAAGCTTGCTTTGTTAAAAATCTGCTTAGTTGTGGAAAACAATAATAATTTTGTGCCTACGTTGTTATACACACCGTCATGTTCCTGCCTGGATGAAGAGAGAATGGTGAGAAAAATAGAGGGAGATGAAGATAAAATCTTAAATAAATATGAGAATGTGTCTGTTTCTTACTAGATTCCGCTGGATTGCAAGATGGGGTTTTGATGAGCAGAAGAAAGTGTAGAGTCCAACTCCTAAGTACAGGGATTGAACCCAAAACTGTGGCATTAGTAGCACCACGTTCTAACCAACTGAGCTGGTCATTACAAGGAGCAGTATTTTCCTCCTGGCTCCACTCAAGTAGAGTGATATGAAGCATGCTTTGAGCTGTCCATCTGTCCTCAAGTTTTTGGGTGATTGGATCATTGTTACCAGGCTATTCTCAGATCCTTACTCTATGAAAAAAAAAAACCAACAAACCAACCCATAAATCATGATATAGGTGGCACACATGCAGGTGTATGAGACACAGTTGTCCTGGAGATATCACAGCAGAGATTAGAAGTGGGACAGTTTGGAAAAGACTAACAAAAATATTCTGGGAGATAAGGGATTGATTTACAAGGAAGGATTAACTGTTCAATGTGTATTTGCCAAAACTGGAACTAGGAGTTTGTGAAAGATATAGTGGTTGATAGTTAAAAATATGTGGACCAAAATGAAAAAATGGGAATCATTTACAGTGGCAGGAGGATAGAAAGGGGTGTTATGAGGACAAGTAAGGTGAATCAAAGAGGAAACCTTTCTTGTCCAACCCAAAATAGAATATAGTGTAGAGTGCTAAAGAAAGTACTGGAAACGCCATCACTAAGGATGCTTAATGCCATACTGGAGAAAGTCCTTGCAAATGTATTGTCATGAGGAGCCCGGCTCTGACCTATGGGGGTTGGATGACCTAATGTCTCTTCCATTTCTAGCTCTGTGCATCTATGATTAAGGTAGTTTATATAATGCGAGTGCATTTTCAATTACACTCTGCCTTCTTGCGTGGGATAGTGGAGGTGCAGAGAACTCATTATATTTGTGGCACAATTACAGCATGACTTGTGGGAAATACTGCTGGTACTTGGTCTCCCAGAGACTCTGATCTCATTTATATATATGTTGCTGTTCGAGCCATATAGGTATGTTACAAGACTGCAGTGATCCTTTTTTCCCATCTTCCCCCGTACTTGGAGGCCATAAATATGGAGGAAATATTAGAAGGATAAGTAGAAGGAATAATTGATTCTGGTTCGGCAATCCAGTGCACAGGCCTTGGTGAAAATGTTGAAGTTTATTGTTGTAGATGTGTAATACATCAGGAGTCATTGTCAGCTGCTCTCTTGGACCGAGGTCTATTTTCTGAACCAGAATAGGACATTAGTTAAAACATAAACACAGAGAAATTAAAAAGAACAGTACTGGCTGGCTGGGCCTTCAATGCATTTTATGCTGTACTGCATTTTTGTGGCGCTTGTAACACGCAGTGTTTGGAGGGGGCAGTTTTTGCTTCCAATTATTTTATAATTTTGGTTTGTTTTGAAATTTATGCACCATGCCAAAAGAGTTTTGTGATATGTCAAGTATCTTTGTTAGTGTGTTACAGGGCATTCAGAGTGCCATCAGAGATTTGTCAGGGTACTTCTGTTGCAGGCATATTTTTAAAATATATTCCTTTTAAGACGCTGTCTTGGAAGCAGCCACTCTTGGGTTTTAACTAAAGTCTGCCAGCATCAAGTGTGACAAATGTGGTAGACACTACATGTAATAGATGTCTTTAGGAGTGGAATGTTGAAGTCTCTAAGATGTTCAGGCACTGATTGGTCTCTGAAATTTCTCTTGGAGAAAGACTACTTCATCCCATGTGAGTGATGAATATTGGCAGAATTGGTCCCATGCTTATTGGCACTTTGTAACAAACCTGCACAGACACCGTGGTTGAGCTGGGTTTTCTTGTGATTGAAGAACAAGATTGATTTTTGTGGTTGCCATAACAATTGGATTGTTGTGTGAAAAAATGTTAGTAGCATTCACTGGAGTGAGTTGACAGCCCTAGGATGCCTGTTCCCAAATTAAAACAACTGTTTCCAGCTCTGAGAAATGATCTCTGTTTAACTTTTGGAAGTTGGAGCTCAGCAGGGTCTTAGAAATGACCTGAAGAGCTTAAAGATTCTAAAAGTGCCTTTGATGCTTAGTTTTAAAATGCCAGCTTTGAGCTGGAGTTAATAAGGGTAAACCAGGAGGCTGAGCTTTCACTCCCACCAGGCTATTGTATGTACTCACGAAGTGGAGAGCACAGGACAATCTAAGGAGTCCCTAGAAGAATGTAAATGCACTGCAAGTGTCTAGACATGCAGTCACTCGTACTGTAAATGTCTTACCACTGACATAGTCAAGTTTAAAGAAGGCTTGCACTGCTGAAACTTTAATAAAGAAAGAGATGGTCATTACTGTCTCACCTCCAGCTGCAGCAGTCTGGGCTCTGGAAAAGGCTGATGCTTCTGCAAAAGGTTCAGCTTGGTCCTTCAGGATCCATTGGATGCCTGGAGGGAATGTGGGCATGAGCACCAAGCCTGGGGCAGGAGAGGATGTCAACGTGTGGGTAGCCCCTTAACTTCTTGAATCTTCAGTTGTGCAGTGTTTGACTGCTGGAATTCTAGACAGCAGGTTTCAGTCACCTTTTCCAGGCTAGTGGATACTGTGGCTTCTGGTGTGTTCTTTGTTCTCTTTGCTTGTTGTTTTGGGTATGCTGGTCTTTGTGAATGACCAGTAAACATCTCAGGAGACTGCTTCAGTCTGAAAATTAGCCATGGGAGGGAGTCCAGATAAGGAGGTGGATAAGGTGATTAGGTTCAGATACCTTAATTCTATCAGCTTCCCGAGACAGAGAAGGGGGGAGGGAGGTCCTGATCTCTTCTTCCTGGTTACAGGATGTGTAGGAAAGGTTCAAAGCTGCACCAAGGGAAGTTTAGACTGGATGTGAGGAAGCATTTCCTTACAGAGAGGGTGGTTGAACACTGTAGCAGATCTCCTAGAGAGGTGGTCAATGCCCCAAGCTTGTCAGTGTTTAAGAGATGCCTGGACAATGTATTTAACAACATGCTTGAACTTGGTCAGTCCTGAACTGGTCAGGCAGTTGGACCAGATGATCATTGTTGGTCCCTTCCAACTGAAATAGTTCTATTCTATTCCATTTATTTCCCTTTTCTTCCATTTCAGCTCCTGTCTCTGGGTTTCTTTTTTGAAGACTTTTGGTGGATCTCTTCCCATCCTATTACTTTTGTGCTCTGGTTTTCTTGCAAAGGCACCCAGCTCTCTCTTTCTCTCTTGTGAGACTTGGCAGTCTAAATTCTGCCCACAGCCTCATCCCTGAGCAGTCCAAGTTCAGGGAAATGGCAAAGTTGGGGCTTCAGCCCAAGTGACTTGAGTTGGTGGTGGCTGCAGCCAGGACCAGGAGTGGTAATCTGTGGCACACAGGAGCATGGGCATGGGTTTGCTGCCCAGCTGACTTGTGCTCGCAGTGCCTGGTATGAAGTTCCTCCACCCTTTCCTTTCCCTGATTCCTGAATAGCTGGGTCATACTTGCTTCTGCCTCCTGCAAATGGTTACATCAGCTGGTAAGGACAACATCTTGCTTCATGAAGTGTTTTCTGATGCTCTTCTGGGTACATGCAGTTCTCTGGACTGGTCTTTCATGGTTGTTGGCATTTATTAGCGGTGAAAATCTGGGCTCCACGGGCGAGTTGACTCATCTGTGTGCTGCTGGCTGGGAAGACCATTGAGTTGTTTCAGGAGGATCTGCACGGTGCTGCGTCGTCTACTGTGTACAAACTGGTGCTTTTCTCTATCAGCAACACCAAGCTGCTTTTACAGAAAATCACTTTGGCAACACCCAAACTTTGCCCAACAACCAGCCATGCCAGAAACTTGGCCTCTGATACAGTCTGAGCCCATGGCTTACAATTCCAGTGCTTCATCTTGATCCAAGTAGCATTCCATTCAAATGAAGAGGGAGCCCTGACCACTGGTACTTGTGATTTCCTTGTGCCATAGGTGTTCATATTCTGTCATTAAACTAACCGATATGTTGAATTCTGAACAGTTTAACTGGCAAAAATTTATACATTGTACTAAACCTTGAGGCACCAGCTCCACAGTATTTTCTCTGCTGATTCTTGTGCATACCTTTGCATAGATGTATGTATTTGCCCAAGGAAAAACAAACTGCTGTTACAGTCCTGTGATCTGTGAACGTTAGAATTACCATGACGGTAATTCCAGCTCACCAACAAACTACTTACCTTACCTCTACTGCTGCACTAGCCATTTATTTTAAGGCCTGTTAAAGGTAAAACCACTAACTGCTCTGCAGACATGCTTGTCTGCTTTAATTAGTCTTCCTGAAGCTGTGCAAAGAGCAACTGCACTTAATTATCTTTCCTTAAATTAGGATTGATATACCAGCCTGTAGATGTTGACACCGTCATTACTGTCTAATAAACTAAGTGCTCTATCCTGCAATTTTTTTTCCCAGGTGGTTGATTTGCAGGGTGGCAGGGCTGGCTTTAGCAGTGCCTTTGTCACTGTCTCAGGGCTGGAGGTGGCTGGGTCAGCGCTGCCAGGGGCTGCCAGAGTCTGGGCAGTCTGTGTGGCTCGTGCTTTCCCGGCTCTTGCTTGCCAGGTCCACCATGCTCAGTGCAAGTCATTCCCCTGATCCTCCCAAACTCTTGCAAGCATTGCCTTGCTCTGGTGCTCAAGCCCTCTGGCCGCAAGGAGGAGGGAGAAAAGATTTTATTCTTCCATTGACAGAAACTCCATGCCAGAGCAAGTCCACCTCTGCAAACCTGCATTAAACATCTGTTTTGCATGAAGAGTGTCCTGTAAAAAGTAGAAGTTTCCACACTGAAATTTTTGTTTTTGATCAGTGCTGGGGGTTTCTTAAAGGCACATGTTTATCTCTAGTCCTTTCCAGCATGAAGACCAGAAAATCTCTTAACTCTGAGTGTCTCTATCTCCTAAACAGTTTTCCTTTAACCAAATTGTGTTATGTTGGAACAAGTGGACTTGGATCCTCTTATTACTTTTACAAAGTATGTTTTGACAATTTGAAATGAATAAAACAGACTTTTATTAGGTGTCATGACAATGAGAGATGGCTCCTTCAAGGCCTTTAAAGAAGGGGGAGAGGGGGATGATCAGGCTTCTTAACCCACAAGGTCACCTTGGTGGTCCTCCAGAGGCTGGAGACAGCTGCCAATTTGTATATACCTGTGGTCAATGCAAATGTACAAGTATGTAGCCATGGGTGCGAGCAACATCTTTGTTAGCAGGTGCATAAAAAGTTCTGTTCCTTGTGGTTGAATCATACAAACCACTGCAGGTCGGTCTTGTTATTGGTGACAGTCAGAAATGTGGTCTGATCTCTCCGAGATCGCTTGTGCCACAGCCCTTGGGGTATTGCACAGCCAGACAGTTTGGTCAGGGGAGGAATTCCAACGGCTCCTTCCTCTTCACAGGGCACACTTGCCCCATAGCTGAGAGCAATGTTGTTTCTTCACCCAGATGGTTTTTGTCAGCTGCCTCCAGGGTCCTCCCTGGGGTGTGTACAGGGGTGGCTGGTGTGGGTGCCAAGGGAGGGGACAGCTTGCAGAGCAGCAGGCAGAGTGCGCTGCCCACACCCAGCCTTTCCTCCCCTTGCTTCTCATTGCCTTGCCCGATTTTTCTGGAATGAGAGACGGCTCTCTGCAGTGTCCTGAAGATACCACTAGGCCTGGAGGAAAAGCAGGAGGAGAGAGCTGAGAACATGCCTACCTTGGAGACCTTGCCCTGGAGGAGCACATATGTGGGGTGCTGCCCTTGGGCTCAGCACTGCCATCTCATCACTCAGTGGATTGTTTGCTTTCCCAGATGCCAGCCCCAGTTCCTATAGCCATCTGAAACTTCTCCAGTAATAGAAACTGAAAACCAGAAATATAATTAATCACACTTTATAATGCAGTTACTGGTGAGCATAATTCACTTAGAAAACTTCAGTGAGGTGTTTGCCTTTGTGCCAGGATTATCTCACTGCTGTGAACTTTGAGCTCTACTTGCAGAACAGCTTCTCTTTTCCCACTTACTACCTGGCCATGGGCTCTGCAGCATTTCTGCAGCATCTTTATGCCAGGGAGTATAATTCCTTGTTTTACTTGCTCAGTTACTTTCTTACTTCACCTTGCAGTCTGTGCCCAGAATAAACTGCCTGTGACAAGCTACAGGTTCAAGTCCCTTGAGTAGTTTTAAAGGAGAGGCAGATCTGAGCCTGGTGGTTAAACATATCTGAGCTGGTGAGAAATGCTAAATCAGAATTTATCTGGACCCCTCTTCAGCTTTGCATCTGTGAATTTAAGTATCTCAGATGGCTGTGAGCTGTCTATGCCTGTTGTTGACCGGAGAGGCTGCTCAGAGCCCGGCCAGCTTGTCCTGAAGGGCAGCAGGCTGAGCACAAAGGACTGCCCGGGGAGATTGGGGCTGCCCCACAGGTTTGAGCTCTCTGAACTGGGGCCATCACTGGCCTCTGCAATAGACTTGACCAGCCAAATACATTGCAGCAAATCGACCAGTTAGTTGCCACCATTGTTTAACTGTGTTCAGAATTTGGCTTCTCTGGATTTCTGCTCTCTTCTTTCCAGGGCAGGCTGCAAATGTGCACTTTGTTGAAACCAATCTGTTAATTTTTAAACTGCCTGGAGCTACGATTCGCAATGGGTGGCAGATGCTTGTGGTAGCAGGCCCTGAACATCTGGGATAGGCTATCTGTTCCCCTGACACAGGAACCCACATTCTCTTTGAAGAAGCTCTTAACCTTTTTCTCACTCACTTGTCAGATAAAGTAAGCCATTCATGTCCATTCAGTTGACTCTTTTAAATGAAGTAACTTAAAGATTTGCTGGATGTGGCTGGGGGGACTTTGTGCCCTGTGCATCAGTGGGGCCCAGTGTAGATACATGCAGGCTGGCACACGTGCATGTCCCCATACTGCTTGTATTATAGGAGTGTCTATCTGCATATGCACATCTCCCAAAGAGAGTTGCACGATACCTTGGAGTGGAATTTTAAGGAATATATATTTATGGAAGTAAGGTTGTTTGCAAACCTTTAAAAATTGGTTGATTTCAAGTGCTGGATAGTTAGGCAGCAACAGATCAAAGTCCCGGTGTAGCTGAAAGATTTTATATCTTTCAGTGTCACAGTCTCTTAATTTGTTTAGATGCATGCAAAGGATCAGAAAGTAATGTGCATCTGGGGATTAAGGCAGCTTTGCTGTCCAATCTGAAAGCCAGCATATTCCAAAAGATTTTCAAAGTCTCGGAAGGCAGTGAAGTGCTTTACTGATTTTTATGTCTTTGAAAATCTCTATTTAGTGTGCCTGGTGGAATTATATAAATACATGCTGCCAGCTGTCTGACACCAGCAGATACCACCCAGAACATTTAAGTACTGAAGTGGTAGGTCTGTGAAGTTGGGGACATTGCTCTAACTGCGAGAGCACCCATACAAAAAGACTAAGACTTGCTAATTCCATATGACACTTGCTCCTTTAAAAATTCGCTCTAATTTTTCCCCCTCCCACCTCTCCTAATCCAGGAGTATAACAGTGGTTATGCTGTAAGAAAAATAATACGTGTTTGCATTATACATCTCTAGAAGGGAGTTGCCATTGTGATATGAGTCTCTGTTGCAAAGAGAAGAAAAGCAGCAGTCGGATCTCTTCCTTGGCAGGCTCAGCCTGTGCCATTGTGCTCAGGGATCTTTTAACTAGGGAGGGGCTGAACTTATTCTAAAGGTTAAGATAAAAGCAGAATAAACCAGCAAACCCATTCCTTTACTGTCTTCACTGCTCTTCAGCTCCAGTCCCACGTTCACACAGTGCTTGTGTGAACTCTGCAGTAGTCCAGGGGTCTGGCCAAGAAGTTGCTGTAGGGCAGCCTGGGTTGAAGGGAGGCCCTGAAGCAGGAGCTTAGGAAGTTTTATTTGTTGAGTGCTTCAGATTTTGGGTCTCACTAGAGCCAGACTCTGCTCTATTAAACGTGATGGTTTCTGAGTCAGATGCTTTATTTGTCCCATCTGTGTGGCCCTAGACTGTATCTGTGGTCCTGGCGTTCCTGCCATCCACTGCTGTGGGACATACATGTGAGCCTTCCAGGTGCCACCCAGTACAGCACATCTGAAAGGATGTTCAGCTTTTCCTGAGCACCAAGTTGATTTGTAAGATCTAATGAGCCAATTTGGAGTTTGCTCTTTCTGTAACTTTAATGGTGTTTCCTATGGAACCTGCTTTTCCCTTTGGTGCAGAATTGGCAGTGTAGGTATTACAAAGTACTGCAGCTCTTGGGTGTCTTTACTGTGACCAAAACTCACTCTCAATTTTGTCACCATTCAGCTTGGTGTACATGTTTCAGTGCCTCTGCTCCATGCTAGTTGTGCTCATGGAGAGTCAGATGCTGTGATATCTACTCTGCAGCATGGGGATGGGGGTTATTTGTGTTCCATTTAACTTTGCAATTAAGAACAATCTATTTTTACTCTAGCTGCAAGGCATCAGGACATTTTCCTGCTTGTTTCTTTGTAGTGAACTTGATGGGCTAAATTGTTTAGCTTTTGTGGAGGAATATCTGTAATGAAATGAAAGCTGCTAAGAGCAAGCAGTTAAACCAAAAAGAAAAATGAAAAAATACCCAAGGAGATTCACTTGTCTAAATACCTTTTTTTTTTAGTACATTACATTTAGACTTAAGATGAGATTGGAAGATGTTTCAGCAGAGTCTTCTGAAAACATGGTTGTTATTGTCTGGGTATCTGTGATGGGCTCTGTGTTTTGATACCTTCTTCATGACTGGGAGATAAATTTTCCTTTTCTTCTTTTTTTCTTTGGATAGGAAAGAATGCATTTTCACCATCGACCCTTCAACTGCCAGAGATCTTGATGATGCTTTGTCCTGTAAACAACTCCCTGATGGTATGAGATATATTTTACAAAATACTTCTTAGTGTTTGTATTCAGCTGTAGACACATTTGTGTCTATAATTTGTCCTGAGGTATCCCTTACCAAATATAAGTAGAGTAATAAACTAGTTTTTCTCTTGTTGTTTTAATTGCTTGTTTTCAGAAATCGTAGAGCAGACATTTTCAAGCTGAACTCAGTGTTGGTGTCAGAAAATGCAGAGCCACAGTGTTTTGCATAAACAGAGCTGTAATTTGATTTGAGCAGATCTCAGCTGTCTTCTGTCATTATGGGAGTTACAGCTGAATAGCTAATGCACCAGTCCTGCAGACTGAAGTCTGGGGAAACTTTGACCTTGTATACGCAGTCTGTGGGTAAAGGATCCAGTTTTTTTAAGGTCACTGGCTGGATTGTTTTTTGGTGTTTATGGGATGCTGGGAATTGTCAGATGAGCACAGTGTGCCTTATAAGTTGTGTTTTTCTTCTCATTCCCTTTTGAGCTTTCTCTTCTGCCTTATTTGTACTTTTACTATGCCGTAAGCCAACAGAACAGAAAGTAAAGCTCCAGAAGCCAAATCTTGATGATTCTGACCAAAGGAACTTCTCTCTTGTAAGCTTACTTTGCCATCCCAGTTCTGCTCATTTAGTTTGAATATTGCATGATTAGATTATCCTATCCACCACTAATAATGAAGATAAAGTGACTTTTTTTGGTGTGGGTTTAGTTTTTCTTGCTCTTGCTTATCATCGTAATATGATGACATCATTTCCTTTTTTTGGGGTTGGTTTCATTCTGTGCGATGTGGCCAATGAATTGTCATGTCATTTAGGGCCCAGGTACAGAGTACTGTTACAGTGCCATAAAACTGATAAAAAAGCAGGGGTGAAAGAAAATTTGAAGCCTATAAAATTAATTGTGCTGTACAATAGCAGTTTTGAGGCAAGATTAAGGAAAAATTGCCATTTTGTTTCACAAAAAATGTAAACAGTCTTCTTGAGAGATCTTAAGCTGAACTCTGTTCTCTTTCTTTCCACTTTGTCACCTGAATTACTGTAGGTTTATGACAGTGTTGTGATCCCACAGGTACTCAGATCTAAAGTGTTGAAACTCTGGCTTCTGAGCCTTTACTGCTCTCATATGTGTGGGTTTTAGATGCTGCAGAAATGTTCACTGAGCTGGTTTGTGGTGCATACATCTGCACTGTTCTTCCATCCATAAGCCATTTGGAGAAAGTATAGAGGAAAGTACCAGTTTGAACAAGAATTCTTCTTTCTCAGAAAGTCTGCAAAGCCATTGCAGAGCTGCCACTCATACTTGGGGCTTGTGGACTGGTGATGTGGCCACCCTTGAAGTCTGCCTTGTCTTTCTGACCCTGACAGAGGAGAAAATACAAGAGGTAGAAAAGTGAATGCACCTGCTGGTGGCTCTATCATCCCAAAGGCCTTTGGTAACCCCCATGTTTCATTTTCCATAAACCATTAGATGGGAGCCTGCTCCAGCAGCCCTTTGTGTGCCAGATCTCTGCCTTTTGGCTGGAGCTGCATGTCCTTGCTTCGCCCTGGTCTCAGTGAGAAGATGCTCTGAGGTGGAGCCTTTCTTAAGAGTGACCTTATCTGTGCCTGTCCTGGGCATTGTGTGCTCAGCATCTCCTTTTGGCTTGTGATCTGCTGTGAGAGTGGTGCCCACACTCACAGAACTTCATATGGCAAGTTTCACATATTCTGAGTTGGAAGGGACCCAGAGGGATCATTGAGTTCAACTCTTAAGTGAGTGGCCCTCACAGGGATCACAGCCATGACCTTGGTGTTATTAGCACCATGCTCTAATCTCAATCCATTGCTGTCTTAGCCTTTGGCTAAGGAAGGTCACTCCCTGGGAAACCCATTTTGATGAATCCTAGGGACCAGGTTTTAGGTCAGTGTGGAAAGAACTGACATGGAAATACCCTTTCATTTCTTTTGAAATCTCTGGTGTTTACTCTGAAGAGACCTTGTGGCTCAGAAGGAAGTACAGGCAGGAAACTAGGGGCTGATGGTCTTGGATGGAGTTATGATGCATTCAGAAGGGAGCTGAGGAGCAGAGTGGGAGCAGGGAGCCCCTCTGCATCCTTGGAGCAGGCCTGGTGGCTGGCTGGCCAGCTCAGCCTGGCTCTCTGAGCAGGCACAGGAAGGAAATCTCAGCTCTGTATCTGTGCTTCAGTGTTTTTTTAAAACTTGAAAAATCTCTGAAGCAGAGATGTCATTTTAAGGTTCCTGATGTCACTCAAGGAGATGCCTGTAGAGTCTTTTAGTGAACATGAGTAATAAAAACAACTGCGAACTGATGGACACTTGTCCTTTATCCTCTCAGTGTGCTGCTATTTGAGGCACCAACTTGATGCAGCATTTCATGGACCTTCTCCTCTGCCCACTGTGGTTCAGTATTGAAATTCTGAATTCCAAAGGTTAAATTTTTCAAATACTTCCTGATCTGAAGAACCCAATAAAAACGTTATTTTGTGAGCCTCCTATAAGGGATATCTGTTTCACATGCAGTTGGCAATATAAGCTATATTTTGTGCCCATTTTTAAGGTGTCACCTTAGAGATACAGAGCTTGTTGTCCAAAAGAGGAGGTGTTGGATCCTCAGACGGGGTATGAGCATCCAAAAATAGTGCTGAGAGTCCTTTGGGGTGACTTCTTGTGTTCACTTGCTTGCAAAGCCATGCCTGTTCCCAGCTCTTCGGTGTTTAGGAGAGCCCCTGTGGGAACCTCAATCATGTGCTTAATAGAAACTTTTGACATGTTTTGGAGGTACCCTGAGGATTTTTGGCTTTGAAAGTTGCTATGCTAGCTGTAATTACTATGACAAAGGAGAGACGTTGTAGACGTTAAGAGCTTATCCAGGTCTGGCAAGGCTGTGTCTCTCACAAGGGCAGAGTTGTGTTAAGAGTTAACACAGCTTTTATTCAAAATGTAAACGTGGTTACGAGAAATTATTAGTTTTTCCATCTCTTTTGCCCATATGTAAAACACTTACAAAACCCCCACAATAAAATCCCAGCATGAGCAAACCACATATCTTGGCATCCTCATGATGTCAGGAGATCTCCAAAAATCGACAGAGAATGTAAAACCCAATTCAGAAAATGTCTCTCTGTTGTTGTTTAGCACCTTGAATTACTACTAAAAAAATCACACTCATTGCCTGCACTTTTTTTATCAGGCAGGTAAATCAGGGCATTTCAGAAGATTTTGGAGAATGAAATTGGTTTTGTCCTCAAGTATTTGTTGTTAATTTATTCAAGATTGTGACAGTTTCTTTGCCTTGAAGGATCTTAGGCAACAAGCAGAGAGATAAGGGACTGTCTTTGCACCTTCGTGAAGTTTTAAAACTTCTCAGTGTGGCCCCTATCAGTGGATGGAGGACTCTCCTGAGCTATGTCCTCAGTTAAAGATGGAAAGGAATCTTTCTGCCAAAGTAGTCCACAAATCTGTCATGAAAAACTACCCAGTAGCAGAGTGTCACTAGCAAAGGCAGCATGGGATGGCTGTGGGAAGAGCTGTATTTTTAATGGAGCTTGCAGTAGGATATTGCAGCAGTTGGAAACTTTTCCGGGGATATATGTCTTAAGTGGGCCAGTCTGGTTTTGAGAGGATTTTATATTGGAGTCTGGTTTTGATTAACGGTCGTGCTCCTCGTTATTGTTTAATGATAGCAGTAGGGAGGTGAGCTTGCTGTTCACATTTGTGAGTGTATATTTTAAAAGAGATCAGCTCTAATAAAGAAGGAAAATAGGGTTATTTATGTAACAGCTGCAGAAATATGAACAAACTGTACTCCATTTAGATGACTCAGCATAACCTTGGAGTAAAAGATGGCTCTGGCCTGCACCTAGTTTCTACACCCTTTGTAGAGCTGTTTCAGGGTAGCTTGAGGTTTTAAGTAAGTTCATTTCAGTCAATGCTCTTTTGTGATCCTTCCTGCATGTCTTCTAGCAAATTACTGCAGCCAGGAGTGCACAACAGAATTGTTCTCAGGTCGTGCAGATGTTGCAGACCTTCACAGAAAATAACTGTACTGCTCTTAAGCCTGAATGTTTTCACCCAAGGTTCAGAGGTGTAAAGATTTATTCTGATCTCAGCATGTAAGAGCTGGTGAGATTAGGAGACTGCATTTTGGAACAAGGCCATACACAGACACATCCATTGAATCTTCCCAGTGTTTATGTTCCTCTGCTTTCATCCTTATTCTATCCTGATGTAGGTTGCAAACACTTGGGATGTTTTAATTTTACAAAGTTATGTGCACTTATATTTTGCTTTTTAAGACATAAATATTCCCTATTCTGTTCGGCTTTGTCTCCCTGGACACTTAAGGACTGTAGGGGGAAATTTGCATGGTACAGGACCCTCCAGCTAATCCCCTTGGTCCCTTCAGGACAGAATATTGGGAGAGTTTGTAATTGGAGTCTTGCTGGGCTGACTTACTTAAAATAAACACTGAAGAATGGAGTAGTGTTGAATCAAAAGTTATATTATGAAATTACTGTGCTTCCTTCTTTATAAGATATATAAGATGAACAGACACCAGACCCGGAGAGAAAATGACAGAGGCACATTGATGTGTGAATCAAATTTAAAATGACCATAAACTGCAATTTATTTAAATTTACTGCAGGAGTCAAATATGGGAAAATTAAAGAAGACCTACAAGGAGTGGGATTGTGTGTAACATTTGGTCAGGTTTTGCTTTAGTATCAAACATAATTAGCTGGTCTCTCCTGTTACCTGCTGATTAGTTTGGTGGGGTTTTGTTATGTCACTAGCAAAGTGAAAAAGGCATATTGCAGTGATTAAAACCAGGTGCATATCCTTTCTTCCTATCAAGGGCTTGTGGTTTCAGAGTCTTTGAAATATGCAAAATGCCCTCACATCTGTGCCAAATCCAGGTCCCTGCTGCATCCCACAGTGGGCTCCTGTGTAACGCTGGGAACTGCAGCACGTGCAGTATATTTTGCCTCTTCTTTTAAAGTAACATGGGGTTGTGAGAGGAAACACACATCACTTTCAATTTTCCAGTGCAGAGTTGAATGGAATCAGAGGGTTGAATTGCGTCACATTTTCTCCTCCAAACATCTCTCTTGAATTCGGTGCAACAAGTCAGTGACACGGCCCTCCCCTCAGTGTCCCAGGAGATAGGGCAGCTTGCTCCAAACTGCTGGGGTTGAAAGGGAAATAGGCTGAGCCTAATTCCCGGATAAATACATTAAACTAGTTGATCAGGTATTCAGATGATTAAGAAAGATTGGATTTGATTGGAGCACTGATTGCTGGAACATAATTTGTTAAGACTTTTTTTGCATATATTTGAAAGCTGCTTGTAAGAAGGTTGGTTATAACCTTGGTTAAGCAAAAATGGGCAGGATTTGTTATGGGTAATTCATATTTATTACACTGGAATTTTGTATTAAGTATGGGTATTTTATAAATATTTCATCTTTATCCCAAAAGGCTTTTTTTTTTTTTTACAGCATACATAGAACACTGTGTGGGAAAAAGACATAGGATTAAAACAAAATAAGAGGTAGTTTGTCTATGAAGGACTAATGTAATGAAGACCGTGGCTGCAGAACATGCAAACAGATGTGCAAATACGAGTAGAATTACTCATAAAAGTTATTTTACTTTCCTGCAGGGAAGAAGGATGCTCTGGGCAAAGTCTCTTTCTGGATCATTTCAGTTCATAAATTCAGGACCTGGGACAATTCCCCAAAGATTTAGAGGCGCAGGATTTTGTGTCCTGGCAGATCTCAGGGGTATTCGTGGGTGCAGACTTAAAAACAGAGTGTCTGGTTGTATATTGAAGGAAAAAAAAAACCCAACAAATGCCTTTAAGGAGCTGGGTAATGGAAAGAAGGTCCAGAAATTCTAGTACAAACAGATCTAAAAGCACTTTGCTCAGGATTTCTTTTCATTTAAAAAAAGGACCTCAGGGACCAGGAGAATTTTTGGAGATGAACCAAAAAGGATAGAGGATGACCAGATAAAGCTAGAGAAAACAGGATCTTTCAGTAAATTCAGCAGGTAAGAGAAGATACGTGAGGAAGATAAACTTTGAAAGGGTAGCTGGGAATACTTTCCCACATGGTTATCTTCAGTCATACGTTCTGTTACATGTAGGTAGCAAAGGAGTTACTGCTGTATATATTCTTTATTATTAACTTTCTGAAATGGCAGGATCCCTCAGAATCACTGAGCAATTGTTTTGACTTTTAATCTATTGCAGTGCAGAGTTTCAGAACCCAGAACAGGAAAAACATCTCACACTGTAATCCACTACAGTATTTCTTGATTGTGAACTATTATGCCAGTTACACAGGAAGAGTAAAACCAGGTGCAGATGGGAATGTTTTGGAAGTCTTTCAAAAAATAAACAAAAGAGTTAGATGACTAAAAGTGAAATCCCAGCAGCTGCCTTGTGTTCCCAAAGAAGTTGAAATGTCAAGGCTGTTCCACGGAAGGACATTGTATGTGTTTGGCCTAGGCCTAAATCCCAAGGTCTGTTTGAATGCCCGGGAGTGCTCAAGCAGCCTTGGATTGCTGTGTACAGTAGAGATATCACAGAAGGGACTGACTTAGCAGTGGAGAGAGGCTGGTCCCTCCCCACTGTAAACCTTCATTTCAGGAACAGGATGACATCCTACACCCAAAATTATTGTAATTCATCTTGAAAGTTGTTGGGTGTCACTTCCCATCACTTTAAATTCAAAGACTGCTGATTTCCTGATAGAGTTAGCCTCTTCAGTTGGTCTTGGAATAATGATAAAAATAATTAATGACAGGAATACCAGAAATTGTCCTTCTACTTTCATGTTGGCTGAAAACCTCACTGTTAAGAGACTGCTTGAAAGAGCTAAGCACAGTCTGCCTTGGTAACGCCTCTGCACCAGCAGAGAGTGCTTTCTGAGCCAGGAATCCGAGTCACAGCAGCACAGGCATTGCCTTGGTGTCCTGCTTGACATCTTGTCTCGGTGAAGGGTTCAAGATCCATCTTCCAAGTGCTTGGGATAGACTCTGCATAGCTGAGAGTCATGCTGCATCTAAGTCATCTAGAGGTTCTCTCAGAGATGGCCAAATAACAAGTACTGGCATTCAGTGGACAAATCCGATGCATCTGAGGTTGTAACTCCTCTTCATGTTGCTCATTACACTTGAATCTTGCAAAGAAATCAATACAATTTGCAAAACCTCCAAGTGGAACTTGCAATTTTGGCAGCTCACAAGGTCTGTTAGGTCCTTGTGCAAGCACAGAGGAAACCAGCTCTCCTGTGACCCTCTGCAGTGTTAGCAGGGATCAGCACAGGAATGGGGAGAGAACCTGTGTGGGCAGGAGGTGGGACACAGTCATTGCTGCGTAAGGAAGCACTCTGTCTGGTCTCAGTTTTTCAGTGGACACCTTTGATATATTAAAGAAATGTCACGTTCTCTCTGTTTTCCATCATTAGACTGTCCCCAATTGTTCTGTGCACTGGCCTGACTTCATCTATTCGAATACTCATGCTTCACTTTTATCTGTATTTTTCTGCTTGCATGTTGCTCAGCAGTGTGAAAAAATCTGTATTCAGTGTGATTATTCTGTTGGATATCATTGCCCATGTCCTTCAGTCTGCAATTAAGTGTTTTATCTTGTACATGCTGTGTGAATTCTGTCCTGAGTATTTAGTGTTTTTCCCTTGGGAGAATTCCTTCTTTGTGTAAGTATCCAACTTAATGGTGCAGTGATATCACTTGCACAGAAGAGCTCTTTCATTCTTCTGCAGTTATTGCAGTAGATTTTAAGGTAGTTTTCAGGAAAGGTACAGGTAGTAGGTGCCTTCTGGATGGCAGCATCTTCTGTCACAAGGTGATGAAGAGCTGATGTGGGTTCACTGGCGGCCCACAGGAAAGGAAACTTGTTATGTTTCTCTGCTTCAGTGACACAATATGATCTGTGAGGTGTGGAGACCTGACTTCTGATTGGCACCAGCTTAGATGTTTCTAAGCTCATGGGAACTGGAAACTGGGAGAACAAAGATCTGTCCTGTGTTCCCGTGGGAGGATTGACCTTCCTGTTCTCCTGAGAGCCTGGGAATGCCTTGTGCCGACCAAGAGCCACCTCTGAGCATACTCCTCAGGAGTGGGAGAGCACCTTCCTTGCAGGGGCTAAGCCTAACCAAAGTGTTTGACACAGTGCTTAACTGATTCGGTTTGTGCTGGTTTGGGTATAAAACTCAGGCCTCTGTAATGCACAACCCATGAAGTGCCACGTTATGGAGTGTCCTGACTTTGTTTTGAGGTACAAAATGTGGCTTTTAAATTCTATTGAGTGGTTTTAGGACATTGCTGAATATGTTAGCTGCTGCAGACAAAAATTTTATGCAATTTGCATGAAAGACTTTTAATAGATAAAGTCTCCTCATAATTCAGAAGCTGTTGAAAGAATTGCTGATGGCTCATGAAAACTCTAGAAGATATCTTCACTTGCCATTCATTGCACTTAATGAACAGATGAGTTTTGGACCTCACATAGAGCCATTCCCAAATTGGTTTGTGAAATTGTAATTGTCTCTGTAACATTCAGTTGATGCAAAGGATAAAATAGCCAAAGGTCAGCATAGTTAAGACTGGAGTAAACCAGTGCTTTAAAAGTCACTACAAAGCAGCTAGAAGTTATTCTGAATTTCGGACTCATTGATGTTCCACATTGACATTTTAACTTGAGGGGAAAAAAAAAAACCACAAAAAACCTGTTATGGTTTATTTTTGTGAAATACTCTGAATGTTTTCTGACTCTCTTAGGACTGCTACAAACACCACTTTGCAATGTCACCATTCCTATCAGCGGTTTCTCACATACTTCCAGAAGTCGGGGAAGTGCCAAGACTTTCAGTAAGGGAAGAGTTAACATTTTAAGATGGTTTTATTTTTGTTTTTTTCCCTTCTCCTGTGATCTTATGCTGTTTCTTAGGTTGAAACAACTGGGGCCAATTTTGGTTCTGCTGTCACTGAGGATTTGGTCTATCTCCCACCTCCTGGTTTTGAGTAGTTCAATGAGAAAAATTGCAGCTTTTATTGTCTTTACGTCAGCCCAGCTCCTGAAGGAAGGGATGTAAATGTGAAGGTTGAAGGTTTTAATTGTGATTTAAGAATGAAAGCAAAAGCCCAGACCCAGCCAGCCCTTGTGCAGTCTGGTGCAGGCCCTTGGAGTGACCGTGCTGACAATGCTGCGTGTGCTGGCTCCCTCTCCCTTTGCCCTGCGGATGCTGAGGGCCTGACCGTGGCCAAATCTTCAGGTGGTACAACCCCCCCAAAAAAGTGACTAAGCATAATTCAAAGAAGGGTTTAAATTCCCTGAAACCTTGTCCAGGCTGTTCCTGATGGTCTCGAAGTCTCTTTGTGACTGGTGGGTGAAGGGGGCTATTTCCATGGGACATTTTTCATGCAAACCAGTGGCAGAGGGCGTTGGTAGTATGTAGTATTTTGTGGATGGTTATCATTTAGAGGTGCTTGTTGTTTGTTTGGGCAGACAGTTTTTCCTCTTTTGAAGTTATTGCAACATTTACTGAAGCAATATTTATGCTTGGATGGAAAACTTGCTGCTCTGTGCCCCAGGGACTTGTCCCATTCCCTTGAGATACAGGATTCTGATCCTTCTGCCAGAGTTTTTGTGAGGTTATGTCAAGGAAGAGACCTTTAGAGAAGGAAAAAACCTATTACTTGCTTTTAAAAAAAGGTGTAATTAGTTGCATTTCAGTTGGCTAAAGGACCATCGTGATAATTTAAAAAATTTGGTTTCTTGGTAAACAGGTTAATGGATTTATGCGCAGTTGCACTGTGCTTTTAAAAAGCAAAATGGCCCTAGGGCACATAAGTAAAATTTAAGCGCTTTCCATGTTATTTTAAAATAAGTAAAACATACTGATTTTCTGAACAACAGCTTGGCTTCCTCTGGTGGAGAAGAAACCTCAGATGAGAATTAAAGCCACCCATCTTTGTCTTCCAGTTCTGGAGCAGACAAATAACTCAGTCTTTCTGTGGTTCCACTTTTATTTTTTAATAACTCTTCTCCTCCTCTTCTCTATCTTGCACTTTCTTTGCTTTCACACCCGCTCTTTTCTCCCAGTCAGTCTTGCTCTTTTCTATCTCTCATTTGCTCTCTCTCTATCCCAAGATGGTCACTTCAGTAACCCTCAAGTTGTAGATATACATCCACATGCCAAAGAGAAGCAGAAATATTTGGGTTTGGATCAGGTCATTCATTTAAAAGTGGGTGTTAAAAATCTTTGATGGTCCCTGCCTGGTTCCAGCAGCTTCCCCAAGTCTTGGTACTATTTGCTGCCTCGGCGAAACTTATATTTGTTTTATGTCTACCCTATTATGGTCTGCAGCCCCTCTGGCTGTCCGTTCTGTAACTGGGACCCTCCTGTCCTCTCCTGTTTGCCACGATCGCATGAGAACCTCAGCCTTGAAGACTCTGGAACTGCCAATAGCAACAAAATGTGCCTGTAGGTTAAAGGCCTCATTTCTCTCTCTTTATGCAAGCTTTTCATACTTTTGCAAGGTGCTAAATACTGCTTTGCAGGTAAGAGCAGCAGCATGATACCCCAGGGCACGGGAATGGGAAAGAGCTGTAATTATTCGCTGCAAGAGTTTGGTCTAACCAGGTAACAGCTGACTGCCTTCAACCGCTGGCAGCAGGTGGGTAGTTGGCTGTTTTCTGGCTGGAGCAAACACTTTGCTTTGAACTCTTCTGTATCTCACTGAGGGATAAAGATGGTGTGAGAAATAGAGGTTATTACAAAAACCCTGATTCAGTTTTAAGTTGGCTTAACACATTTGCTCATGTTTGTCTTCCCTCCTGAGAATGATGATGCTTGAAGATGAGATGGAGATAAAGGGGAGTGTGTCTGCATGGTAGAGAATTACCTTGTGATGTTTTGTCCTTGAAGAGCTGCATTTTTTAAGTTACATGGTCCTAAAATCACATAGCTAAGGTGTGAAGTGAACTTGCTTGGTCTGTCTCTCTGGATTTGACTGAGTAGGGTTGCTGAAGACAGGGAAGAGGGATTTGCTGACAGTGTGTTCCCACACCTACTGTTCAAACGCATTCAACTGAAGTTTCTAATTCCTGGGGCAAATTATGTGACTTGCTGGGTTGGTAGGTTTTATGAAGCATTTACAGTCTGGAAATGCCTTTTCCTTCTCTTCCAGCTCCTTCTTGCTAATCCTTTTTGTTTATAATTTTCCTCAATAAAGAAGAAAAGAAGTTCTCTGAACTGTTTTGTCATAGAGAGTGAGATCATCAGTAAATAAAAAAAGGAACAGCTTGTTTTTTGTTCTTCTGCAAGGTGCCACCACTCTTCTTTGATTTTAGCATCATACAAGGTTTTGGAGTGGGTTAAAACAAACCAGATTCTCAGATCAAGGAGCCAAACCTTCTCCAAAACAGCTGTGTGCCTGCTGCAGCATTGTGCTGGGGGAGACCTGCCTTTCCCAGCTCCCAAGGGGAGTTTTGGTGGCTGAGTGCCCAGCCCTTTCCCTAATTCGACTTGCAGCCCTTGGGGGAGAGCTCTTCATTGCAAAGGGCCTCATTATTGGGTTTTGCAACGCCATGGTGTAATTTCAAGCAATGCTTCTGTCTCCCATCCATCTCTGTCACTGCATCTCTGCAGTTGCAGAGAGGAGCTAATAGGGTTCAGCTGGTTAACAAAACACACGTTGCTTGATTCTAAACTGCATTCCCAGTTGCTGAACATCTCCCAGGAGCAGCTTTGTAATGGTAGAGTTTGAATGGCGTGACAGTTCTGCACCCACTTTCAGATGAAATGATGTGAAATGAAAAAGTCCCAGAGATCCTGAGTGAGAGAAGCCATCCAAGTGCCCTCAGCATTTTTCATTGCAATAGATGCTTCCTGCAGCTCTCGCTTTGATAGCAGTGTATGAAGTGTCTGCCTTAATCTCCTGTACATTCTTATGTAAATTCCTTTAAAAAAACCCCAAACCTTAAACTGGTAGTATATACCTAGCTCTAGGGGTTGTTGTGCAGCTTTTGCTCTTCTGTAAGAGAATTTGGGATGAAGCAAGTCTGTGGTTTGTAAAATACTTGTTTCTCTAAGAAATTTAGGGTATAAAAATCTATCATGCTGGAGAGCTACATGGCAAGGTTGGAAGCCTCAATTTGCTGGGAAAAGTAGATTTTTTTTCATCAAAATGAAGGTGGAGTAGGCCATATGTAGTAGCCTGTTGTGTGTGGTCCTTGTGGTGTCCACCCTTTTCCCCTTTTCTCTGCTCTCTCTGACAATACTTTTTCGATATATGAATTCAGGTTTAACTCTCTTTTCCTTTCATTCAGGCCACATTTTCTTTTTTTTTTACCTTGGGACATAACACTAGACTTACAGTGTGACATGTTTCTTTTGTGACTTTGTCATAAAAATTAATGAGACTAGAAAACCAGTTTGTGGACCTGGAAGAGAATCATAGTGAATAGTATTTCTCTATCTACAAAGCTCTCTCATTTTAATTAGCAAATAAACCAGCAGGCAGGTATTTCTTTGCAGGCTTAGCCTGCTATTTTGTCTAGCACATTCAAAAGCAGTGATTTGAGAGAAATCAGATTGGTTGATCAATGTGCGGTATCTTCAAGTTCTCTTGGTCTGAATATTTTGGGGGTGAGGGAGATAGGGTGATTCATACTTGAGCAAGATAAAGGCAAGAGCTGCCAGTTTGCATTATGTCAATGTATGTAAGAAAATATTTAGATAGAATTTCCATTAAAAGTTCAAAAGCAAGGGGCTCACACTGACCCCAGCTTTTAGAAGCTCTGGTGGGAAACCTGAATGAAATTTAACTCTGCTCAGTGTGTTTTCGTTGGCTGACTCCATGTTTTATTATCTCATGCAATGAGATCTTTCTTGGTTTGTCGATTTTCTATTGAGGACAAAAAGTTCATGTATGTAACAGTGCACATATTGAATTAAAGTACGATTAAAGGCATGATGTAATGACCCCCTCTCCTTTTCCTTTAGTCAATATTTGCCTGCAGGGTCAATACATTACAATATTGACTTCAAAGTGTTCAATATTTTTTTACCTTCTGAGTGTGTTGGTTTTGAGTGTGTGTAATATTAAACCTGTTGGTTGAACTGTTGGTCTAAGACTTACTGTCTAAGTAGTTTCAGGCTTGGATGCCTAATCCATGTAGAGCAGCTTTCAAGGCATGTGATAATATCACAACACAGCTGTAGGCAGTTTTCTGAGGTGAACCATTTAATCTGCAGTCTTTGCTCCCAGCTTCCTAACGAGTGGTGGAATTTGTCCTTTGGTGTGTGATGGGATTACTGCCCCCTCTCCCTTCTGCCATCATATTTACTCTCTGCAGGACCTTCCAGTGACTGGAGGTTATGTGGGAAGATCCAAACCCCAGTGCTCCCGTTTTCCATGTGTGTTTCTGCTGCCTTTATATCTGTGCTCTGTCAGAGTGTACAAAAGCCATCAAAAAGCAAGATGACACTTTATGTACTCAAAGTGCTCTGCAAACATGGCTTAATAAAGTTAAAATTGTTACCAATTCAAGCAGCTGTGCAGGGTGGGCTGATGCTCACTTCCCTGAGCTCCCAGCTGGGACATGGTGGGCTGGATGCCTCTCCTAGTATGAGCTTGATCCTTATCACACTTCCTCTTCACCTGTACACATTTCCATTCCCACTCTGCTGAAATCCTGCATCGTTAGCCATCAGAAGGGCACACGGGCAGATGTGCTGCTTAATGACAACAGCAACAAACCATTCTTCCTTCAAAAATGTGACACTCCAGAGAAGGGCTTTGATAATGTTCCTTGTGAGGTGTATAAATAAACAGGATTGACACCAGTGTGGGGTCTTATTACTTTGTCTCTTTAAAAAAATTAAGGAAAGAAAAAATATTTATAGATACCCAGAGGTTAGTGAATTCCTCTAAAGAACCAAATGTTATAATTAGGAACCCGCTGCACTTAGAAGTATTCTACAAATAAGCACCTCAAATCTAGCCTAGTCCTTCCAGAGAAAACAAAGGTCAATAGGCTGCTTTGAGGATTAGCAAACCAGAATTTCTTGGACCGAGCTACTAATTACTTCCAAAGCTGAGGATGATCACTACTTCCAAATCCAAATTACTGCCAAAACCTCATGATAAACCTCAGTAGTACTGCTCTCTAGCCTAACTTTTGAATTAAGATACTTCTAGACTGGCCTCTAATTAAATGATAAAAAGCCAAATCTGAAGGGAAGGCAGGATAAGAGTGGGAATATTCTGTTGTTGGAAAGCTGCACTTGTGCATAGCCTGATCCAAAACCATTGAAGACTTCCCAGGTCCCCAGCAGCAATTTGGGCTCAGCCAGCTTGAAGTGGAAATAAGTGCAGCTCTAAGAACCCAAAAGCATGTGTGACCAACTGCTCCATACCTGGGAAATGGGATCCGGCATTGCCTGTGTGCTTGTAAGGTGGGGTCCCATTTTTCTTGCATGCCGAGGTCTGACAGCAAAGGGATGAGGACTGAGCTCACTATTACAAGCTCCTGACTAGAAGGACTTATCCACATGGTTTTTAAGGGTTTTCACATCTCCACCACTATGCTTAAGGATTCACTTGTGTGTATATTCCCTTGCATGCTGTAGCCACACTGGCTGTGAATTTGGGAATATCCTGAGAGAGCACAGTTTTCATTTCAGATGGAAGAGGTGGAAAGACGTATCATTTTTGTGAGATATTGGCATAAGGGGAAAAGGTAGCACTGGGGAGAAGGGAAGAGGAGTCAGAGTTTAATATGTCAGCAGTTCATGTCTACCCACAGCCTCCTGACTTCCTTGTGCAATTCCAGGGAACTTGGAAGTGGGAGTTCACATCGCGGACGTGAGCTACTTCGTACTGGAAGAAACGGAACTGGATAAAGTGGCAAGCGAAAGGGCGACAAGTGTCTACCTAGTGCAGAAGGTAAGGACAGCTTTTGCTGGTTTTTGTCTGGTGACTGTGTCTTACATTTGCCGTAAATTGATTTTCAAGTTTCATTGACAGATGCTCACAATCAAAATCTGGCTATTATTGCGGGAAACCTACAAAAATGAGTAAGCTGATGCAAACACAAGAGCTAACACGGCTGCTGACCACCTCGGAGCTTATGGGGTGAGCATGGCGTGGAGCAGTTCATGACCCCCTGTCTGTGGTCAGAGACCCACATGTGCCAGGGGTCACCAGCTCAGTGCTGACCTGAGCCAAGCCTGACAGACCCGAGCTGGCTCCTCTGCTTTGCTCTTGGGCGCTTGAAATGGGCCGATGTGGTGGAGAGTTTTGTCTTTGCCTTCATTGCAGTGGTACAGCTCATCCCTCCCACAGGTGGAGGTATGGCAGATCAGAGTGTAAAACACCCTAACAAACAAACATCTTGAGGTAAAACAGAAGGCACACACTCTTATTTTATCTGGGTATCACAGATAGTGGGGAATGGTGTTCCTTCATCACATGGTGAAAAGATACTTGAAATTATACGGATTTTGGCATATCAGAATTAAATGTTAAACTCAAGTTTAATGTTGACTTCTAAACTTGAAAAATGAACAGGTTCAAGTTTAACACTGTTGGAAAAGAAACATGTAGGTTTTTTCTATGACTGTCTCCTTTTCAGTTGAATGAGCAGAAACACTTTGTAGCTCATCAGATACCTTGGGCACCATGCTTGCAGGGAAACAAGAAAACTTGGCTGTCAGTGTCCTGTATAGGCTTGAGTCATCAGCTGCATGAAGAGGGATGTTGAAGCAGATTAATTTGCCTCTGCTAACACTTCTGTCAGGCTGAAGTCCTTGTGTCTATAGCCCCTTCCAGGATGACACAATGTTTTCTGTAGTAAATAAACATATCCTACTTGCTACTTAAGTTAGGAGTGATTCTTCCCTTTCCTTCCCTTTCTGGTTGTTTTCAGGGCTGTTATCTGGGGAGGGTTTTGTAATGATCCTTATTCCAATAGCTTACTGTGTCCTCTCCATGCTTTCCAGATGATAAAATGATTTATGTTACACTAGTGAAATCAAATTAGTGGTTTGATATCAAGCCATTAACCTTTAATATCTGTTCCATAACTTTGGGTAGAAACAGGAAGGCACAGCTTTAGGGGGCCTCAGTGGGTCTGGTAGATTCCATCTCCCTGTGGAAGAGCCATGGCAGCAATGCCAAAGCGCTCCAGCTGGATTGGTGGTAATGACACCACCGCCACATGGGTTCCATGCACTGGGAGACCCCAGTTCCCAGTGACTTGCTGTTCTCCAGGAGTGGGAAGCAATGCATATCTCATGGAAATAGCAGTTCTGGCACCAGTCTTCCCAATCCTGTAATCTGTCCCATGATAGGCCCTTGGCTCCTGCCATGCTCTGCTCGCCCCTCTGATGGATGACTCCATGGCTGTAGCTCTGTGGGAGATGTGGGCTGACCACGGGGGGGGATTTCACTGAGGGCAGCAAAGCTGTAATCCAGGAGGATGTTGTGGCAGTATTTCCAAGTCAAAATACTGTGGTTTGCAGGCATGTGGTTCTTTTTTAAAAGGAGAAGGAAGATTTTTATAAAGAAAGGAGACATTTTTCATAAAAATCCAGTTGAATGAAAAGCTAATTCAATTTCCTTTCAAAGCACCTTTTCCCCCCAGCACTACCAGTCAGTCCTGTGTGATGCCAACATAAGTTACCTGTTGCCCTTAATCTTCAATTGGTCTTCAACTGGTTGGCCTAGCAGTCAGGATAAATGTTTCACCCACACTTCTGCCCTGCAGAAAATATATTTTAAAAGAGTAAACTGGGTTAGATGATGAAATTGTCAATATTTTAGTTGCAAGAGATGAAAAGGAGCTAGGGGATGGGCAAAGGAAAGCAGCCAGGCTGTCTGAAACAAGATGGTAGCGTGACTCTTGTAGAAAATATGCTTTCCTTTGATGGAACTGTTTCCTAAGACAGCTGTGATTCTGCGAGAGGTTAGCACCACGCTAATCCTCCCAAAGAAGTTAAATAAAGCCACATATTTAATTTTCCTGAAGCATGTATCCAAAAGGGGAGTTATTGTGTAATTGCTAGTGGTCTTTTTAATAAAAGTCAAAAGCTTTTGAAATAAGAATGTATCAGGTTTTAAGAAGCAAGAAAACCTAAACAGTTTCCTCTTTTTTGGCACATCTTCTACTGTTATTTTAGGTGTGAAGTAGCTCAAGTGAGAGGTCAGCCATAAATCCCTATAATATTTTACTGGTCCTATTTTACACTGGAGATCAAAGATCGGAACTGTAAGCCTGTCTTCATGTTGAATCCAAGGACTTCAAGACATTCACTTTTGACACCAGCAGGTTGTCAGGGTGTTGATATTTTGATAATCTCAGGCTGAGTAACAAAGAGTTGCTCAAAATCTGAATTCATGGAAGTGTTGATACAACTTCTGAGCAGAAATCTTGGCTCATAAACAAATTGCCTATTTCCTTTGAGTGTCTTTTAGTGTATAAGCAAGAGACTTGCTGAGCCCATTCCACTGCTGGACTTCAACATCCCCCTCCCAGCTCTGGGAAGAGCAGCTGATGGAAACTCTTGGTTAATATAATCCCTTCCCATCAGATGGATGGTGGGAGAAGGAGTCACCCTGGGAGTCAGCAGTGGTCATAACCAACCTGAACCAAGAACAAGGGGGCAGCCAAAGTGGGGTGCCAGCAGAATGGAGTTGTTTGAAGAGAGTGAAACTGTTGGTGCAATTTTGTGAGGATAAGGAGTTATTCTTCCAGAGTTTATTCCCTTTTGCCTTTGGTTGACTGGCCAGTTTTCCCCTTCTGTTCCTTGCAAAGCTGCTACAGTGAGTCTGTTGGTGGGAGCCACTCTTGGATAACCTGCTCTGAACTTGGTCAGAGAGCCAGTCCTGGCTGCTGCAGCTGTTTCTGATTTTATCAGAACCTTTATCATGCCAGCATGCGTGTGCTCCCTCCCACTTTGCAGCTCCCTAGGATTGAGTCTGAGACTGGAAACTCACATTTGGTGTCTGGAAGCACTTTATTAGTCAAAGTGACAAAACAAAACAAACCCAAGGGCTCTCACAATCGGGAGGTTAGATCTTCCCAGGCAGAGGAGCCAGCTGCTAAGCAGTGTGACCAGCCATGGTCACAGGTCTGTCTGTTTTATAACACTGGGATGACCAAGTGTAGGAACCTCCCCAGCCCCAGCAGTGCCTTCTCTTGCTTTGGTTTTCCAGTGCTGCCCATGGCTTTGGCTGGAACATGGGGCTGCCAGTGGGGAGAATGGCCATCAGGCACTGCTGGAGCACTGAGTCTCTGGCATAGTGCTGAAGATTTCATGTGTAGGACTTGGAAACAGGAAGAGAGAAATCCTCTGTCCGTGGTTTTATTTGAAATGCAGACCTGCATCTGCCAGCATTGTGGATATCAGCTTTTCACTCAAAGAAGAGCCCTTTCCAGTATCTCTTGAGCCTTGTTAGGCTTATGGGGAGAGATGATGTCTTTTATTAGTCTGACTGATAGAGGGGGATGAAAACCAGACAAGCTCTCACCACCCAAGCCTTTCTTCAGCCCTGGTTTCTATGACACATTCATTAGAAAGGATTTCCTGGGGGGGGTGTAGGTCCTTTTTTACATTGTAAAATTCTTTTGCCTAGCCCTGCTGGGCCTCTCCAACTGTCTTTCTAGATTCAACTACATTTATAGACCCCTTATTCCAGGTTTATGATCCCTGTATAAGCCCAGGTGACTTTATTTCCGCCTGCAGTAAAACCAAGCTGAACTGATGTGATCCCCAACGTAGCAATTTGCCCAGGAAACCACCTCACCCTGGAGGTGCTGTCCCTCGGCAGCGTTCCAGCTCGCTGGATTTCTGCGTGCCATGGCGCTCCACGGGGCAGCTGGCAGGCACCACTGTCTCTTGGCAGACAGTCATGGGAAGGGCAAAGCGTTTAAAAGATGCCGGGCAGCCTCTGGATTATTCGAGGTGATGCTACGCAAGTCTGATATTTTGCAAATCTGGACATGAAAGACGTACTTAGGGAAATCTCCTCTCATCCTGTGTCTCCGTCAGAAAGAGATGGAGATAATCCTTTTGCCAAAGTTCCTCTGGGCAGCCCCTGGGATCTCTCCTGAAACATCTTGCTCTCTGAGTGTGACACAATTGCGACATCTTTGTTTGTTAAATGCTGGGCTTGCAATTACTAGGAATCCTTTCAGGCTGTGACCGTATCGTGTTAAGGAAAAAGGAAATGTGTATTTGTAGCTTAAACTTGTGTGCCTTGTGACAGCTGGGTTATTCTCCATGTAGAGGGCGAAGAGGAATCGTGATGTTAAAGCAGACGGAGGCAGTCAGCCAGGGCTGTTGTGGTGCTGAAAATAGGTTTCTTTTAATTCAGTAAGGTAGATAAAATTGAAATACCTTCAGTTCAAGGTCACATTATGCTATGTATGTGTTTGCTGAGCCCAGGGAAAAGTTGATTGCGTTCTTATTCTCCCATGAGACTTCCTCGATGGATTGGGTTAAGTTACTTTGCCCAAAGTTTCTCTCCTGTAAAACAAGGGTAGCACAGGTTGATGCTTCCATATTTAACAGTAGATTTGTTACAGCTAATTGCTTGTTGAGTGTTTAGTGCTGTAATTATGATCTGAGTTAAAGCTTTGCTTGTGTTTCACATCATTGAAAGCCCTTCCATTGAATTATAGCCTCTTGAATTGGATATTAATCCTGCTCAAGTACACTTAAAATGGGCATCCCATTGTTTAGTTTGGGCTATTCTTCATGGATGGGCTTTCGTGTTTCATGTAGGCATTTTTCTAGCAAACTGGTGTTGCTGCAGGAAGCGTGAAGGGAAAGGAGGGTGTGCTAAGGCACAAAAATATTCAGTAAGTACAGACCATTATCAGATGATCAGTCACAGAGTTAAGGAGAGAGAGAAAAGCAGCTTTTAATTTGGGTGGAAAAGGGCATGGGAGCTTTTATTAAATTACTGGCACTTTGTTCACTGTGACCTGAACTTCAGGGTCTCATGGTGGTCATGGGTGATCTTAGGCAGGCAGGGGTTTCCGGTAGTCTATAAAGCTATTTTCTCTGCTTTCTCGTGTGGGTTGGCACCACTCATGCTACATTTATAAGCTTGTGGTGTGGGTCCTCCCAGGCAGCGTGGCTGAGCTCACGTACTGGATCTGTGAGTTATGAATGTACCAGTATTGTTAGTGTTCTGTTCACAACTGGAATAACAGAGTTGACAGCCTTTGTGTTGCGGGAAACAGCTTATCATAGGCTGTGCCCTTGTGACCTTCCAGCTGAACCAGGGCTGCTGATTCATGTTGTGACTCCCTGACAGTCCCAGACTGTACAGTTAACCTTTTGGCATTAGCATGCACTACAGTTAGAATGGATTTATAGCCATCATCTGGTGCCAAACCACAAATGTGATTAAATATCTTAAGAGTCTTTCCTTCAAAACAAAAGGTGAGTATAACATGTGTGCACTTGAGGAGAAAATGGACACTTGAGACTGTTCTTTGAAGAGCAGTTATTCCCCTGCATCCAGGTATCTCTGAAATCACTGAATGGGTCTCACAGAGTTTGGAAGAGCTGGGATTTGTATGCCAGTCAGCTTCCTGCTGGTCCTATATTTACAGGCTGGCACTCAGAGCAGTCAAAATGGAAACTAAATTAAACAGCTAAATTATTTTATGGCAACCAAGTAGAGCATTTTCCTCTGTTTTTCTGGAATGCACCAGCCCACGTTGCCACTCAAAATAAACAAGAGGAATAAACATGGTGGTTCTTTGAGGGCATTTACTGCTTCTTCACAAAGGTAAATAATGAGAAGAGAAATAAGAAGTGAAACTCTAATAATTAGGTTTGCTTCATTAAACAGCTGCTAAAGATTATCTTTACTGCAGACTTCGCTTGAGAAATAACTCAGGGATGGTAGAAACCCTTGGAGCTGCTCAGGTTTGCTCTAACATGAATATGCTGAAAAGCTTTAGTTTTGTTGGTGTAGTCAGGTGAGTAATTCGTGATTTCATAATTCAATGTTCAGCAGCAGAAATATTGATTAGTTGTAAGGAATTAGAACATGGGTTAAAAAATCCTGCCAGAAATTTATGTTGACTGACATTTTCTTCAAACAGAGTTGACTATAATAAAGCAATAATTGTTCTCCATTTGCAAACACCATGGTCAATAGTCATAAAACAGGCACTTTTGTTTATCTCACCAGCATCTACACATTCCTATCTGTGCTGCAAAGCATGATTCAGTCTTTATTGAAGCAAAGCATGACTCCTGTGATGCATGAGAGAAGTTTCATTTATACTTTGCAGAGAGCAGGCTTGCATTACTTGCCTGATTACATGGTATTCGGTGTCAAAGCAAGAAACACAGTTCTCAAATCCAAGCTCTTCAGCTCCTGACTGCCAGGACCATGTTTCTTCGACATTAAGTTTCCTGGTGTTCTGAGCCTTCCTCATTCTTCCCAGTCCCAAAGTGGCAGTGGGAAAGAAGTGGAAAACAAAGCAAACTTTGTGACCTTAAAAGCTACAGAGTGTTTGCATAACCGAGGATGCAGGATGCTCCAGGATGCTTACTCCATTCTTCGGAGGGGAGCACTGGGAATGATTCCCAGGTTGGAGACTGACAGCTGCCTCTGGTCTCATTGAGGAATATGAGTGTTGATGTCATGTCTGACTTCCTGTCATTCCAGAGGGTTTGGTTTACTTATTTGTTCCATGCCAGCATGCTGTTCTCCATGTGATATAGCTCTGGCAGGGATGATGCATCCCAGAGCTGTGACGTAGCTACTCCTGCCACAGAGAATGTGATCCTGACTGTGTAATGCATTTTCTCCTTTTGTGCATTGTTGAGCCTGCCCTTTACCAACTGGTCAGGAAAGCTTGACCACACTAAAAGCTTGTGTCTCACCAAGTCTCTCTTCTCTTCCAGGTGGTCCCAATGCTTCCCAGGCTGCTCTGTGAGGAGTTATGCAGTCTCAATCCTATGCAAGACAGACTGACATTCTCTGTGATGTGGAAGTTGACTCCGGAAGGCAAGGTACCCCAAGCAGCAGGAGTCATCCTGCTAATCTGTTCTCCCTTGGTGGCCAGCCCCTGCTCTTGCAGAGGGAGTGGTAAAAATGCCATCCCTTAACACCCAGTTGGATACCAAAGGTGAACAATACTGGAGGATGTAGAACTGGCCCTGTATCTTGTCTTGCTGATGATATATTGTGGAATTTCCAACTGGAGTAATCTCTCAATATAGTGGGGAAAGGAGGAATATTTGTTTGAATCTCAGGAATAGAGAATGTCCTGCCCCTTGCCAGGTCACCCAACCATTTAATGTCTTGCCTCCAGCAGCAATTCAGAGCTAATGCTTTGGGTGGTGCGAGATGTGCCCCCTGACTCCAGCCCTGCCTTGTGCTCACAGGCAGTTGTGCAATGCGGTGGATGTGGGCAGTATCCCTCTGTGTCTCTCTGGTAAACAGACTATTTAATTCTTCTTCAGAGCTGCAAATTACATCAATCCAAATAAAGTGTGATAGCCCTTCAGCAAAGGCACAGCTACATCCTCTGCATGTGTTATTTCCAGGGAGCAGTTGTGGAAGCTGGCTGTTGGTGCAGTGAGCTGCCCTCAGCTACCTGAGGGCTCCCCAGGTCTTCATTTCTCTCCCTGTTCCTTTCCCACACTCTTTGTAACCCTAAAATCTCCTCTTTGGTGATCACAGGGTCCCCTCACTAACCAAGAGGGCCTAAAGACTGGCAGTACCAGAGCACTCTCTGATCACTTTTTGTGATTTTTTTTTTAACCACAACTCTTTCTGTAGACACTGTTGTGCCAATTCGGTAATTTTTCACAAAGATTAACTTTACTTCCTTGTTATGGCCCCAGCTGCTCTAAAGCATACTGAATCTAACTTTGTGTTTTAGCAAAATAGAGTTGCAGTCCTGATTTTGTATTTCTGCACCATGTCCCTGCTCTGGCACTGAGGTGGGTTGTATGTCTGCTGTGAAAAGCGTTCCTCTTCCTATAACAACAGTGTCATTACTTATGAGATCTTCTAATAGAAACTTCCTGATGGGCCTTTTATTGACTCTGAATCATCTTTGAACAGCTAATAGTCAAGTCTTAATTAAAATGAGCCTTTAATTACCATCTTTTCTCTTGTTCCACGCAATATATCCATAATTTCTGTTTCAAATGGTGCTCAGTCCAACCCTGTCTGACCACTGAGAAAATAGATGTAGCCTGTGCCTTCTGCTGGCTCAGGGAGTGGATCTCCAGAGGAGCAGTGGTCTGGGCCATGGCCACGCTGCCCCTGGGAGAGCAGGCTGCCTGTGGCCATCTCCGCAAACTGGTTTCTCCTAGAAGGGCTTTCAGGGTTGCAGTCTTAATTGAGGTCACTTGATGTGAATACCAGGTGAAGGTTGGAGAAGAATTTACTCTTTCCAAGAGGAAAAGTGCTAGTAAGGCTTTTGCCTAGGGGGGCATTCTTTTAAAAGCATGTATTTCTATGTGTTACTATGTCCATATCTCAGTGTAAACAGGATCACATGCTCCCCCACGCTCTGCTGGGTGAAAGGGAGATGAGTTAAAGGCCCTTGAACCTCAGCTGTTGGTGGAGAGCCGTGAGAGCACTGACATTGAGGACAGGACGTTCACAGGATCACAGAATATGCTGAGTTGGAAGGGAGCCACAAGGATCATTGAGTCCAACCCTTAGCCCTGCACAGGACCATCCCCAAGAGTCACACCATGTGCCTGAGTGTCATCCAAATGTTTCTTGAGGTCTGTCAGCCTTGGTGCTATATGACCACTTCCCTAGGGAGCCTGTTCCAGTGCCCAGCCACCCTCTGGGTGAAGAACCTTGTTCTAATAGCCAACCTAAACCTTCCCTGATACAATTTCAGACCATTCCCTGGGTTCTGTCACTGGTCACCACAGAGAAGAGATCAGTGCCTGCCCCTCCTCTTCTCCTCACAAGGAAATTGTAGACTGCAAGGAGGTCTCCCTTCAGTCTCCTCTTCTCTAGGCTGAACAGACCAAGTGACCTCAGTCCCTCCTCATACAGCTTCCCCTCCAGGCCCTTCACCATCTCCATGGCCCTCCTTCCTCAGAGCCTGAAGGGCTCTTCATTGCACCCCAAGTGCACAGCAGTACCATAACCTTGAGCCTCCAAGGCAGAGCCCAGCAGCACTGCCAGAGGTGAGAGCTGCTCCGAGATTCCACTGTTCCTGTTCCAAAGCAAATAAGTCTAAAGCTTATGCTTCTCACAAGGAAAAGCCATGCAGATTCCACATTTGAATGTGACTATTGATAACTTGTTGGGATTTTTAGTTCTTGTTTTCTTTTAGAAAAATAATGGCAGGTTTAGCCTTTTCTGGGAGACAGGCACTTGTTGCTATTGCTCTTGGGTTCTGAGGTTTTTTCTCTTCGAGTTTTCATTGACTGTAACAAAATGTTGCCTGAGCAGCACTCCTCATAGCTCCATGGGCTCCAGTGGGATAGTGTGACACGATGTATCCGAAATGACTTTCCAAGGGCAGAGGGTTAACCATGCTGTTACATCTGTGCTGTTCCTCTGAAGCTGAGCTGGGCGTTTATAGGAACGACGTAGCACGTTCTTGTTGGGATGCAGTCAACAGAAAGATATTTGAAAACAAACAATGCAACTTTTCTTTTAAGTTACTGCCTGCTGATGTTTGAAGCACAGCCCTGCTGGTTCCTTTTAACAGTGACAAGGAAAAATTGCTTCAGTCTCGAACATCCTATACAAACGCTGTGTTTTCCAGGCTCGAAACTGTTGTCGTCAGCCAAGACGTGATACAGACACTGCCTTGTGTGGAGAAAGACCTCAGCCCCCTGCACAACTATGCCACACCCTCAGAGAGACCTGTAGCCCCAGAGACTGTGCTGTTGGGTGGGTTTCAGCAGAGCAGCACTGGCTGCCATCACATGCTGTGCTCAGGATGTGGATCACTTAAAGAGCAGTGCAGCCTCTTCCACACCAGAGATTGTGTTTGCTTAATATCAGATTTCTTGGGTCCAGCAGGTTTCATCAGATGTTACTGACCTACCAGAGATGCATCCCCCATCAGCACAAGAAGCTGAACCACATTTAATGGGGTGCAGCAGAGCACAGTGCAGGTGCTGCCAGTGCTGTTGCAGCATCTCTGTTCAGCTTTGTGGCTTTCTCTTCCTTTCTTTCTCCTCGGTGTAGAGGAAGGGGCACACACAGAATAACCATGAGCTGAGGGTCGGAGCACTTCACATTGCAAGATGCCACTTGCTGCATCTCCACTGTTAGAGCACTTTTGAATTAGAAATGAGCTTAAATGCCCTGTGACTTTCAGAGCTTTGATCTGCAGAGTTATCCTGAACATACCTTCTGTGAGGCAGCAAGTGTATTTTGGGGGTCAGTCCTTTGCTGCTAAGCAGAGGGTTTGTCTTTCTGAAGCCATGTCCTTGATGAGGCTGTCACAGAGATCTGGTTGTTCTCCCTGGATACTGTCACTTGCAGAATTTACCTTGTCCGGTTGTGCTGATGAAGGGGTAAGGTGGCGCTTGTAGCTAAGGGAGAATTGTAATTCTCCAGTCATTCTTTGAGCACTTGTGCTTTGAATGGTTTATCACAGACTGCATCTCTCTCCAGAGTCCTTGTGCCAATGCTCTTGATTTTGTGAAGAGCCTTCTGCCTGTGTCCTTCTGCGCTTTCTCACTGGTTTGATGAGCTGTTGAATTCTCTTCTATATCTCAGCTGAAAATAGATTTTCCTTCCCCTTTTAAGATGTAATTCTGAATTGCTACTTCTACATTGGTATTCTACTGGAGAGTTTAAAATTGAGTAACTTCTGATTTAAAATAAAAGAGTTTTATAAGCAATTTATAGAATATTTTCCTTTTGATTCCAAAGTAGTTTGGAAGCCTAGAAAGGTTCCTGACTTGAGTTTGGGCCTAGGACCATAAACATGGTTAGAGAAACAAGGGGTCAGTGACTCTCCGTCTCTCCTCCAGACCCACCAAAGTCCTACTCAGGTACTTTCGTAAGTGCAAGTCATACACTGAGATTCTTGCAGTACTCCTGAAAACAGCATATTTTAAGGCCAGCCCCTTGTACCCTGGTGGCCACACTGGAATTGAAGATGTGGAATTAATTCTGCCATGTTTTAGGTAGGAGATCTGGCATGTGGGTATCTGCCTGTTGCCACTCCTGCAAATTCCTTTGAGTCATGGACAGATTTCAACTCCCAAATTGGCTATAGTTCTTTGGGCTCTATGAAGGAGGGAAATAAGGTAAAGAAGGGAGATCCAAGCAGTTCCCTATGTATATGCACAATATGTTGTTATATGTTACATGCATGTGCATATTACTTGACGCTAGACAATCTATATGGGCAAAAGGCCTGAAGGTCTCAGTAGGACAAGATCTTCACTTGAAGATCACAGGCAATGGTGAGGTCTGGTGTCATTCCTTCCAGTGTTTCTACAGCTTCCCAAGCTTTTGTGCACTGGAAGAATGAGTGCTCAGATCAATGTGCACTTTCCAATTTTGCAGATCCTTGACGAGTGGTTTGGGCGGACAGTCATCTGCTCCTGCGTGAAGCTGAGCTACGAGCATGCACAGATTATGATTGAAAGCCCCGGGAAGGTGTTATCACCTGAAGAACTGCCCCCTGTCTCACCTCAGCACTCAATAGCTGAGATCCAGGAAGCTGTGCTGAACCTACATCGAATTGCCCAGAACCTCCGCAAGCAGCGCTTCACTGATGGTGCCCTGCACTTAGACCAGGTAAGTACAGCCCTTAAGGGGCTCCCAACTCCACTGAAGCAATTCCACCTTGTACCCCCTAAGAATTTCCCAATCAGTCTAAAACAACAAAGGGTAAAGTTAAGGTTGGATTAGAAAGGCAGGTTTGGGTGCCAATGCCTTCTTAAGAGAGGCATCAAATTATGTACCAAAAGCACTAAGTGAAGTAGGATTAAAAGAAAAAAATCCCTGTTTTTTAAGGAGTGGTCCATCTTTCAGCATTTTTCAAAATCCTAAAACCCTGCTGGACTGGGTAAGTAATTCATACAGTGAAACAAATCATGACGGTGTCGTTCATTATC
This sequence comes from Lophotriccus pileatus, assembly GCA_035583135.1. Lineage (NCBI taxonomy): Eukaryota > Metazoa > Chordata > Aves > Passeriformes > Tyrannidae > Lophotriccus > Lophotriccus pileatus. Next base: position 9,056,281 of record JAWWES010000011.1, on the reverse strand, counting down.
GTGCAGTTCAGATACCCTTAGTGCACAGTTCACTGTGAAAGGCTCATCCTTCACATTTATTTCTGTGCTTGCAATACTCTTGTTTTCCACAGCTTTCATAGCAGTTCTCTGTGCTGGGAAAATGGCTAAGTGTTATCTAAGATAGTACTTATAAGTGTTGGGTGTGTTTCAGGGAAAGAAATGCTAGTGGGGAGGTTTTCTGTCTGGGGTGATTTAAATAATCTTGTATCAGTTGTGGTATGTGTCATTTCTATTTTACAAGGAAGTCCAGATGTTTTAGGCTATCACAGCAAAAATACTTTTGCATATGATGTTCAGCTGCTCTGAGGTGGCTTCTGATAGTTTTTTTGGATAGGAGGTTCCAGTAATTTGTAGAACCCAGTGGTCTTCCTGAGCAGGTGACAAAATAATCTCTTAACATAAGGAAGCTCTATTGTTTCATTTTGCAAAATGAGCGAGTCAACATTAGGGCAATGCTGAGAAAGAAGCTATGTAAGTGGTGTAAACAGGACTGTTGTATGTAAGACATATGTTGTAACTCTTCCATTTTACTCAGCATTGCATTGTTGTCTCTAGTTGCAGTAAAAGGTCTAATTTTAGAGAAATCATTGCTGAGCAACAGGAGCAAGAAGTGTTTATAATCTGTGTCATTCCCCAACAGACCATGTGGCTTATTCTGGTGAAGCTGCCATGAAGAGGAGGCAGTGCACTTTTCCCCATGTCTAAAATGGACAAAATGACACACATTTATCTTCAGTTTCACTGGAGGAGATTGGGGTTTTACTCCAGGATAAAATTTCTGGCACAGGCATTGTGGTGGCTGGGGGCTGTCTTGCCTACATCTGTTGTAGGAGGTCTTGGAGGGTTGGTGTGGCACACCAGTGAGCCTGGAACAAGGACATTTGCTTAAGGTCCTTCCTTGCTCAAAGGAAATAGTCATTCTTAAAATGATATTTCAATATTTTTTGAAAATCAAACTTCCATTTTGGAGTTTTCCTAACCTTTTTTGGAACAAAGACTTCCCTGTCTGAGGTTTAGCATACAACGGCTAATAACCTGGGCCTTTTTTTCCAAGCACACTCTGAATTCTAAAGGAACATAAAAGACCCAGCCTTTGCATGGGATGAGCTTACTGGGAAGCCTTGAAAGTGTCTGGGTTGGAAAACCAGTTCTCTCTCTGTGGCTAGGACCCCTGGCCCAGAAAGTTCACCTGCTACATTCCACAAGTCACTGTTACAGTGTAATGCTGAGCGGTCACCCTGTAACCCTGAGTGGAGTACCTGTTATCATACTAACTTTGGGGGTAGTATGTTTTAAAACAGCTGTGACATTTCCAGTGGGAGGATTTGGCCAGGGAAGCATCCTGTTCCGGTGATACCCCATAAAAGATTAGCGGTGTTTTGTTTTGCTCTGTGCTGTTACAGAGGAACCATTACAGAGAACATATTGGAGCATCATTTGTGAGATCAGGGTTAAAAGCCGCAGCCAAGGGCACCAGAGAGAGCTGATTCTTGGTCAGCCTAGTTCCTAAACATCATGATAAACTGAGTTATGTCTCACAAGTGGCACTTTACACTGTGCAGAATCTCTTTCCCCTGGCAAGAGTGTCAAAGTAATAGTCTTTGAGAAGGAAGCATATTTTAGATCAAGGGACACTTTCACCATACTTACTCTTTTCAAGTACTGCCCTGATAGTTGTGTTTTGATAAACTACACCCTCCCCAGCCCATGGAGAAAGTGGTTGCTGTAAGGCCTGAGTATGAACAGTGTGTGAGGGATCGGTTTGTGGACATGGCCAGCGGCGTATGGCCAGACAAAGCAATCTGTATCTTTTAATAAAATGGGATAACTCCCTCTGCTTTTGCTCCCCCACTTCCCTGAGTTCCCATGGACACAGCTGTATACCATTTCCCACTTCCAGCCCTGGGTGAGCAAGCAAGGGTGGGCGTGAATGGGAAACACACCTTTCTAATCACTGGACCTCTCACTGATTTCCTGGTGAGTAATGTAAATCCTGAACAATGGAAGACAAACTCCAGCAGGAAACTAGGGGCAATGAATTATCGAATTCCAAATAAATATGCGAATGAAGGAAATGATCATCCTACAGTCATATGGGAGGGGATGGCTGAGCATGAATGACTCCTGTGCTTTTTTTTCCCCAAGGGATGTGAACCCTCTTCCTATACATTGCATTACGTTTGAGAATTCTACCATGGGATCACTCCTGATTGAACAGTGATGACTTTTTTTTCTTCCTTCCACCCTGTCATTTTTCAGTGTGAGGTGCTCATGGGCTTCCTGTTGGTATGAAGTAAATCATGGGGGAAAGAATCTCCCATCCTCCTTTGCCACTGGCTGCAGTGACCCTGGGCTGGTACTTTCCCTGTCTGCCTCAGTTTTCTTTTTGGAATGATAGTTGATCTCCCCCATACTATCCATATAATTTAGGATTTATTCCCCAAAACAAAGAACATCTCTCAGATGAATCTGTTCATGGGCATATCTTTGTAATAGCAGAAATTCTGGTTGGCCAGGGAGCTCTTTGGTCCTGACACAGGATGGCTCCAGTAGGATGCAGCAGTGTCGGGCTGACTGTGCTGTGGTGAGTTTGAATGTCGCTGCTGAATTTTTATGACCTAATGTGAGAGTGGCATCTGCTTGCCCATGGTTTTATCTTTTAGCAGCAGTTTTAGAAGAAGGAATCTCTGTAGTTCAACAGATGAAGAATATATTATTTCTTTTAATAACTTAGGAATCATATATCTGGCTTGCACAGAAGACCTTGAGGCATTATGGAGATAGCATATGGTCTGGAAAGCTTAGGATTTGTGGGTTTGATGTCAGTATATATGTGTCTCTTTGGGGCTGTGTATTTTCTAATTCTTGTTTCAGTTTAGTCCTGGCATGGCAACCTTCATACCTGCAGCCCCCTCCTTACCCCCCTCCTCAGTTCCTTTCATGTCTCTGCAGAGGTCTGGTAATCCTGATGGGATTGCAGGGAATCCTGCTGCACTGGACCATGGGTGCAACCAGAGCCACACATCAGTCATTCCATGGGATCCAACTGTCCCCATAGGCCCCTTCTGGGACTTTTTCCCTCGGATGCAGTTTCCTGTGCTCCCTAGCTCCAAACAGCAGCTGAGCTGAGTTTTAGAGGTTTAAAGACTTTGCACCTTCAGTGGCTAAGGAGCTTATGAAACTT